>JANEYF010002536.1:192500-680000 GCA_029963845.1 Rhamnusium bicolor | reverse complement strand
GAAGCCACTTTATTTGGTTTGAAAAACGTCGCAAGGGCTATAATCAATAAGATAAATATTGGAAGTATAAGGGATCTAAAGAATATACAGATGCTCTCAATGTAGTCAACTCCTCTAAGATAAAACTAACAAGATTTTGTTGTTTGGTGTTGTTAGAATAATGTATGATCAAATTTTGTCAGTTCTGGCATTATGTAAAGTTCAAATGAGGAGCATTCACGCAAAACTGAACAAGTCCATATTTAGCATATTTGAGCTAGCCATCACTTATTACTGAAAAATTTTACTGAATTTTCAATCTAAAGTGATCAAGTCCTCCAGTAAATAGGACACAAAATAATAAAAATCAAACAAAAGAATACAAGTCCATAGATATACTCATAGTATTCTTTATTCAGATAGTGATAAGTCCTTTGCGTGGAAATTGGATTCACTGATGTTTTCATACAAATCGAGGATAAATCCATTTGTACTTCAATTGAATTTATTTCAAATATTATATGTACATGGTGTAGCATCTTTCTTTCTAAAAATGTATACTACTATTAAAATCCATAATATCAGTTTTAATTATTTTATTTTGACACATCACGGGATCATATAAAATTGAATTACAGGAATCATACAAGATGATTCTTATTGTCATTGTAGTGTTTGCAGTTGAATTAAAATGAGAATTAAAAAATGTTTTTTTAATAATTCAAAAAGTTCATTAAAAAATGTACAAGACCATAATATATATCAAACAAAAGTAGACAAGTCCAAGAAAATCATACTGGTCTGAATTCCAAATAAAAACTTGTTTTTCACTTGTAAATCAACATAAAATGAAATATTGCTAAATAAAAAACTAAAAGAATGTACTTTTTTTAATAAAATTTATTTTCCATTAAATGTATATCAGTGTATTAGAAAATGCTTGTTTCTAAAAATATTAGAAAAATGGACTTGTTCGCTGTTGCGTGAATTCTCGTTAAGTAGCTCTTGAAACTTTTTCCAAATTGTTTACGGTGTGTTTAATTAAAATGGAGAATTTTGATAATGAGGACTAAAAGAGACGAATAATATTCACGACACATGATGAGTGGATTGCATCCTGGAGGGCAATTTTTGAGTATTCGCATCTAATAAGTATTCAAATATACATGAATCGTGTATAATCCGATTTTTGACAATTCGCAAACGTTCAGCCACACGGATACGTACGTTTCTGGAAGACACTGTTAGATATTATGTCATTTTAGATTTCAACAATTCGTCCTGTTAATATAATACAGTTTGCATCGTGCCCAAAATAAAGCTACGGATTAGTTTTTATGTGTTTTGATTATTATGTAATTAAACTGTGTAACAATTGCAAAAACTAAACTTTATTGCCACTTAAAATTGATGAAAAATTGAGTATTTTGAAAACTGTTCTAAAGTGCTGCATTAAGTTGCCATTAAGCGCTAAATTTCTTAAAATAGGGCGCACACCATGGTTGTTAAAGTGCCTCATAAAAGATAACCACAGGGCATTATGTCTGGAAAACGTGGTGGCCATGTATGTATGCATAAACCACATATCTTGGAAAATCATTCAATAAACCATCCAACATATTTTGAAGGATTCGGAAAAATTTTCACCATTTAGTCCATATGGTATTATGATGGAAGTAATAATAAAATTATCATTGATTCCTACCCACACTCTAATCCTAAATTCATGTTGAAAATGCGTTACTTTAGTTTCATGTGGATTTTCGTCAGCCGGTGTACACACACATATTCGTTGTCCAAATTTGTTATATCTGTCCTTGTACTTCATCATAAAATATTCCTACAGAAATTGAGCCCTTTACTTTGCTGGTCTGGGATGAGACGACAGAAAACTGGATCATATCAGGATCGAAAAGATCTTGCACATTGACTGATTACGTCAAAAAACATCGCTTCCTCTATTGCTGGTTCATATAAATATTTCCAAAAATGATCGCAATAACTGAAAGTATTCTTTTGTTATTTAAAAAAATAACAAATTTCATAGTTACTCCCTCGATAGCTATTTAACGGAATACTTTTGTCAGTAAAAATATCGGTTGAGAGGTCAGCCCTTGACTTCTTACACATAATTAGACACCGAACAACTTCCGTGAGTCCCGGACTGGCTTTCCAACTGGCCTGTCTGAGCTTCCATAGAATAACACAGTGTCAGTAAGCACGCACAGAGAGATCTAGGCAGTGTTTATTCACTATTCAGTTTACCTGCAAACGTCGCACGGAAATTGTCCGGTGTACTCAAACATATGGTTTAATTAAATAACAGGATAATAATAATAGAATAATAAAGTATAACTAATGAATTTGATGACGGTACGATTTTGCGGTATTGCCTCATGGCATATAAAACATTTTTGAATCAATATCAAGCACTATAACTGTCGCTAGTTATGAATCGCGTTATTATAAACATTCGAATTGTCGCCATTCATTTGAACAGTGAATCAAATGATATAGGAAGTTGGCTCTCTTTGCATTACTGATTCCTGTTTCATCTTTGAAATATTATGTAGCTCTGGTTCCATTACATACTCTCTATATTATATATTTTTTAGATGGTTTCCTTGTGTGATTGTGAATTTCTGGTTCAACTTCTTTTTTATAATAAGTCTTGTGTTATTTCCATAATTACCGCAGTAAACTTTTCTCCCTCCGAAAATTAAGGTGAAGGAAAGCACTTTTTCTATTGGTATTCTATTATCTTAGTTTTAATTCTTTACTTTCTAGAATGCAAGGACCTTGTGCATTTTATGTATGTTTAAAAATGTTTTCTTAAAATGTTCCCTTACCGCCGCTCAAGTTTCTGAAATAACCCTATGAAAATCCTAGAATTTTGTGTTAAAGAGAGACAAGGCCCTATAGTTTATTGTAGAATCCGAACCACATCTAGGGCATCGACAATTCGCTCTCCCATCTTACAAATAAAATTTCTGTCTTGTTCCAGGATGGAATCAAATAGACGGAGAGCTGGCGGCCGCGGAGGTACTACGACATTACCTCCGGCTGGAATTTTGCAGAGGAATTCCACAGTTGTATTTTCGTCTGACGATTTATATATATGCTTAAAATTGTCTCTACGATAATATGTAAAAACGTCAGATGGAGGTAATGAAAATAATTTTTCGAAAAAAAAAAATACGTTCCATGTGAGTCGGAACTTTGTGAACATTGTAGGGGGACTTCGCAGCGGTATTTTCGCCTGACGATTTTAAAATGTGCTTAAAATGGTCTCTGTTGCAATATGTTAAAACGTCAGACGGAGGTAAGAAAAAAATTTTCTGAAAAAAAAATGACAACTTTGAGGGCGTCTGACACCCCTTTGGCAGCGACTGAGACGTCTGACGATTTACATACGTTATCTGTGACTTTTAAAGAGGTAATGTGGAAATTTTCAGCCGTAGGTATGATCATTTTTTGAGCAAGGATTTTTTCATTTTTGAGTCGTCTGACGTGTCCTTTGCAGGGGTTTTGAGCAAAATCCTTGCAGATGGCACATCCTCATGGTCCCCCCAACCACTTCACAAAATTCCAGCCGAAGGTAATGTCGTAATACCTCCGCGGCCGCCAGCTCTTAGTCTAAAACCATCGACCGAGTAAGTAATCGCTTTACTCACTCGGCTACCATTCCCCAGATGTATTTAAATTAGCCGGAATTTCAGCTGCCCTTGCATTTCTGAGTTCCCAAATATAGTGCAATAAATCGAAAAGAATAATAAAATTAATATTGAATACCTATAATATACAGGGTGTAAGAAAAAATACAAAATTCAACTAATATATCTACTTCCCAATAAAATGAATGTTTCTTGAAAACGAAAGCATATGGAAAAAAGTAGTAAGTAGTGTTATTATCCAGTTGTGCCAAATTTATAGAATTTTTCTACAAAAGCTAAAGAGATACAAATAACCTTTTTTATTTTTGTCGTTGAATGTCTATAACTTTTAAGGGAGCATTTTTGAATAGAGGTATAAAGTTAATACGCATTATTTGCTGCTCAGAATCTGTTATAAATGTATGACAAGACTTTTTGTTATACCCTGTATATGCACTAATTTATTAAAGAATTAAGTAAATTATTAATTGTATTTATTTTGTTGCAGGTAAATTATGGGGTTCTCATATTCAGAAGTTTTGTTACTCAGTTTGGTTGGCAGGTAATCATAGCAGGTAATATATTTCAATTATTCCAAAATTATCGGTGTTAAACAGGTAGGAAGATACTGGATAATATTAATTTGAAAATTTTTAATAGAATTTAACTAGATATACATATAACCTACAATGAGGAGACCATCTTTCATGTGATAACTGGTAACTATCTACTTTTTCTAGAATTTGATTTATGTTCAGCAAATTTCAAAAACAATTTAAATAAATCTATCACAATACTCACTTCCAGTTATCACATTCATAAAATTTTATGAACATCCTAAATGTGAAGTTTTAATAATTTCTCTTAAGTACTTTTTAAAATTATAATATAGAGATAGAGGTCACTTGGATAATGAAATGGATGCAGGAAAGTTCATTTATTTCAGACTATGTGTGTTAATTAAAATAACGATGTCCAGAAAGAGGAAACTGGACTAAAGTTTAGGACCGGTAGCTACTACTGCCTCATGGTTCAGTGGCGTAGTGAGGGTTAATGGTGCCCCGATGCAAAATATTCACAGAGGCCACCTCTCTGGTAGTTAGATAATAAAAATAAAAGAAAATAAAACGAAAATGTTAATTTTCTTGCATTATAAACAAATTCGGATGACTGATATAAATAATAGAGGCAGACTGGCATAACAGGGGTAAACAGTACTGTATACAGTTCTTACCTTGTAAACTTCTTTACATACCAGCTCGCCACTGTTTCACCGCTTTTGTTTGTCTCCGCCAATTAACGTTTAGTGTTTTTTCGGCGACACATGTTTCGTCACACGGATTTGCGCATTTGACAGTCTAAGGCTGCACACTTTACATAACAGCACATCACTGTTTCTAAAAACGCGGACTGCCTTCCCAGTTTTTACATTCACTAACCAACTACGATTAGCAGAAAATATCGAATAAATAAAAAATGTCTTTATACTCACCGTACGCACAACAGATCTTTAGCTTGAAAGTTTTCGAACTGATCAAAGTTGCCAGGTGCATATGGCAATAATGTAAGCAAAATAACCGCTTCAACAAAACACAAGGTCAATACGACCAGTAGTCCAAACGACGGCTAGTCGCTTAACAGCTGTGCTTTGCTTTTGGACCAAACCGATATTTACTCTTAAGTACTTATATAAATAAAATTCTTGGCGGTCGATGACCACTCATCGACCGTTTTTACATGCAAAAAGATTAATTAATCTTTTTTACATATACCTATACATTTTTTTTAAGTCCACTGTCAGAAATTACAAATTATTTTATTACCGTTGTATCGCGCATCTCAGAGACTGAGATGTTATCCAAATTCCCTCTAAGATAATAAGGTGAATATATTGAGGTATTAGAGAGTCACTAGTAATTACTTCAGATTATCTGTTACAAAAATTTTCACATTTTTCAACTATTAGCGCTTCAGATCAGTTATTAATAGACTATGATTGTAAGAAGCCAAACTATTCGTTAACATTTTCCATAGAAATAAACCCTAGCAGTATATGTCCATTTACTTCATCGATTACATTATAATAAACCCAGAATTTTCAAACCTATTATCACGGGCTAACGGATCAAGAGATCTTTTAGGTTTGACTTGCCTCTTTTCTGGAAACACCTTCATTCCGTTTTGTAGCTGGTCGGTGGTCGCTTGGGTGGATAGATACAAAAATATTTTCGCTAAAACTTCGTTTCTCGACGTTTCCACTCACGTGGTGATGTGGATATAACGAGAGTCAAGGCCCCTATGGGGCCCCAAATCCTCGGTTCCCCTGTGCGCTGCACCCAACTACCCTACTATAGCTACGCCACTGTTACGTAGACAAATAAAACAAAAGTATAAAATGAATAATGGAATACATACCGCTTGATACAATGTGTTATTCAGAATGCTGAAGTCTGCAATGGCATTAGATACATGGTCACAACTAATATTCGTTCTGCATTCATGGCTGTTAAATTTGAGCCATTTGGTCTGTACATATTTGTACAAGGAAAATTAATGTTCCGCATCTACCGAGGTTAATGGTGCATATTCTAAATAGTTGACATGAACAGGCGGTAGTGATGGGATGATGCGAATAATCGAGATACGAAACTATAATCGAATTAGTCGATTATTTAAATATCTCGAGATAATCTAATCGATTATTAGTAGTTAGGTTAGGTTTGTTGTGAGTGGGTCTCAGTAGACCCTCCACTGCGGCCATCAGCAGGCCTATTGTGGCTCACGCCTAATTATATTTCACCCAATAAGTTCAGTCTCTTAATGAAACTGATAACTTTATTGGGTAAGAATGTGTCCAGATCCTCTGGCAGCAGTTGCCCTTTGCCAAATATTGAGAATCTGATCCTCTCCTCAGCGGGATAGGTGCATAAGATGTGGTCTGCCTTCTCATCCTCCAGGCATAGACGGCACTCGGTGTTTTCCGCTAGGCCGAGTTTATGCAGATAATAGTTTAGTCGGCAGTGCCCGGTATATAAGCCTGTTAGAGTTTTCAGGTTTACCCTGTTTAACGCTAAAAGTTTCTTAGCTCTTGATTTCAAAGGGTATTTTATAAACGCCTTCGAATGAACTAATCCTGGTAACTCTTGCCAATACTGGAGAGTTTTCCTTTCAGCCCAGGTTGAGATAGCCACCTTGGCAGTACTTGAGGATATGCCAAATATTGGTTCTGGACAGATGAATCGTGATCCCGCTCCTTCTCTGGCTAAGGAGTCCGCTATTTCGTTGCCTTCCATACCAGAGTGGCCGCGTATCCAGACCAGAGTCACTTTGTTGTTTTTGCTCAAATGATTTAGAGCTTTCTGACAATTCCATACCGTTTTGGAGTTACACCGGTAGGAGCCAAGTGCTTTTATAGCTGCTTGGCTATCTGAGAAAATTTTTATTGATCTGAGTGTAAGATGCTTATATTCCAGCCTTCGTACACATAGTTCAATGGCATGAACCTCAGCCTGAAAAACAGTTGCATGAGTACCTAGGCTTGAGAATATCCTCACCCTTGGTCTGTAGCTATGTACTCCGGCTCCTGTTCTCTCGGCAGTTTTGGAGTCGTCTGTAAACCAACAACTGTCTGCCTTCAGTAGGTCGGCTTTATTTCGATTCCACTCATCTCTTTCTGGAGAAAGGATGTTGAAGGTCAGCTCGTAGTTGGTCATGGTAGGCATAGTATCCGAGGGCATTCCCAGGATGCTGTGATTCTCTATTCATCCAGCAACCTGTTCCGCTCCATGATACTAGTCTGCGGCATATTAATGGCCGCTTGTTGCAGTCTGTAGGTTGCCCACCTGGCCTCTCTCTCTCCAAATATATATGAAGAGGGGGTAATTAGTAGTACTAATATTAGTTAAACACAATTATTGCACGATGAATAAGGCGGCCCCCGATTCAATTATTCTCTCGGTTTCGAAGTTAAAACCCTGGAAGGACAAACATAATAAAGTACAAAGTAGGTAATTAATTAGTTAGTTGCAACAACACAGTACAGCAAACCCATAGATATTACATACATCTATTCCGGCGTCCTGCCGTAATACTGGTTGCCTAGCTGGTTGCAAATATTACAGGTATATAAATAAATACATACATATGATATATCAATTAATTCTATGATGTGAAGGCTCTTTAAAAAATAAGATTTTTTTTATATATATATCTGTCGGCTTTGAAAAATGGCATGGCCGTTGCTTATTGATGTCGAAAAAACATCGAGGTATAAGAAAGTAAAAATGGTTAATCCTATCTTACAAAGTATCTAATGAGATATTGATATCTTCTCATCGAGTATACCGTATTACAATTGACAAGCACATTATTATTGAAGTCTCACATGAACCTCTTGAAATTATCGAGGGTTTAGATAGTAAACTGTCGGGAACGTGGAGTACTTTCTCAACTTACTTAAACTTTAATACTTGGAGTTAAGCGGCTAAGAAACCCATCCCTTTATTTTGTCTTGAAAATATCAGACACCATATAATATATTTTAAAGGCAAGTGGGTAGAGATGTGATTTCTGAAATAAAAATGGAGGGAAGATTAATTTCCACGAAGTCTTTATTAAAACGGACATCTCCATTGTACATATTTTTATAAATAAATATGATTATAGATTTTTCTATGCCAATTCACATGGCTTGATAGGTGCAGTGTGTCAAATAAAAAATAGACAGGTAAAAGGTCGTTGCTTTCCCACACAAGTGAGGAGAGTTGTGCATTCGCGAAAAAAAATTAGAATATTTTTTTACATATCGATGGAATGCAAAAACATATATCAGCAAAAAAATTCTGCCTGTGTGATCGCAGTAGCAGCTACGTATTCAAAAATGATGCTTTCAAATTTGGTATACATATTCTAGAATTCTAAGAAAAGAATGAGTCAAATGACGAGCAAAATAGGCCTGTTGAAAAAGAACTGTTGCTCAGCGTGGAAGCTTTGGTCTGAAAATTAGCAGTTTTTTTTTTTTAATTTAAAATGCCGTTTTGACGCCAAAACGGTATTGAAATTATTGCATTTTTAAACCGTTCTCACTTATGACGTTATTAATCTTTTATCTCTAGTAATCACAAAGAAAAGACATGTTGCCAGAACACATACACACGGTGTGGCTCTAATCCGGTATCTTGATTTCTTTCGATCAAACAGTGATTATCATCAGGATTTTTGTTTGCAAAATGAAAAAGAACATTGAAACAGGAATTTGTGTTTAAGTCAACTGATCTACATATCCACGACTCTTCTGATGTCACTCAGAATAATAAACCAAAAAACAATAATTTGTTAAAGAATGTTATTTCGAGTACTCCTCCTTTGTTAGAACTTGTTTACTGTTGTAAAACATTATTCGAGGCAATTAAAATAATTTACCTACATTAGTTACATTAATTGAATGTAATATTGTCATACGTCCCAGGTAATTGAAGGTTTTGACATGGGACAAATTCTCTTTAAAATGTTAACAACTTTTTTAAATAATTTTTTTTTAAACGAGATGTTTTCCATCAATTCCAAACCCCAAGAAAATTCAAAGTAAATAAAGATTATGAAAAATATTTAATAAAAATGTATCCCTTGGTATCCTTTTTAATTAATTATATCTTTGATACTGGCATATGTCCCTCTCGTTTTAAAACAGCAGTTTTAAAACCGATCTGTAAAAGAGCACATAAACTGGACGTAATAAACTATACACCGATTTCTCTTACAACTCATATTTCAAAAATATTTGAAAAAGCACTAACAGTTAGAATGGAATCGTTCCTAAACCAATTTAAATTACTGTGCAACAAACAGTTTGGTTTTCGTGAGAAAACCTCTACTTAGGATGCAATTGTTAAATTAACTGGAAAAATTTATAATGCTGTAGGTCAAGGTCTCTCTTCTATTTGTGTTTTTATGGACCTTGCCAAAGCATTTGATACAATAAGCCATAAGAAAATATTAAATAATCTTTGGGATATAGGATTTAGAGGGAAAATCCACAGCTTATTAACAAGTTATTTAGACAACCGGTTCCAAATGGTCAAAATAGTAGATACATTCAACGACTCCAGAAGTGTTCTTTATGGTTTACCACAGGGAACAGTTCTGGGGCCAATCTTGTTTAGTATATATTTAAACGATCTCCTTAATTTACCATTAGACGGTTCATTTATTTCATTCGCAGATGATACTGCAATATTCTTTACTGCAGTATCTTGGGAAAGATTAAGGAGACTTTTAGGTAAAAATTTAAAACTAATAAAAGATTGGTTAGATGCACAACTTCTTACCATTAATATAGATAAAACAAAATACATACCATTTGGCTCATATAAAAGCCACCTTCGACAGTTTTCAAATATCACAATAGAAGATACAGACCAAGTAATTCAAAAAGTAACTTTCATTAAATATCTTGGAGTGATTCTTAACAGTCATCTAAAATGGAACTTTGATATAGAAAATCTATGTAAAAAATTAAGATATCTTATTTGTACGTTTAGGCAATTAAAAATATATTAACCGTAAACCAACTAAAAACTGTTTATTATAAACTTATTCAATCACAGTTAATTCTAGCGTGAGGAGGGGTAAATGAAACAAATCTAAATCCTCTTGAAAAATTACAAAAAAAGATTTCTAAAAATTGTTTTTAAAAGAGATTACTATTATCCAACCAATGAATCAGATTTACTAACGATGAGAAAATTATTCTGCAAAGCTTTAATAATAAGCCAATATAACTACCTAAATAAAACATCTAGATAGAATGATTTATCCCTTCCTTATAACTGCTATGCCAGAAATAAAGAAAGAGGAACAACAACAGTACCTCGAGCCCAAAAAACGATAGATCAAAGAAGTTTTATATATGTCGCTCTACGGATATATAATAATATATCAACATTTTGCAAAAAATTTAGCTCAAATTTAAATATGAAATTAATAAATGGCTTAAAACCAACTTTATCGAGTACTGCATTCTTTTGTTGATACCGTTGCGTTTAAAAAAAAAGGAGAGTATATTTATACAAACTTGATACTTACTCCCAATAATAATAATTATTATTAATATATATAATATTATAAATATATAAATTAATAATATATTTTTTCCATAAATGTAAATATATATAAGTTATAATATAACTTTCGTGAACACTCACTTGATAAATTTAAATTACTAGATTCTCGCTTCTACTGCCAGTTTAGTTCAATTTAATAGTATATAGATAATATTCCATTTAAGTATGTAATATAAGTAACATTCAGATATATGTATGTGTATGTAGAAACGATGTAGCACCCACGTTCAGTTCTATAACTATGTAAGGCTTATACTAGGTTTATTATTTTCATGTTATCATATGTTAACAATGCATAATCCTTCATGATAAAACTACAATAAATTAAGATGTATCTTTGTAAATCGACTTACGATGTATGTTTTGGAAAATAAACCCTTATTATTATTAGTATTATTATTCATTTTTGAGTTAAAATTTTTTATATTGTAAAACATACCAATTTGAATATGTGACATAGTATTTAGAAAGAATATACAGTAATATTTACTACTAAACTTTTTGGTAGGACGTGCTCATTTTTGCGTTTTCAAATAAAAATTTGTAAATTGGTACGAGGATGTCCTCTTCTCATCTCTCAGTTACTCTTAATAATGACACCATGAATTCTACTCTACAGAAAATATATGCTGGGGATACGCCTACACCACAACCAGTACATATTCTGTTCCAAAAAGGAGACATACATTTAGCATCATTACAACACGAAAGTTTAGTGGTATATATACTAACCATTTAATTCTGTTAACTAAAATACTGTGAAACATCATAAATATAAGTTACCTTTTATAAAAATGAACTGGTTGTCTAACGAAATAGCTAGAATATCATGAAAGTCAGCAATAATAATAAAATAAATAAAAATAGAACAGTGGGAATCTTAGGAAGCTATTTCTTATAAAATTGTGTATAAACACTAGCTAATAGTTCAACCACTCAATATTTGTCATTTCATTATAATGAATAATAGAGCAATTATAATATGTATATACACCTTTTCACAAAAGGAACTGTATATGTTGTCTAAAATACACAAAAAGCATATATCACTGTTTACTGGTAAACATACACACCATTTATTTTATGCGCCGTGTATTCCTTATTAGCTAGTGGTAAAAATACTTACCAAAGGCACTTAGAAAAGAAAAAATTGTTGGGTCTTATTATCAATTTTTTTTTTTTGAGAAAATAAAGCCTTTTCGAAATTTTTTGATTCTTAATTTTTGCTTTATGTTTTCTCATAGAATATGACATGCAACGCTAGTAATAAATTATGACTTAGCCGGTATGCCTAATTACGATTTAATGCCAAGAAAAACAGTATAATTTATTAATATTACCATACATTTAGTTCAAAAGACTGGATATGGGCCTTTTAAAATTTTTATCGTTGTGTCTAAGATTTACGTATAGAGAATTGAATAACACAAGAGAAAATTGATATTTGGTTTATTGTAGAATCGCTGGTAAATTGTCACCCACGCTTGTGAAGTTTCTGCCTCAGGGGCGCACTTTTAAAATTTCTCTTAAGCCTATAACTTTCCCCGGCCTAAGCATTTTTGATTTCGTAATCCCCCCTAATCCCATTCCATCCAGAACCTTTACCGGCGTGGAACTGAAATATTAGAGGATTGCTCCGTGACGCCCTCACCGTGAGTTACCGCGCCGTCATCGCGATGACACCAGGGTCTAATATATATGTCAAAGTTAAGCAATCAGAAATAGATTAGTCTGAGGAAGTGACGTGATGTGAAACGGAGAAAAGGAACCACAATCATTTGTTCTACCTGTTACATAGACCACGGCCAACTTTTCATGTAGTGCAGATATTAATCGTGCAACGCGCCGTATTGCCCTTCATGGCATCGTAACACTAACAGGGGTAATACCTTTCTTAGAAAATACGCCACGTAGGAAGCATGCGTTAACATGTTAGTTCAATGAGGTTATAATTAAGGTAATAGTAGTATTAGCTTTGATTGGATTATAGTAATAGTAGACCCTGGGATATGTACATAACGGGTATGTACGAAAAGTCTCTCGGATCAACCTGTAAACTACCTCTGTCCTCGTTTACCTAAAGTTTTTAAAGGTGGACGGAAATATTACCAGAGCTCTCAGAGCGCCTAATCGTAAATGCTCAAACAGTGTAATTATATCATAGTAAGGGCAAGTATATTAGTATTTGTATCAACGCACCCTAGGGATCATGAAGTAAACTAATAATCAGCAATTTACAAAATAGTACTAAATACTAGAAATAATACCCGAATAGGTAACCAAAGTCGAAATCCTCTCAGTTCATTTAATTAAAGATAAAATAAATTTGCCAACACACACTTCTTAATGATTTATAAATTTGTATGTATCATTGCGTTTGCCCATTAGTAAAGGATTTTTTGTCACATAAATGGAAATCCTCTTGAGGCCGTTGTGCATACCATTCGCAGACCGGTTTCTGGTTTTTACCTTCATTAGTGCGAAGTTAGTATATACAGAACGACAGCAAGAGAAATTTCAGAATCTCAAGTCTCTACATGAACGCACATTACTAATGAGTTGAAGTCAACTCCATCTACCAGTGTTAATCACAATATAATATAAATTGTAAATTGTAAATGACATCTGCTCATAAAGATATAATAAAAATTATAATACCGAAGGATTCCAATAGAGACGGTAAAGGTTAATTTACAAAATAGTAATAAATATATGTATATATACACTGACCGGCAGAAAAAGTGGGATAGCAAGAAAAATTGGTATAGTTTTAATTAAAATATTTCTCAGTATACACAAAATATGTAGTCATTTGTTTTGAATTCTTACAGCTTTCTTGCTAGTTTTCTCGTGTGGCCAGGCTTAATTTTGGGCACGACCATCTCAATTAGAATATAGGGCAGTGGAGCAATATTCTTTTCTCCGATGAGTCTCGGTTTGTCATGAGGTCTCCAGATGGACGAGAGAGTGTCGAGAAGGTGAGGAGAAAGCTATGCGCATTGCAATTTTAGTGAGAGAATGAACTTTGGTGGAGAGTCTGTAGTGGTACTTTAATGGCTAGAAGATACATTAATGACATTGGAAGAGCGTGTGGTGGTTTTTGCGGGGTTTTTTGGTAAACAATTTCTTTTAATGCACGATAATGCTCATCCCCACGTGGCCTGAGTTGTTAGAAACTACCTGACATCGGTTTGAAGCCTTAGACTGGCCAGCACGTTGTCCTGACCTGAATTCCATAGAACACGTACGGGATATGCTTGGAAGATGGATCAGGCAACGTCGCGTGGGCAGTTGTTAACACTGCAGCAACTTAAGGATGTAATACAGAAAGAAATTCCTCAAGAGACCATCCAACACGTAATTGAAGGCATGCTACGTAGGCTGGCGAGTGTAATCAGCTAGGGGAGATAATTCTCATTATTAAATAAATAAATTTCATTTTACAATCGTCTATTTTTTGTTCATATCATGTACCCAAATTCTCGTCGGACACTTTTTATACTAAAAATTGAGGTTATCCTTCTAAAATAACTGTGTTTTTAAACGAAAAGTTTAGAAAAGGCACCAAAAATCAATTTTACACGTTTTGTTCACACAGAAAAATTTTAATTAAAAATGTACCAATTTTTCTTACTGTCCAACTTTTTGTGCCGGTCCTTAGGTTTTAACGTAGCCATGTCGTTTTTTATCTTCGATTCGCTATTCACCTCATGATTTCTGAGAGTAAATATAGTTTGGGTAAATTTTTAACAAATGTCTTTGAATTTACATATGTAGAACTTCTTAATAGATTGTTTATTATATTATGATTTTCCAGGGTTATAACCAGTCTTGCACTTCTTCTAAACTAAAACTTATTAATCGGGAGGCGAAAAATGTATTGAATTTCCCATTCGATAACATCTTCTATAATTATATTTTTTCTTCCTGGAGATTGTCATCGAAAAGAAAATTTACGCCTATGGAATGTGTGTCATGCATTATTACTCTTCCTCAATAAGAAATTGACTATAGTGCCATTGTCACCGCAAGAGTTAAATCAAATTCCAATAAGTTAAACGTTGATATTGCCAACCTATTTCCTTTTTAAGTTAATTTTATGGCCGATTGTGTTTGTTTGTTTGGAGAAGGTGTAAGGGCCTAGAAGTGGTTCAATTGTTACAGTGGAAGTAAATACTTATGTAGTTTGTTTGTATTGTTGTAGGCTAAAACAAATATTTCACTTCAAATTTCTTCTTATTTGACACAATCAGATAAGTATATTGTAAGCAAACATGTTTTATTGAGTACCAGAAAAGAACTTGCTCCACTGGAATAAAACTGTTTAACTTTACCCTGAATTAATATATTGAAAAATAATAATAATAATGGACAGGGTGGGCAAATTTCGATATTTGTATAGGGTAACTCGGTAACTGTAAGAGATACAAAAAATGGAAGACACGTTCTCGATCTCCTTATTTGAGACAAATTCACTGACGAAAACAAAAATTTGCTATCATCTTTTGTTTTCGAGTTATAAACAAAAGTTAGATTTTTCGACTTAAAGACACATGTCAATATCTTGGTTGCTTATAAAGTTATGAAAAATAACTATTACATTCATTAGGCACTTTTTTCTCTATAATACAATGGTGTCGAGAAAATTTAAAAAAAAGGTGTAATTTCGAGTTATGGCATAAAGTCGTACTTTTTTTAAATGGAAATCATAGTTATCTATGGTTTAGTTAAAAAAGGAAATTGTTTTCTCTTTCAAACTATATATCATATATGGCGTCGCTTTTGATGTGTAAGTAGTTAATAGCGAAAATAATCTTTTAGTAGATTACTTTTGCGTTTTCTTATATTTATTCCAAGTAGGCATGTGTCATCTATGACGGTGTTTATCTGTTTGTCAGTAAATTGCATATTAATAATTTTGTTTCCCTCATAAATACACCCCATTTAATCGTAAAAGTAAATATGTCTTACGAAAATTACGAGAAATATGATATGCTAGAATGTTTTATTCAAAGTAATAACAATTGTGATATTGCATACGAGATATATTTCAATCACTATCCAGAAAGAAGACAACCTAATAAAGCTAATTTTAAGAGGTTAAAAGAAAATCTCATATATTGTGGGTCCTTCAACAAGCCAAGACCAAAAAATCAGATATTTGTATCTAATTTTATATTACATTACAATTACAAAATAAAAATTAAAGTAAATGTTCAAACTGATCTCCGTTATGTCCGATACATAAATTACACCTCTTCATAACATTCTAAACTGCATTATAAATATGAAGATTTGAAATGGAATTCACACAGTCTATAAAATTTTGTCTGATTTCATTTATGTCAGTACTGGTTTTTTGTACAATTTGTCTTTAATGTGGCCCAAAAGAAAAAATCCAGTGGCGTTGTCAGGTAATCGTGATGTACATTCACTGTTCCGTTACTTCCCATCTAGTTATTTCCAAAATTGATATTTAATAATTCTGAAACGGTCCTGATATTATGAGGTGGTGCACCATCTTGTTGAATGAACTGATTTCTTGCCTCAATTAAGGGTAGATTGTCCATAAATTCCTCGATAATTTTCTGGTTTAAGATTTCGTAGTGTCGTTGGCCATTAAGATTTTCTTGATATATGGGATATGTTAAAACACGATTGCCACGTAGAGCACACCAAACACTAAAACTAAAGCGTCTCTAAGATCGCACGTTACCGGTACCGTGAGGGTTCATATCAAACCAATAGTGCTCGTTATGCCTGTTGAAAATTCCTGCACTGCCAATGTAGGCTTCATCTGTCCAAACTATATTTCTAGAGAAGAATAGATCTAGTTGACTTCTTTGACGATACCATAATCATAACTCCAATCGTCACTGAAGATCAGTTGATTGCAGGTGATGTTATTTCCTTATTGCATAAGGCCTGAGTTTGTGTGTCTTCAAAATACCCAAAACTCGATGTTTTGAAATCCCAGAATCAGCTTAAACTTGACGACTTGAAATTGAAGGATTTGCAACCGCCATTCCAATTACAGTTAAAAAAGAAGTTTCTTCATCATCTTCAATGTTGTAATTTTTTGGTCTTGGCTAGTTGAAGTACACACAATTAATGAGATTTTTTTTTAACCTCTTAAAATTAGCTTTATTAGGTTATCTTCTTTCTGGATAGCGATTGAAATATATTTCGGATGCAATGTCACATTTGTTATTACTTTGAATAAAGGATTCTAGCATATCATATTTCTCGTAAGTATCGTAAGACATTTTCACTTTTACGATTAAATGGGGTGTAATTATGACGGAAAAAAAATTATTAATATTCAATTTACTGACAAACGGATAAACACTGTCATAGATGACACAGGCCTACTTGGAATAAATGTATTTAAAAAAACGCAAAATGTAATCTACTAATAGATTATTTTTGTAATTAAATACTTACACATCAAAGGCGACTCCACATATGATATATAGTTTGAAAGAGAAAAAAAATCCTTTTTAACTAAACAGTAGCCAACTACGATTCCCATTTTAAAAAATACAACTATATGCCATAACTCGAAATTGCACATTTTTTTTAATTTTGTCGACGCCACTGTATTATACAGAAAGAGTGCCTAAAGAATTTAAAAGTTGTTTTTTCATAACATTACAAACAACCATGATATTGACATCTGTCTAAAAGTCGAAAAATCGAACTTTTGTTTATAACTCGAAAACAAAAGACGATAGCAAATTTTGGTTTTCGCCATTGAATTTGTCTCAAAAAAAGAGATAAAGAATGTGTTTTCCATTTTTTTGTATCTCTTACAGTTACCGAGTTGCCCATTACAAACATCGAAATTTGCCCATTCTGTATTTATGCCTATGGGTGGGGTCGTAAAAATACCATAGCCTTTGGTAAACTCAAAATTTAGGAGGTAAATTTGGTATATATGGACAATAGTACTATGGTTTTTTTTTCTATTGAAATGTTTAAGGACCGCCGAGAAAGTTTAAATTAGAGCCCATATACACATCACATTGAAGGGATCCACGTTGCGATGCGTCGTGGACCCCGATTTGATATCTAACAGTTACACAAAAAATATTAACATCTCTCCTAACTTAAAATAATGCAATTAATACTTTTGATTAAAACTTATACCCAGGTTAAAGAATAACAAAATTGCATTCAAAATAATAAAAAATGGCTAAAAGATATTCTTAACAAGGACAGATTACTGATCAAATTTTGTTTATCAGGATGAGGAAAATTCATATAAAAAAAGCTTCTTAAAATAATTCGTCTGATGAGCGTCTATGTCAAACCGCTTAATTTTTTATTATTTCTTTCACAAGGTACTTTTACCAGAGATTCTATTCTTTGAATGTATTGTGAATATATTGTGAACCCATAGAAAAATATTAATTAATCACTATTTTCTATTTATTTACGTGGTTGTAATTATTTGTGTCAAACTTGGTTGGGAGTTCAGGGCTTCGATAATGGTTTTACACGGGCCTGCCGCCGGGAATTTCACCGGTGTCCAACATCAGTAACAGATTAATTATATTACACATATTTTAGCTCATTTGTAACAACTGTAGATCGATATTGTTTTGATAGTCGCACAAAAATAAAGTTTAGACAAATTGATAATAGTAATATACAATTCGCATTAGAAAATATTACTGAAGAAACTTTAAGTAAACTGTTCGGTCGATATTAGATTAGATCAGAGCAAAATGATTATTAAGGATTTCTCATAATAGTAATAAAAATTTCAGTATACTACCTAAAACAATCCAACAAACTTTTAAGCCCGTATTTTCGTTTTATTTGTGTAAGCTTATTTTCTACCACTCTTAGCAGAAAGTAATTTCATGATTATAAAATACGCAGTATTTTCATCCACTTTTAAAATGTATTTTAAGAGCTCTTATTTTATAAATGTACGCGTTGTATTTACATCATTCCGCTTAGGCAGTCACGAAAAATATATATATTTGAAACTTCTCTGCCATATATTGATACCAGTTTTCTTAAATTGAACATAAATTTATTAGGGTAAGTAAACGTGAATCCTAAGATATAAATTGAAATCAATATAATGTACTCTGTTCAATGATTGTCATTACAATTTGCTGTTTTGTGATATATTTTTTTCTTTCTATATAAATTGTGAATGAAATATAATTTGCAGAATAGCAGTATAATTTAGTGAAATTTTTCTGTATCAAAAATATGTTAAAAAGCATATAATTACTAAATGATGTTTTTAGAAAACATTTAAGAAAACATTATTTCCTTCGACGATTTTGGATTAATGCGTCACAATTGAAAACTTGTATAATTTAAATATTTTGTTAATTATTAAATGTCTGTAATAGAAATAAATTTAGATTTATTTTATCAAAATCAGATCTTAAAATATAGCATATAATATGGCGATTCTGGGCCATGTTGCTAAGGATCATACACTGAAAACAAAAAAAATTGTCTGATGTGGATGCTTCACGGTCTACTGTCCAACAAATTTTAAAGAATTACAAATTTCATCCAGGGGCGAGCGTATTTAGATACGAAAAGTTAAGCAACAGCAGTCGCAGTCAGTAATTTGATGGTAACTCAAGTGAAATGTAGAACCAAAATTCTACAAAAAACTTAATTAACTCGGAAAAATAATGTTACGAAAAAAATCCCCCAGATCACATAGAAGGCCCTCCGCCATTAAAAACATTTGAAAAATGACCGAGATCGAAATTACACGGGTTCAAAATATCATATGTCACACCACTTTTTTTTTAGCAAATTAGGTAAAGAATAAAAAACGATATGTAAAACTCAAACCGCAATTTTTTATCTCAATTCTCCGATTTTTAATAGTCGAAATTGTAATTAATTTTCATTAAAAAGCCGCTCCGCAGTATAAGCGCGACGGCAAGCGCCGTGGTGCACTTACAAACATTAAAATGACCAAATCTCATAAAGACGTTCATAAGAAATAATTACAAAATAATGTGACTCAGATTTTAGAGACATCCCAGATTGTAATTTCGCTATTATACACGATATCGTGAACATGATGATGTATATGACTAACATTCAGGCCTGTCAAAAATAACAACTAGTCCAATACGGATTTTTTGTGCAGGTCTTATGAGGAACCGAGCTATTAGTGCCTTTCCACACTTGCTGGAATCGGTTAGCCGGTACCGGTACTGGTTATCTGGTCGCGAGCACGGAATTAAAGAACTAGAAATGAAAAACATGTTGGAAGTCTGTGCTTTTTGAAGGTCGAAGATGACGTTAAACCCGGCAGTGAGTTTGCGCAGTACGAATTTTTTAAAGGAAACGCTTTTAAATTTCTGGGGTAATGCATTTCTCTTGCTTATAAAAAAATTATAGTACGTAAGTTGTCCATAGGAAAAGTTTATGTGCATAAAAAGAATAATAATATATTACATCGTACCCAATAAAGAATTTTAGTGTCTGGTTATGAAAAAGCGGTGCAACAGTCTAACAATAACCGTGTTTTTTTTTAATTCCCTGGAACTCCTAGTCAAAATAGTGGAATTCCGTTTAACTACTTTGGAAGTACTTCTACTTGGTGTACAGATTTTTGTCGACAGGCCCCTCGTTGAGAACTTTACCTAGTTCAGTTTGCTAAAAGCCAGACCATTTATTTTGGAATTTTATTTTCGTACATCTCCATTTTCCATTTTGTATCACACAATCAGACACAATTTTAAAATTTGGAATAAAATAAAATGAAATTAGGTTGCCATTTATAAAAAGAAATTGAATTAACACATATTTCATAACTTGTCATCCTTTGAAATAAAATAGTTATATAAGATGAAAATGCGGCTTTTTTTTCGTTTTATAGATAATTTATTTTATATATCAATTTTCTAGGAAAACATTTTTTTTTTTTCGTTACATAAAAGTAATGGCGTATACAATAATTTTAATACCATGTAACATTGGTATACGTAGTTTACTGAAGTTAGCTAACTTTATTATATTTCAGCTGGAGCAAAATGCTATCACGTTATTTGGTTAGGCATAAAAAATTGGAATGTCTATTCAACTTAGGAAATGTGAAATACATGCGTAAACAGGTGCTGTACAAAAATGTCGTGAAAAATTTCGCCCAATTTAACACTATTAGATTTTATAATTTTTAAACTTTCAGTGGTATTTGTTTAAAAAAAATATTATAAACAAATGGATTAGTTGCATATTTTAGAATTTTTTTTTGCCAAATTATTAGTGGAATGATATAATTTAAAAAGAAATTTTTTTTCTTACAAAAATGTTTTTGTTAATCATTTTTTAACTTTTTTCATTATTTAAATAATAGATTAGTAAAAGATTTTTTTTCTAAATTTATCATTTGCAATTTTCTACAAAGTAAAAAAAAATTTTTTTTTCGCTAAAAATTTATTTGTTTATTTAATAAACAACTTGTAATAAACAATAGTCGAATGTATTATTATTTTTTTATAAAAAAAAATACTAAAAACAACCATATATTTAAGCAATGCAAAAAAAAATTTTTCGGTTTTTTATAGAATTTTCAATTTTGTTTACAGAAATTAAAGTGCCTCCTTCTTTTGTTAAGTTAAACCTCTATATCTTTTAAACTATTAGAGATACGACAATGGATATTCACGTCGTTTTTATAAAGGATTAATTAATCTTTAAAATGAGTTAATCACCTAGTTTGTAACAATTGTTAATCAACTATTATACGCATTTGTTTATAAAAAATTAAGGTTTCTTTGTCATTTTCGAATCTTTTATGACATATAGCTTATTAAATATTGCAGATACAGTAATAGACCTTCAAGACAATTTTGTTCATTGATTAAATATATACTGAATAAGCTTTTGATCATATCCATATCTCTTATAGTTTACACTATAAACGTATTTTTTTAATATTCTTTAAATTCGTATTCGTAATAATTTGGCAAAAAAATTTTTTCTAAAATAGGTATGCAACTAATCCATTTGTTTATAACATTTTTTTAAACAAATACCACTAAAAATTTAAAAATTATAAAATCTAATAGTGTTTTGATATACAAAAACAGTGATAACAAATTGTTAAAAGAAGTTTTTTCACCTTTTCGTTTATTAGTTTTTTGTTAACGTAAAAGATTAATAACTAATGAACTATAACAATTAAAAATATCGTGCTGTGATTATTTCATAAAGTATACTTGTCACAATGTATTCAGCATCGGTTATAAATAATTTTCACGTCTTTAATTTAACAATTATCTGATTATAAACATAAACGTGAACTTGTATGTAAAATGGATGAAAGAAAAATTTTTAAGTGGATATTGTTCCTTGGGATGTCTAAATGATCCGATAATTTTTTGAAATTTTTTAATTAATATTTTATAGCTAAAAAAAATTTTGTTTGTTGCTACGGTCGGATTCTGAGGTCTGCGGCAGCGTCGCGCTCGCCGCGCGGAGCACTATTTTCACCATTAAATTAAAATTATTAATAATGGAGGTACAGTTCCTGGAGTTAGGACTTTTTTATCTTAAATTTCGTCCTATTTAAGAATCTTTTTTTTTAAATTTCTTAATTATTAATATTTTCTGAATTATTTGCGAAAAATTAAATGCCTTTTTTTATCTTAATTTGTTAATAACTTTTGTAATTTTTTATGTGCTGGTAAACAATTCTTATGCATTTTTCTAGACGTCATTCATTCCGAATCCAATGAGCTATCGCCCATATTTTTACGACCTTTATCACTAATTAACACCGGTTTTAACTTGTGAACTAAACTAAAGGCTTTGTTTTTGAGATACAGGGTGTTAACATTTATTTTTTAAAACGGTCTTTCCTTAATGTCGTAGAAACAACAATACATAATTTGTTATGAAATATAATGATATAAATTACAATAAAATGAAGTGTGTGTCTCATTCCATCCACTAGTGATGTGACAGGGGGTAATTCACCTCCCCTTTTTAAAACTTTTTATACAGGTATTCGAAACACGGCCGCTGGTATAAATAAAGCTTTTTGAGGACATAGTTTTCTAAAAAATCCAAATTTAATTTAAAAATGAGTGTTCTTGGAATTTTCAATAATCCGTCCCACTTTGAAGCTCCATAGCTCGGTGTCTATTCGACTTGCAAAAAAATGTTTCAGGCAAAACTTCTATGTTCTTAAAAGGTTTTATACAGGCCATTTTTTATCAAAAATTGAAAACTAGAAATTTCTACTTTAAAACTAGAAATGTCTAATTTCAAAAGTAGAAATTTCTAGTTTTAAAGTAGAAATTTCTAGTTTTAAAGTACAAATTTCTAGTTTTTTTTTTATTTGTTGTGGCCCTTCAGAGCCATCGTAATAATTCAAAATGTTAGTTAAAGTTGCAAATCAGAAAAATGAGGTAGTTCAAATACTAATCCACTGCATATTACAAAATAGTACAAATACGTGGTTTAGTAAAACTTTTGATCGTAGATTTTCTGCACTGGCACCCTTAACATTGCAAACAATGGAAGTGTTATTCTATACACCTTACATCTCAGAAACAGCGCGCTAGGTTAATTCAGAAACTAACCTAACTTATATTGTACAGAGTGTTATTGAATTAATGTTACAAATTTCGGGTGCTAATTTCTGACAAAAATTTTTTAAATACTGAAATACAAGATATTTCAGTGCCGTTATTCTTTTAGTTTTTCTTATACATAAAGAATGGGACACAGAGCAATAGTGGATTTCTGATATCAAATGTTACATTATGGTAAATATTGACAAAAAAATCCAAACATGGCGATTATTTTGCGCATTACTTTATCACATCCCTATATATTATTTACTGTTCAATATTATTTTATCATAGTTTTATATCCCGTTTACAATAATATTTATATATTTCGTTTTATAATTTTACATTTTTGTTTATGAGTTCCTTGTTATTTAAATTATTTAAATAAATTCTTTAAGACTTTTATCACTCATTTTCTTTGATGATAAAATTAAACGAAAACTTTTACAACACATAAAACATTGAGAAAATGGCACATGTTTGTAGTTCTTCCAGTAGGAAGCTCCTAGAATATGAGCTGTTACAGTGCATGTCCACGTAGCGCAGGTGCTTATACTGGTTCCAACTTCGGTTACTGTATATGCTGCCTGGACTCAGTCACTATTTGATGTAAAGGCACATGTTGTTGTACTAACAAGGGAGGGCACTACCTTGGGAATTTATTTTGGGATGAGACTTCGTGTAATAATTGTACTTCTTTAGGGTGTTCACCCCTTGGAATGGCAACGCGCAACGCTCAATCGATTCGGAGAAAATGACGTTTATAAATTCAAACTCAGCTTATATACTAGTGAGGTTCTTCGAGTTCCCGCGGCGAAATAGCCTAGCCGATAACGTATCTGCGTACCGCTTGGGCACTCGGGGTTCGAATCACGTGCACGACTTACTTTTTTTTTTAATTATTTAATTGTTTTTACAATTAAATAAATTTATTATTTAATATTATTGATCATTTAAATAACAATAATGTCAATAATGTTATTTTGCTAACGAAAAAAGACTTTAAATTTTAAATCATAATTTAATTATAGTAATAATTTAAATTACTACCAAATAAATATACTATTATTTAAAATACACTATTACTAATGGATATAATAATAATAATAATAATAGTTTATTAAATTATGGTATAGGTATTTATTTGGTAGTAATTTAAATTATTACTATAATTAAATTATGATTTAAAATTTAAAGTCATTTTCGTTAGTAAAATAACATTATTGACATTATTGTTATTTAAATGATCGATAATATTAAATAATAAATTTATTTAATTGTAAAAACAATTAAATAAATAATTAAAAAAAAAGTAAGTCGTGCACGTGATTCGAACCTCGAGCGCCCAAGAGGTACGCAGACACGTTATCGGCTAGGCTATTTCGCCGCGGGAACTGGAAGAACCTCACTAGTATCACAGACTGATTCTGTGCTAGTATATAAGCCGAGTTTGAATTTTTAAACGTCATTTTCTCCGAATCGATTGAGCGTTGCCATTCCAAGGGGTGAACACCCTAAAGAAGTACAATTATTACACGAAGTCTCATCCCAAAATAAATTCCCAAGGTCGTGCCCTCCCCCTTGTAAGTAGCCAAAAAGTACTTATTTTTATCAGTTGGTTTCTAAAAGTGCACATTTTGATGAACATTAAAATTTTGACTTTCCCTCTCGCAAAAGTGCATGTGTTCTATGAAATACCGGTGTTTTAATTTTGAAAAATAACCAAGTCACCTATGTTAAGAGCAATACATTTTGTCTCCATGAGCTGTATAAACAGTTTGGTTAGTTCAGAAGTATAGGCTTATTTTAAAGCAGATACTATAAAATGCAATTTTCAAAATAAAATTGAGAATGTAAATTTTGCATAAGAATTTTTTAATTTACCTAAAAGTACATGTCAGAGTTATTTGAAAGAAATAAAAATAGAAAAAGACTTGTAATCTAAAATTGAATTAGAAAAATAGTTAGAAAAAGAAAATAAAGGAAATTAATTAATAATGAAAGAAAATGACAAATTAAGGAAATTAGGAACGATTCGAAATCGATACAAGTAAAGGAGACTAGTAAACAAGCTTCAAACAACTGTTGAAAGAAGCAAATCTAAAATTGACAAAACTTTAAAAATGAGAACATGATAGAAGATAGAAGCGAATATAACCCAGAGCACATACAAGCAACTGAGAACATATTATGTGGCTCTACACAGTAAAACGGGGTATCGACCGGCAATAGTTTACGAATAAAGCCATTTCTAAAAACCGGGCCACAAGTCAGAAGCTGCAGCAATACCGTAGATAAATGAGTAAGATTCTTTAATATCGTGTCTAGAGACTAAAAAAAATAAGCGTTTTTAGTCAGTTATTTTGTGGCACGATTTTAAGAAATGCCTATTCTTAAACAACAATTGCAGAACGGTACCCCGTTTTACTATGGACTATAGAGTGTCACATATTAGAAATGTACGAGATCTTAACTACCCGTCAATTTATTTTATTACGCTTAAAATGTGTCGTATGTGTCCCACAACGAAGACAAGATTTATCTCCAAGTATAGCTGAAACAATTCTCTTAATATTACAGCATTGCATTGCTCTTACTAACAGGTAGGTAGCGACAAGTCATCTTGGCCTAGACATTCGCACGGCGGTTACTGACACTGCATTTTGTTTTGCTCACTTTTAATCAACAATGAAGTTCCCACATTGTTATTATTTTCAATAGAATGTTTATCATTTCTTAGAAAGCTTATAACGAGTACGGCTACACGTGGAATTTTTTAAGTATGCTTGTTGCTCTTATCTTAATATGTTTTGTTTATGATGCATATTTTCATCATTAACCAATTCAAATCAATAAGCTCGATAATGTGTGTGATTGACATACAGCCGCTTAAGAACCAATACCTCTTATCTCTAAATTAGCAATTTTACAGAGACGAAAAAAACTTTTAAAAAATGTTATTAATCATTATTTGCTCTTATACGAGGTACTCTTTTACGTAGAGTTTTAGGTATTAATATTAATTTTGGAGATACAAGCTACTGAACTGTTGGACATAGAAGTGGAGATAAAATTCTAAACCTAGTTTTGGCAAAAATGGAGATATGAAGTATAGTTTCTTAAGCGTCGAACTACAGCGTCAAATTTCAGCAGCATGTTCAGAGCCTAGAAGTAATACGAAAAAGTTCACATTAGTGATGCCGCTGAAACCGGATCTGGATTCGGTATCCGGGGATCCGGTAAAATTTTTCGGGTTCCGGTTTGACTAAATCTTTACAAGGATCCGCCCGGAACTAGGAATTTTTTCTTTTTCTTTAAAATAAAAGTAAAATAGTAAAGTTATTTTTCATTAATAAAAAAAAAATAAAAAAAAAATCCAAAAACAGTTCGCACTTCTCATAATAACATAAATATACTACAATTTAATATCTGCAGTTAACAACGACTAAGTTGTCATGTAGGAAAATCTACTTTTCTCTATTGAGTGTGGACAGTCCGTTCCTTGTGTTTTCGTAAACATTGTTAATGATAATACTAATAAAATAGTAAAATACGATGGTACGTCGGTGTAACAAAGTACAGACATGTAAACAAGGGCTGATGAGCAGTGTTGTCAGGTCTCTAAAAAGTAATTCTTCAAATTTGCCGGCGCACAGGAATCGTAATACGCCGGGAACTTTAAATTGCTTAAAAGTTAAAACTTTAAACCAATTGAATATAAAGTTTGCAGTAACGATTTATTTACTGTTAAGATTCGGTTCCAGGATCCGGCCAAAATGTTCAGAGTTGGCTCCGGTATCCGGTTTTTCAAAAGTGGATCTGACGGTATCACTACTTCTCACAATGTGGGTTCGAAAATGCTTCCTAACAGAACTACAGGCTCTCAAATAAATGATTTCTAGGGGATAATGTTTGTCCTCACAAAGTCTAAGACTATTCATTAGATCTTACTAAAATTTGAAACATATTTAGGCAATGTTTATTGATTATTAAGGTATATGTAAATACAGTTGACAAAAGTGGCTTCCGTTAGAGCATTTTGATTTTTTTCTTCAGATTTTACTTTACAAATTCCTATAGATTAAATTTTACATAAAAAGTTTATATTTCTTAAATGGCGATAAATTGTATTAATTTCTCTAACAAAAGATTCAGTTGCCGAATCTGCTGCTTTCGCTGTATCTGGAGGCATACAAGATAAATCATACTCGCTTTATTATAAATTTTAAATCAGTATCACAAAATTCGATTATGTTGATTGTTGACACAAACACAGCCAAACAAGAATAAGCGTTGTCTTTTCAGTAGCAACCAGAGTCAAAGGGTATTCATTTATCTTTGTATTAAAATTTTAACGATTTTACATCATTTTTACTTTCTAATACCTAATATAAGGAAGTATAGTAATCGTGATTTCTTTCGACCTTGAGATTTTAATTGATATATACGTTTTAAACCCTCCTGAATCCATTCAGACTATTTTCCTAATGATGCCTGTCGGTTCGTGTGTGAATGTGTGTGTGGATGTGTGTGTGTCCGGATAACTGAAAAAATACTAATGGGAGACTCCCAAATTTGGCAATTAAGATTTTCAACAACATTTTAGGTGACATTAAATTGGTGAATGTGGTACCACCAGAAGAGACATAATGAATGATGGAAGAGAAATGTACAATTTCGGAGAAAAAAAAAATAAAAAAAGTTTTATTGCATTTCTGGACGAATCTCGACGAATTATAATGAAAAACATAACTTTATGGGAAAAATTTCTCTGCATGTCTGTAGTATAGCAGTAGCAGCCAAAGTTTTTGAGATAAAGCTTTCAAATTTGGTACACATGTTCTAAAGGCCAAAGGATAAATTCTGTGATGAGCAAAATTGGCCAGCTGAAAGGAGACCCAGGGGACCCAAACTTTTTTTGCGTTTGTCTTTACAAAAAAATATATTCTTGATAAAAAAAGAATATAAATCAATAATAATAGGTTTTTGACAGTTGTGTCAAATATATTGTATGCTTGTGCAAAGTGTCTTTTTTGAACTCGTAGAATTTCCCACTTGTTCAAAAAAGAGGCACGTTGCCCATTAGTTGCATCAATAACTAAATAAAAATCTTGGTAGTGCAAAGTGATACAAATATCACCACCATTGCAAATGAAATGAGATTAAGAGATCTTCTATAACTTATTTAGATAAAAGTTTTGGTTTTTAATAATCTGAATCAAGATAGAAAATCAAAGTTTAACTTAGTTTGAACATAACAATTTTATTGTACCGTTGTTGATCTGTAATATTTGTTACAAAAGTTCCTATTATCAATGCCAAAGGTTGAGTATTAAATATTTATTTTTATTACTTAGTATACACGACATTTCTAAATTATTCCATGAAAAATTACTGACATAGACGTAGCTCCTTTAGAAAAGAGTTTTTCTACACAGAAACATGTTTTTGTTGTACTGTTATTCTCAAAAAATGTGGAAGATGTTAAACGAAAACAGTACCCTATTTTTAACACGCTTTTATTAGCTTCACCTGTATATTTGTTTGTTTGTAACCGACTCTTTGGACTCGATTTTGACCCACTTTAAACGGACAGATTTAATTGAAACTTTGTACACTTACGAAGAACCGGTAACAATACAATAATTTGATAAGTTTATATCATTATCCTCATCAGGATCGCCAGTCCTATCCTCACGTATCCTCTGCGTGAGAGCAAGTGGCTTATTACTGTTAATACATTCCGGGATTCTCAGTTCGTTCGTTGGCCGAGCGGGCTAAGGCGCAAGTCTTAGTCGACGCGAAACGACGGACTCCTCGGGCGTGAGTTCAAATTCCGTCTATGGCTGAAAAAATATATATTTTTTTCAGAAGTATCTGTTGGATCGTAATATTATTATAATATCAGCATCAATAAGCAATATAAATATAGTTTAAAAAAACTAAAAAACACGCTTTCATAGCACATCAAACTAAAAAGTGAAAAATAAATATAGTTTAAAAAAACTAAAAAACACGCTTTTAAAGCACATCAAACTAAAAAGGAAAAATAATTATTAATATAAACTGAAAACAATAATGAACGAAAAATACTAGTATTATTGTGAAAAAAGCGTGGGGCGTTTTGTGCCATATTTTTCGTATATCGAGCAACCCACGCTTTTTTCACAATAATACTAGTATTTTTCGTTCATTATTGTTTTCAGTTTATATTAATAATTATTTTTCACTTTTTTAGTTTGATGTGCTTTAAAAGCGTGTTTTTTAGTTTTTTTAAACTATATTTATTGTAACGAAATTATACCCTATAATATAAATTGTGAACTATATTTATTCTCTCTGTGCCGCCAAAGTGCCAAGCTAGGATCGTTGAGGAATATATTTTTTTATGTAAAATTGAACACTCTATATGAATTAGTAAAGAAAACTTTTTTCAGGAAAACGTTATCCCATAAAAAGCATTTGAGAGTCTATAGTTACATTAGAAAGCACTTTTGGATCCATACGATGAAAATTTTACTATTATTAGTATTTCTGAGCAAGCTGCCGAAGCTTGTTGCCGTAATTTTAAATCACCCTGTGTGTGATTGAATGCAATTATAAATACAATATGATCTCCGCAACTTTTTTGTGCCAGAGTTTCGAATATAGGAAAGTTAATATCTTCATTCTGAAAAAAATTTTTGAATTTTCAGCATTATCTTTATTTTTTTTAGCCTTTCTACGGTTAGAAATAATTGACAAGTACCGCTTAAGTAATTTATAATAAATTTATATTTAACATAAAATTTGCCTAAATAATGGAAATCTGTAAATCTGTACCATTTTTAAAAATAGAATAATAAATATCACTCGTAGTTCATGAAAGTTTACCAGTAACAATAACATTAACAGAAAGTAAAAACTTCAACTGATCTAGTATTACTCTTCTTTTTCTTTCTTTTATTAGTGAAACTTTTATATAAGTTTCTTTTGTGATGAAACTTTTCAGCTGGAATAAACAATTTAGAGTTTATTTAGAAAACTGAACAATAAACTTGTTGCTTTGTGACAAGAAACTTTTTTTTACAAATGATTGTATGATATAGAGCCCATTATCGTTAATTTTGTAGTCTCGCTGCACAAAATTAGACACATTAGTCAGTAAACTGTAAACACTGGTAATAGAAATCGTTTTCTAAATTTTTTAATTTAAATCGCGGTATACACCACTAACAGTTAAATGATAAAATCCGGTGTGACAATTTTTCCATGGGTCAAATCATATTTTTGCCGACACAAAATCGCTATTTTATGCACTTGCAGAATAAGTTTTCGCATGCATCCGGTTTACTGAATTGAAATCTTTTATCATAATTCGAATCGAATCGCGAATCGATGCGCAATCGAATCCCATGAAATCAAATCGAATCGAAGTTACGAATACTAAGGTAAGGTGGTGGGGGAATGTTCCCAGGAACACTACGTGGTTTTCTGACACCAGCTGTACACGACAGCAGCAGATCGTTGTCCGTTGTGCCTTCACAATCTTCTATCTAACTTTCACACTTCAAGAATCCTAATTGTAGCTATTCCTTACCAGATGGCACATACGGATCGAGCCACTAGATACACAACTAGCGGTATGCGCAGTTTACACTCGCCATCTGTTGCCAGCACGAGTTGGAACGATTGCGGCGCGAATGTCGGAAGAGGCTTTTACAGTAGGTTAGGATATTGCCTTGTCCAAGAAGGTGGTCTTTTTGAGCATATAATTTGAATTAATTATTTGTTTATTTATGTATTATTTTATTTCTTTGGAATTGGTATTAGTTTTCTTTATTATTTATGAGAATATTAATTTGTTTTTAGAATTATTTTTTGTTTCAAAAAAAAAATCAATATTTGATTGTGTGCTGTTTTGATATTTTTCATAATTTTAGTGATTTACTATCCGTGGCGTCTCGGAATAAATACTGAAATTGTCAAACATTCAGGTAATAATTTTAGTGATTACTTTAATATGTAAAGATTTCTTTAGATGAACGAACACTCTCCATCGCAGCTTTAGCGATACACAAATCTGCTTTGTCTTGTATGCTCCTCTCATCAAGCGCCCTGACGCAATAGTTAACTTTCGTTCATACTTCGTATTCAGACGGGCAACTGTAACCTGCGCATACCGCTAGTCGTATATCTAGTGGTCTGGCTCGATCTGTAGATATACTTATAATAGAATATGTAGAGCGTTAATTAAATTTTTGGTAGTTTAACAGTAGTTTTCGTAAAAGCCGATGTATACAAACACAAAGTGCTCCATTACTACTATTTATTAAGAACAAAAAATAGTAGGCAGGAATTATACACCTTCATGAAGCATAAATTTTAAAAATGTCTTCCAATGTAAAGGGTGCATGGAAAAAGTTTTATTACACAAAGTAATGTTTTCTTTTTTAATGGAAGATCTTTTGTATTTTGTCAATTATTTAGATTTTACGTTAAATTCGATGTGCCGATTCGATTCGTAGTGCCGATTCGAATCGGTATTTCGATTTAACATTTTTATTGAATTGGTGAATCGATTCTAAAAGACAATCGATCGAATCAAAATATCTATTTTTAACCAGGCCTAGCTGTGACTAAAGTATTTCAAAATCTGATAATAACCACTTGGTTATGGATATAAGAACGTTGTAAATATGATAATAAAGAAAACCCCACTAGAACCTATGAACTTTTTTTATTGTACTTTTATATAGTTTGAAAAATTCAACATACATAAAAAAATACCGCGGGTCACTCGTGCCAGGAGCTAGCTCGACATCCACGCAACTGTCTCCGTGGCAGCTAGGCTCGTGGGTTTCAAGAAATTAAATTTAAAAAATAATTGTACCTTTACCTAATAGCCATACATTGCGTAAAACATACCAACATACCAAGTACGTATAAAATTGTTTAGGGGAATATTATAGAGGGCGTACGAAATAAATTTTTGTGGGTGACAGTGGATGAAACAACTGACTTACGGTGTAATAAGGTTGTTAATGTCATACTAAGAATTTTGAGTGTTTAAAAGTCTTCGATATTAATAGCCAGTAAACGAGTCCAACAAACCACAGCACACACACTAGAAGTTTGTGACAAGTGACGTTATAAAGTGTGTGTTCAAAATAATAATTTAACAGCCACGAATGTACAACGAATATTAGCTGTGACCTGACCATGTATGCTATTGCGATGGCAGACTCCATTCATTCTGAATAATACATTGTATCAAGCGGTATATATTTCATTACTCATTTTATACTTAGTAGTAACTACCGGTTCTGCACTCGTCTGATCTAGTTTTCTTTCACTGCTAATTATTTCATTTTAATGGATTTTGTCACAAAAGTATTAATTTGAGGCTTTTGTGATTGTGGTAGTTAATTTTTTTTTGCGATATTTTTAGTACTCCTAACACCTGTAAATCGATAATATCCAAACTTGAAAACGAAAAGCTGAACTTAGTTTTTTTTGCATTGTCGAAAATCTTCTGTGACGCATATGTTTGGAAATATACAAAAACAAACATAGATCTTTTTTGTCATATTTTTTTGGCAACAATGAAATGGTAAATGACTAATTGTAAAAAAAATATGATGAAGAAATTTTTGGAAATTTAGAAAATAGAATTGTTGGCTTATATCTCGAAAACTGCAACAGGTATCGAAACGAACTTTTGTCCTGTTGATATTCCTCAAAAATTGCAATCAATATTTAGTTCGTAAATGGGCGAAATCTCTCAAACCCGATCAATTTTGGGACACCTTGTACTCCTAGTTCTTCAACGATTTTAAAGAAGTAAATTTTTAATAAATAAAATATTACTTATAACAGTTCGAATCTGGGCAGCGCTTAAATGCACCATAATTTTTTCTGGTCCTGTATTCCAAATGATTACAAGGGCTACCCTAGGCTAATTAATGCTGAGCACGCCATTTGGCCTAATTGCACAACCACTAAACAGGTGTCAGCGGGCGGGGGTAGGTACTCCATGTCATCTTGGCTGTAACAACACGAACGGTGGTGGTAAGTGTTATCCTCACGTGAATCGACAGTGGCGTACACCCTTAGAATAATAATCATTAGCAGGAATTTCCCATAAATTTTGAAAGCTGAACATTCTTTAATGTAATATTCTCTTAATTTATGATATTTTAATATTTGATTAAAAAATAATTTAACAATAATATGGGATTACTAACAATTTATGTACCATTTACAGATAGTACGGTAAAAATAAAACAAAATACAGCTGTGATAAGACCTGTTATGTATTGAATTGATAATATTAAACTCTCAATTTGGTTAAATTGCATAAACTTTTATGTAAATTGTTTCAAATTTTAAAATTGACATTCTAGACTGTAGAGCAGTAGTGGTCTAAAGTGAGTTCCAAAGATTAAACTTTTAATTTACATAACATTTTAGAATGTAGAGCAGTGCTAGGGTGAATCACAAAGATTAAACTTTTAATTTACATACTAGTAGATGTATATGGTTATGTTCATTCAGGTAATAGTCTCTTATAACACATAGCATTTAAAATCAATTTCACACGTTTTTACCTCCGCCCTCTTCGCTGCTCTTTAAACCAGCATTATGTTTAAAATGTAATAGGAACATATACGAATACACATTAAGTGTGTAGGTCATAATTTCTATAGAGTAAACGATTCCTGCTTCACCATCTCGCGCCAACAATAACCTTTACTTGTAAAAATTTTTTCATCTCTATACATCACGCGGTTGGTTCTTCTCAAATTATCTCAATAAATTTTCTTCAGTAAAAAAAATGAAAGTTGACATTAGAATTATAAAAGAATTACCATGACCTCTCGAAACATTTTTACTTTTTCTAAATGACACTTCTACAAAATGAACATGGCCTCTGCGTTCTCCAGATCTTAATTCCATAACATGATGTGTGTCTGCTTGTGTATACCTATTAACAACGTATGAGTATTGACATTGGTGTCGATATTCCTGCAGGATTTAAAATGTCTGTGCCCACTTGAAATGTTCAGACTCCACAGAGAGAATTTTTCTTCCCACCCTCGGTTACAAAAATCGATGACGAAATGTTTTGACTTTAAAAATAGTGCTGAATCTGGTATAGAGTAAGGAGACTACGTAATATTTCCTTCGACAAGGTTTTCATATATTTATGAACGAACTTCACTTAAGGGAAGATCTTTTGTTGTATTATGTATGACGGATGGAAGAGAGGCAAGGACACTTGACTCTCACCCAAAAGTCCCGGGTTTGAATCCCGGCTATAGTACTGTGATTTTTCTGTGAGAGAGATTAATCGTAGTATACTCGGATTTTGGATATGTCTCTAAATATGTAGCCCCTCTTACACAACGTCAACTTAGAGGTACAGGGGGTTGTGTTATCTGTGGTGTTTATTGTTATTATTATCGGTTTCCCAACGCTGGACAGTCCCCCCGTGGCCTCCGAGGCCTCATGGGAGTCGCTACAGCACATTAAACACAGCCATTCACCATATCCCGCAGGGTTAGTGACTGTAGATTCCGGAAATGTGTGCCCTAAGCAGACGGAGAAAACCCAGAATGACCGCCTTCTGCATTTGGCCTGTGCCAGCCATTCAGCTGATTTTTGGCAGGCCGGTATGGTCTTCAGATCCGAGAGCAGCGTAGCCTGGGTACAGCACATGGAGCTCGTACTGGAGATCGCGGTATTTAGTCTGTTTCTCCTCCTCCTTCAAGGTGATGGTTTTCTCTGCAGGTGCCGAAAACTCGATGACATACATCACCTTCAGTTGATGGTCGAGGAGGACTGTCAGGCTTGTTGGCTTGGATTAGCCTGACCGCTGGGAACGAGTACTTCCAGTAAATCCGGCATTTCTCGTTCTCGACAACGAATTCAGTATCTCCGGGGACGTAAGGCAGCACTGGTGTTTGATCTACCCCGTACGAGTGCCTTAGATGGTAGTATAGCACTCGTAACGCCCCATTATGTCGGTGGATGTAGGCCACAATCGCGTATACGGGGCATGCAGATAGTATGTGCATGAGGGATCCGACGCCTGACGGCAGGTCCTGCAGTTGCTGTCAGGAACCTCTACACTCCACACGCGGCTATGGTAGACCAAGATGTTGATAAGGCAACGGCTTATGTGAGCGCCGCCGCGCGGCACTCCCGGCAGAAGCGGCGGACGCGTCTGAGGAGGTAGGAGCGGCAGAGGCGGCAGTATCGTCTTACGTGTACTTGAAGTCCGGCACAGTTTACCGTGCGAATCGTGAATCATACGGCAATTTTGCACTTGACTGATTAACAGTTCGTTAAAGGTACTTGTCATATTGCTAAAATAATTAAGAGCGTGTGGAATAACTCAAACATTCGGAGTTTACAAGCCAGACTGCGCTCGGTACAGGCGGCACTAGCGGCGAATATCAAATTATGTGACCGCGTGCGCCGCTCGAAAACCGGCAGCTCTACCAGCGCCGCCTGATAACGCGCACGTAGGACACATGAATTGTATTCCACGGTTTGATGTTGCCGGCTCTGCCGCTCCTGCCGGGCGTGCCACGCGATACCGCCCACGTAAGCCGTCGCGTAACGCCATCCTGGCAGGCCATAATGAATCCCTCGGTGTCCGACTTAAGCTCGGCTGACTTTAGAAAAGCGAATGTCAGCCTGGTTGATAAACCCAGTGTTTCTATGTTCTTATAGAAGACACCATGCTGGGGTTTATTGACGTGCTACCGAAACAGATTTTCCTGTTCGGCAGCTCTAATTCGAGCATTCAGGCGATTTGGCTAAAGTTCAGTGACTGACTCCACATCAGCACCTCGCCGGCCACTTCGCCTGATGTCGAATGCAAGACCTGCTGCTCTTTTTGTTGCCTTCAACAATCCTGCTTCCACTCCTACAGTTTCATGATGTTTTACAAACCTTAAGAGGGGATCTGAGCTCCTGAGGATGTTACATGACATACTCAGTACTACTGTGCCATGCGTACACTCCAGGCTCAAGAGTCCTCGGCCCGCCCCCCCGTTGACGTGGGAGGTACACACGAGGAACGGACGATCTAGGATGAATACTGCTTTGAATATTCATCATCTTGCGACTATCTCTGTCTAATTGGCGCAGCTCATCCACCGTCTACTTTACTAGTCCGAAGGAGTAGAGCAAAACCGGAACGGCAAGCATATTAGTTGCCAGACACCTTGTTCTTCCCCGAAAGTTCGGAAGACCAAATCTGTCGCGGCGGTGTCTGTACTTTCCGCGGAGAGATTCCTTTATTTGTGTTGCATCCTGGATGTGCCTTTGTTGCACACCCAGATATGTATAGGTCTCTCCGGCATCCAGATGTCTTAGGATGCTTCCGTCTGCGAGCTGCGCGTCTTCAGAGAATTCCCCGCATCGTCCTCTCGAGGTGGACATTTGTCCAACCCGAACTCCATACCAATTGCCCGCGTGTATTCTTCGACCACCCTAAGAGCGTTTTGTAGTTCGCGCTCTCCGGAGGCATAAAGTTTAAGGTCATCCATATAAAACCTGCTCTGTCGTGACCCGCTGTGCACCTGTTATGGTGAAGTGAGTTTTCCAGAGCGGCAGCAGCTGTTCCATGCATCTCACTAGTGGTGCTGGTACCGCAAGACATTCGAGTAAGTGTAACAATAGCTCGTGCGATATTGTATCAAATGCGTTGCGGTAATCAATCCAGGTCATCGATAGATTCCGCTTGTATTGCACAGAATCCTGCGTTATACAGCGGTCTATCAGCAGGCTGTCCTTGCAAGCGAAATACAAAAACGAGACACATTCGTTTATTTATACACGTATTAGAACCAAGCAGAAACTTTTTATTTTATGTTGATTGAAATAATCTGTCTTAAGAGTTTTGCAATCCGCCGTTAGGATCCGCTTGTTGATTTAGTTGTTAAAGTTTCTGGGAATTGTCATTATCTTAAAATATTTTTTCTTAAATGTATTCACTTCGAATTTAATTTCTGGATACAATCGAAAAGAAAACAATACGCTTCTCACAAAAAAGTATTTTTTGAAAGTTATTACCAGTTTCGTGATTTTCGCGATCACATTATCAAACAGCAGTTATACCTAAAAATCGCCGTCAAAATGTAATAGAAATTCTTCCATGCTACACTTCAAAATCAGATTTCTTGTATCCGAAAGGTAAAAGTTTGCTAACATAATAATTTCGTGATATACAATAGGCAATTCTGTAAAATGTTGTGTCTCCCTTGTTTATTGTGTGCACATTGATTTATTGTAAAATAAACATCCTGTAGGTTCTAGACCACTAACTAATTGAAAGATTATCGTCGAAACACAAAGCAAACGTGCGAAAAAGTCGCTCACTTGTCCGCCACTGCCCTAACGTGATTCCGGTAAATTTGAAAACGAAATCAATGTCCACCAGACGTCTGGTAAACGTTATCCTTGCCGAAGGATAGCGCCATAAGGACAAAATGGTCCTGGGTGAAACAGACACAATCGCGGGGAAGAAACTCGTGCTGTCGAAGCAAATTAGCGGGGGCGCCACTAATGATTGCTGGAACACACGCAGAACAACTGCCACAAACACGTTTGTCTTTTGTTACTGAAAAGCGATTCCCATTTATTAACGAGTTGTCGACGCTTATGAAACGACGTCGGATCACGAGAGAAAGGATGGCGAATTGTGTCGGCGACATCCTTTTGATGGAATATAATGGATTCTCCGATACAATATGAAATGCGGAAAATATAATGTGTACTAGCAGTATAAGCAGATATAATGAGCCTAAGAAAATATACTGCAGAATAATGAGAACATAGTATTGTGATGGTTAAGTTTTTGATTTGTTTTAGTATAAGTTTTGCATCCAAAATGGTACAGATATACCGAATGATATGTTGTTAGTAAAGCTTGCGTTGCAACACATTTCAGCTAAAAGCTTTGCAACGACTTTTGCAATCAATTCAGTAACAAATATAACAAATAAAGGTTTTGAAAAGAAAGAATTTGTGCATATTCAATTTTTGGACTTAAGCAGAGCTTTCAGTTGTGTCGATCAATATTTTCCAAAGAAAATGAAGCATTTTATCTTGTATCTCATTGAAAATTCTCAGTTTGTTAAGTTTATTGTTGTTAATGGACCACATTAGTTGTGACGTCATATAATTAATAATAATTACGCAACCTACGTGAAAGATTCATCGCACACTGGTTGCCTTTATGTAACACAGGAACTTGACCCTTATACTCATAATCATAAAGGCGACATTTTTGACGGTTAAATCATAACACAGAATTTTATTCCTTTTCTCCCTTGAAAGAAATATTTAAGAACTTTTACTTACCATCCACCATGTAGAAAATGTGTTAGAATATAATACAGGTATAGCACATTACAGTAACTTTATTTTTATTATTATCAAAATTTCTAAAGTGCACCGTACTGTATATATTCTAACATACTTAAATATATTGTGCATGGTGACTCATAATGAAAATTATTAAATATTTCTTTCAAGTGAGAGAAAAATAAAATTCTGTGCTATGTTTTGTCTAAAAACTCGACTTTATGTTCATGAGCATAAGGGTCAGTGTGACATGTGGGTAATTAGTGTGTCATAACTAGGGCTGTCAATAATGTTTCATGGGACAGTGGCGTACGCGAAATTAACTAATACGAGAAACAATAAACTGTTACAATTTATAACAATGTATGTAAAACTTACCCTCTTAACTAGCTTGATGAACTAGCTTGGTTATCACAAACTGGAGAAGATGTGTAGCCATTTTGCAGCATCAGGTATGTTTCTATGGTTGTCTCCATGAGTGATGTTCGCTTTGGTGAAAATATATTCTTATATTTAAAAACGATCGTTCGACATCTACTGATGTAATACACGCATACGTAAAATAGTCTTTGAACGCACTTAACGGATCTGGGGCTGCACTATCACAAATTTGTCTTAATTTGGTAAAACCGGTGTCTTTATTTAACACACTTTCGAACTTTTCTTTAACGAGCTCATTTGTTGCGTCACCTATATCGTGTAGCAGTAGATTTACTTCGTCCACTATTTGCAGTGACTCTGCTAACGACAACGCACTGTTTTCTAATTTTTTTTATGCTTTCATGTAATGGTTTATAGTTCTTCGCAATATTTAAAGATGTTTCAACGGAAACATCTTCGAATTTTGTCTGGCTTTCCTTAATAGCTGCAGCCTCATCTGGATTGAATTGTAGTATCACAGCTCTTATTTGTTGGAAATATTCAGCATAATAAAAAGCTGTCTGCAACCATGTTCCCCAACGTGTATCGGCTGTGGTGGTTCAGGAATACCGGGACACTTGCTATGAAATGCACGGAGACGTTTAGGAGATTTAAGAAACACTTTTTTTGTACTTGCTATTAATGCATCCACCTCTGGAATAGTTTCCTCGAATAGTTTCTGCCACAAGATGTAAAACATGCACTTTACACGTAACATGTATAAACGTACAACCTTGTTCTTGCAAAGAACGGCCTACTGAACGCATTGTCACGGCGCCATCAGTTACAAACATCAACACTTGACTTTTTGACAGTTCAAATTTTTCTAACGTCTCTAGCACCACCCTGGTAATTGTTTCGCTAGTATACTGACTTAGTCTTTTGCTAGCTAGTAACAGTGGAACTGTCAGGATAAGAGGGTCCAGTACTCGTACTATAACATTTAAAATAGAATTTTTTTTACAATCTGTTGTCTCATCAACAGATAACCACAGTCGTGTATTTTTTAATTCACATTTCATCTTATTTACCATGTCTACGTGTACAGTTGGTAGATAGTTACATAACGTTGTGCGACGTGGTAACTTCACCTGGGCATTGTATTTATTCCAGAACTCTCGAAATGGTTGTTTATCGAGTATGTGCAGCGGAACATCACAGGCAATCAGCATTAATAGTAAATCAAACATAAACTGTGTTGTCGAAGGCACGCTATTTTTTTTATTTTATGGTGTACACTATTTACGTGAAGTCCATAATCACGCTTATCCCAGCACATCAAATCTTTGTCGCACATTTTACAAATTATTTTAGCACCATCATAGAATAAATCCGGGAATTCACCTATGAATTTATTCACTTTGTCAGCAAATGGCCGTTTTCTACCCCTGCGTACGTCTGCCTTGCTTTATTATTAAATTAATATCAACAATACAGTACAACAAATAAAATAAAAGCACAAAAATAATATGCAATATGCCCAAGTGACTTAACGTGTACACAACTCGAAAGCTAATAATATACTGGACTGGAGAAAGAGTTTCGCGGTCAAGGTAAATGCCGGCGACAGTAAGTACATCTGTACTCTACGACCATGATACACAGAAACGATTTGCAGCTTTAGTCATAACTCTTTTACGTAGGTTGCATACTTATATGGTGTCACACTAATATGGTCCATTTAAAATTTATTAAATTTGGTGTACCTCAATATTCTGTTCTGGGACCAGTACTATTTCTTATTTATGTCAATAACTGCCAAATAGTACTACTTTAGCAAAGTTTGCTCTTTGAAGATGACACAACTTTGACTCGCACCCTTCGAGAAGCCACGGTTCTGTTATCCGAGGCTAGACAACAACTCTTTAAATATGAATTTCTCTTACTGTGTTAAATTTTTTGGCGACACTTTACTACTAGAGGACAAAAGATTTGATCTAAAAAAAATATATCACAAAACATTTTTTGTCACGCAATTTGGCAAATTCTGTATCGCGGACAACAATATTCATGGCATATCATACACTGATTCAGTCTTCTTTAACGTATGCTATCTTAATATGGGGCCATGTGGCACATACTACAAACGTTTATAAAATTCAAAGAAGGGCTATAAGGCTCGCTGTAGGATGGGCATACACAAAAAATTGTAAGGACGTTTTTATAAATCTAATTATAGGCCTTGTACATACATATTACATCAACATTTCTAATCAACCCTAATAAAAGGTATGTTTGATGTTAACGAAAACTAGGAATGGGACAGACAATGATGCATTTTCTTAATACTGTACTGTCTAATACCTTCAAAAAACTTGGATGCAAACGATTTCAAAGTCTAATTAAACGATTTTTTCTACGATCTTAATGAATTCTTATCAACCGATTTTTTGCATATATTAGTTATTTACGTCACGAAAGTGATTCTTTACTAGGTGAGCTGGAAATTTCCAGGGCAAACCCTAGAAAGTCAGTGAGCCCAGTAAAGACACTTTCTGGGTGTGTCGTGTACAATATTTTTTCTGCAAACGTTCTTGCTATTCTCAAACAACTGTTAACTTTAAAATTCATAAAATTCAACTGACAGATGTCAGACGCTTACTTTAAAAGAAGACTGGATTAATCAAAAGTGACATAAGGAATCGGTAAAGATCCCTTATGTCACTTTACAGGGCTAGACCAGTCAATATGTATTATCTACTCAAAGAATTGACCAAGAACAGTAAACTTTGTAGACAGTTGCAGAAAAAGTTATGAATTTAAATAAAATAAAATCTGTCAAAATGTTAAATAACTCAATTAATTTTTCGAGAAAATTTACTGGAAATTTTTAATCGAACTAACGCTGTACAATTTTTGTATACCTCCGTTTTTCTGATCTGGTTGCAAATCTAGCCTTTTCCAAATGAAGTATTACCCATTTCCAAATTAGGACAAATAAATTTTTTTTTAGGTAATCTAGTGTAATTTTTCTAACAAGGTATTTGGAATTATATTTTAAAATTATAGGTTTATAGCTACAAAACTTCTGTTGTGTAAAAAATAATATCTTTGATGTTTGATTTGTCACAAAGACTACACAAAAATTATATAATACCAAAAAAAAAAAGAATTATGCTGTATTTATTAAAATATAAATAACGACGCAATTACAGACATCGTAGTTTCGAAGTTATTGTTTCTCATCAGCACATCGTAAATGGGATCGAGAATGGAAAAAATTAGAAGTAGGTAGAAAGCAGTATTTCATTTGATCCATTAATGAAATGTGATCTTGAATAAAAATTGAAAATTATATGGAAAGTAAAGTACACAGTACCCTATTTGCGCATATTTGCCTAATGTTTCCACTTGGCAAAAAAAGGCAAGTCAACAGTAAAAGTATGAGGTCGTAAATACACACACAAAAAAAAGAATATGCGGTATGTCCCAATATGAAAACGATGCAACTACGGTCACCGGTGTTTCGGAATCATTGTTTCTCATTAGCAAACCGTAACTTAAATAACGGGATATAAAATGGAGCAAAAATTGAAAAGTGAGTGGAAACGCAATACTCCATTGTACGATATCTCACAATTAGGGCCTCACTAGAGCCTTGGCCCATCGGAGAAGATGGCGCAAATTGACTTAGCAAACCTTCACTATAAGTATTGTTTTCTATTTTCTCAAAACCGTTAATCTAATTGAAAAAAAATTGTTGTATTACTTAAAAATGCGTATCACCACTTTTTTTAAATAATCAATCTCTATCTGAATTTGAATATGTAATACTTTTCGTACATTTTATTTTCTTCCAAAACGTGAGCTGTGGCGTTTAGTGTTATAGAAACTTTTATCTTTATGAAATTTTTGGTATAATGTTCCACTAAAAATCTCAAAAACAATTACCAGGAAAGTTACGGGAGCACAACTGAAAGATGACTAGAAGATGAGAAAATGATTATGTAAATGAGTTGCAACGCAACTCGTGGAATTAGATTAGGTAAGTAAAACAATTGAGAAATTAATTTTTATTCGAAAACTTAATTTATCCGACGTCGGAGCGGAATGAAATTATTAACTTTTTACAACAATATTCATCGCCGATGTCGACTTATAATTAAAACGTAAAACTTTGCCAATTTAAAAGTTGTTTTTTTCATCAATAAAACTGTCATTCTTAAACGTATTATGTACACTTGTGTTTTCTGTATCATATCGACCATAGGCGTACTTTTAAATATTCGAACGACATATTACAGACTCTAATAAAAATCTTGTAATACATTGAAACCTCGACAATGTGAAAATAAGTTCAATGACAAAATCATTAATAATTTCTTAATGTAATTCTACTGATTGAGGAAATTGTCTTCTTGGTATTTGCGCTGAAACAGTACGAGAGAAATAATAAAACTCATAATTTTCAGTTAAGTTACTTAATAAAGTTTTATAAAATCACAGTGTGTTCAGAAATTAACTACTTTATAGTAAAAATAAGATTTTTTATGATTTTTATACGTGATGCACTCATGTGTTTTATAGAATAAAAACAAAAGAGTCCAAATTCTCACAATTTTTTATGGAGTGCTACTAAGTTGCAGAAAATATCATTTGATTAAAGGTATCAGAACATAAGTCTGTCTGTCTCTGACTTAGATTCCTTTAGAGTAGTAATAAAAGGTTGGATTTTTTCAACCAAAGTTTTCAATTTATAATATTAATTTGTCATCATTTGGCTTTGTGATTTCAAAAACTATGTTCCAACAAAATAAAATCAATGCCTACTTTAGTTTAAATAATTTGGAAAGAAATATATTTACCATGTTTTAAAATAAAATTTGGCATAAAACATTGTTAATTAGTTAAATATTACAATCAACGTAAGTATCTCCAGTGTTTAGTAGTTCGATGACAGATCCACCTTTCATGATACAGGTTGTCAATGTGATTTCTGACCTGCCCGAAATAATGTGGAGACATCTTTTTGCTGGAAAATTCGATTCCTTTAAATGCCTGCACATTATTTTGGAGTGAATATTGGTATATTTGACTTTGCTTGCTATGAATCGTTTTAGAGCTGATAAATAGGCCTCTGATATGAGTCTAGAAACAAGTTCTAAGTGAACCGTCTTTGCGAAAAAACATACAAATATTGCTATGTAACACTGATATGTGTGTATTACTCGACCACGGCTATGGCTTTCCTTAATTGTTATAGGCCCAGCATAGTCGATACCAATAATCAAGAAAAGTATGTGTTGATTCGCTCTATGCACTGGCAAATATATAAGTGGAATGGCTCTGTGAGTTTGTTCCTAAAACATGTTATACAGTGTCGAATAACCTTTCGAACAGAATTTATTCTCACTAGCACCCAAAACTTCGTTCGTAATGAGGCGAGTACAGCCTGTGGACCAACATGTAATAGACAATTAGCACTTGCATTATTCTCGCAGCCAGAATATTATGCAATACTTTCCCGCCGGTGCTAAAAAATTGACAATGGAGTTAAAACATGTCGAATGTCATAAATTTAAAATCTGAAAAACTTAATTTTTTAAATAGCATTCCGTATTTTTTATGCCATTACATTAATCGCCCAATCCTTAGTAAAAAAGAATAAGGCACTAAACGGCTAAAATTGATATTTTGTGATCAAATAAATAAAACTGCTTTAGCCACATAGTGCCTTATACTTTTTTACTAAGGATTGAGCAATTAATGTAACGATGTACAAAATATCTGATGTGGCCAGCAAATAACTTTCTTATATCAGTATATATCATCCTGAGCTAAAAAAATCATTCTATTTAAGTATTCACTTACCTCAATAAAATTTTTAAATAATTATCAGCGTTAATCGATACTTTCAATAATAATTCATGTCATATATTTTAATAATTTTTTGTTGTTGACATTGACATTTCTGTAACTAATTAAACCTTTCAAATGTCAAACTGCCAATTTTATCCTAACCCCATTTTATGAGGCCAAATGTGTAAAATATTTCAGTTTACATCAGCTTTATTTAAATACTTGGAAAATATATTTTATTCCCTTGATATAGTAGACATGATTTATAATTTTTCATCAATAATATATTTTTTTGCAAAGTCAAATACAAAAAAGTTTGGGTCCAGTGAACCGCCGTTCAGCTGGCCAATTTTGCTCATCACCGAATTTTTCATTGTGTTTGGCCTTTAGAACAAGTGTACCAAATTTGAAAGCTTTATCTCAAAAACTGTGGCTGCTATCACGATACTACAGACATGCGGACAGATTTTTTTTCATAAAGTTATGTTTTTTTTCCATTATAAATCGTCGAAATTCGCCCAGAAATGAAATAATTTTTTTTTTTAATTTTTTCCGAAATTGTACCTTTTTTCTTCTTCCATTCATTATGTTTCTTCTGGTGGTACCACATTCACCAAATTTATTGTGTCACCTAAAATGTTGTTGATAATCTTAACTGCCAAATTTAGAGTCTCCCATTAGTATTTTTTGAGTTATCGCGGATACACATATACCCACACACACACATCCACACACGCACCGATAGACATCATTCGGAAAATAGTTACAATGGATTCAGAAGGGTTCGAAACGTATATATCAATCAAAATCTCGAGGTCGAAAAAAATCACGATTACTATACTTCCTTATATTAGGTGTAAGAAAGTAAAAATATAGGGCTATTAAAAAAAAATTAAGTTTTTTAGATATTAAGTTTATGACATTCAAGACATGTTTGTAACTACATATTTAATTTTTTTTTGCGGTTTGATAACTTATTAAAACATTAAGATGTCAAAAAATTACTAATTACTATCAATTAGTTTTGAAGAAAACCGCATAAAGGGAGCTGCAAATGCAACAAATTTAAATAAAATGATAACTCAAAAACAGTTGTATTATCAAACTTACACTTAATTTGGATGAGGAATCCAAAAATGTTACAAAGTTGATGTCAACTTCCTCTATAACCGGAAGTGATAAACGTTCGAAAATATTTTAGAATAATAGGTGTTTTCCTAAAATTCATCCAAAATTTCAAAACGATATTTCAATTCAGTCCCGAGTTACTTCTAGGGGCTGTATATAGAGGTAATTGTTAAATTCCTTTCAGACATTCTCTTCCGTCAAACCACTAATTAATTTACACACAGGACTGGAGCAAAGATTTGCGCGCACTAACAAAAGTTTTATTTTGATTTTATAATTTTAGTGAACGAACATACTTGTATTTGCTCGCAAATATGCTAAAATGAATACGCAGTTTTGGATTTGGGGGTTGTTCAATTTATGCGGTGTGTTCTTATTATGCATTTTGTCCAATCCATTAACTGCATACGATTTTCGATGTTAGTTAATTTAATTTAAAAAATCTAGGTGGCATTGTTTAGATTATAATTTTTAATGTGATTCCAGGATTAATTTTTTGCTCTGTAAACCCGGAATGGGCCGCCAGAAAGATAAAAAATCGTTTTAATCACGAGAAAATTACGCACAATATGGGTGATTACACGATGTGTGTCATTTAAACATTTAAATCAACTCCGTACGTTCCGTAACTGAATAGAAATACAGTTATAATGATCTTAAGAGGGCTAATCAAACCAGTGTTTGTAAGGTAATTTTTCAAAATTTATTTCTTCCATACAGTTTGGTCAAATTACACCAAATTTGGAGGATCAGTAGTTGAAAGTGTACTAGAGGGTACATGTATATCTATTTTAATTAATTTTCACTTTATGTAGGGAAAATTTATACTGTAAATATAAGTGAAATTTGAACATGATTCGCTCCTGAAATATGATATCAATCGGTAAAATTCGAGGTAAAATTCATACATGTCTTCTAGAATGAATCTTCATAATTATGCTCAGCAAGTTTCAAACTTTTATTCCGTACCGTTTGGTTAAAATGAATTTTCTAAATAAGTATGGAGCAAGGAAGTGTTACCTCTATCGGGAATCGCACCTCAATGAAGTTGGTGAATAAAACGTCCAGTGAAGGTATAGTCAAGAGCAAAATTAATTAGCGGCGCATGTATAAAAACTTTTTAGAGAGTGACACAGCTATCCGAAGCTTTTTCCCGACTAGGCCCCTTAATATTCATAAATTTCTCGTTCATGTTTGTTCTTATTTTTAGGCAAAATTAAAAACATTGGTTTATAATCCCTAAACAAATCCTTCGGTTCATTTATTTTCTCCCGTTATACAGGGTGTTCCTAAATATCATGTACATACGCAAGGGGGTAATTTTTTTGACCTATTTCATGACTGAAAGTTTATATAAACATTGGTCCGCAAGCGCTTCTTTACTGATCTATAAGGTGTTGAAATTTGAAGATTTTTTTTTCTCGGTAACGGTCGCATATACGGAAAAACAACAAGAGTTTCTAAATAAAACAGAAAATTCATGTTGTATTTTAGAATCTACCAGCGGCGCATCGAAAAAAAGTTCAGGGGGGAGAAAAAGGGGCATGACCCCTGAAAAAGAATCTCCCTGTAGATTCTCAAAACCATTTGGCATGCCCAATGATGTAAGCCCTACAGCGTAACCTATATTCCAAATTTGAGCTAAATATCTCAATAATTGCAGGAGCTATAAAAAAAAATAAAAAATCTTCAAATTTCAACACCCTGTAGATAAGCCAAAGAGTTATCCCCTTGCATATGTACATGATATTTAGGAATACCCTGTATAGATTACGGTTTAATACTGTAACAGTATATCTGTAGGATTTTGTCGCCTCATTTATTGTACCTCATATTATTAGTATTAGAAAAGTTAAATACGCCATAAAAATAAAGAAGCATCTTTTATAGTCAACGCACATGCTACCTGAACGTCACTGCTTAACAACTAACTTATAGAAGAAAATTATTTCCGACTTAAATGCTGGCAGTTTATGCAGTCGCAGAATATAAATAAAATGTCTCCATCTGTTACAATACAAAAGTGATACATACAGCACCTGAATAGAAAAGTTTGTAATTTTACTGGCGAAACACCTGTTGTAATCTAAAAAATAATAAAGTCCTGTGGATTATTTGGAATTTATGGTGATTCTTTCTTGGTATTTATCTTGCTAATTAAATTTTAGCATCGCTTAATAATTTAGTATGATTTTAATGGGATTATTATACGCCATGTTTAAATAATTTATGCAATATATTGGGAGGTTTTTAAAATAATAATGAATTTAATTTATCTGCAAGTGTTTTACAACAGAAATACGTTTCAGAATTTTGCTGAACTTCTGAAACTTTTAAGGAGGCTTCCAACAGGTACTCGCATAATTATAGCACTATAATACTATAATAATATAATAGCCCAATAAATCTGGCTGGAGGGCTGGGGTAGAATAAATAAATAATAAGCTGATCACAGCGGGAATATTTAGACAATAACATCCTTTTTAACCTGCCAAAACTCCCATTCACTCCCAGTGGGGGAAATTAAAAAAAAATTGCCGCCATCTTGGATTTTTTGTTTTTACTTTCTTACACCTATTTAGTATAAGGAAATATAGTAATCGTGATTTTTTTCCACCTCGAGATTTTGATTGATATATACGTTTTGAATCCTCCTGAATCCATTCTGACTATTTTCCGAATGATGTCTATTGGTTCGTGTATGTGTGTGTAGGTGGATGTGCGTGTGTGTGGATGTGCGTGTGTGGATGTGCGTGTGTGGATGTGCGTGTAGGTGGATTTGCGTGTATGTGGATGTACATGTAGGTGGATGTGCGTGTCGTGTGCATGTGTGTATGTGTATATCTGCGATAACTCAAAAAAAATGCTAATGGGAGACTTCCCAAATTTGGCAGTTAAGATTTTCAACAACATTTTAGGTGACTCATTAAATTTGGTGAATAAGTGAAGAATTAAATAGAATGATTTTGTTAGATCAGGATGATATATACTGGTATAAAAAAAGTTATGTACTGGCCATATCAGATATTTTTAAGATATCTGTAGTAAATCCATATTTTATAAAAAAATTCAAGTTATCTTTTTTTGTGCAGAATTGAAGAACTAATGTTTTTTGTTAGAACATTTTTTTCCTAAAATAAAAAAATATAGTAAGAAAAATATGGCCATCGTGAATTTTTTTGTTTTTTCTTTTTTCTTCAAATATTATTTCTACACGGTACAAAATTCTATGTTTTGGTGTAAAATTCATATCTCTTGCTTTAAAACTAAAGAATATATAAAGGTTTATATATTTTTACGTACATACATTGACTTTTTGACATTCGGTTAAGCAACGTGTAATAAAGCTTGTCTAATCCAAAGAGTACATTATATAAAAAAAAGATAAATGTTAAATTTTGTAACAAATATTGTGCCAAAAATGTTCCTCATTCTCTTCGTCTACTTCCACGGAACAAGAATTCATACAACTGTAAATTGTAGATTGAACAGGGACAAGATGACCATGGTCATCTTTTGCTGCCCATACTTTAAGGGTCGAAATGGTTGTCAATCCATTCCTGAACCTAAAAGTTGGTAATGATAACATTAGTTGCGAGAAAAGTATTTGTGTATCACTATCATATCTGAGAATTTGCTCTAAAAACATGTTGCTATGAAGAGTTTTCAGTAGGAGGCAACGTAGCAAAATCGAAATCGAATGCCGATTTTAGTCCTTGCCTTGACGTAGTTCTGTTGTACAAAACATATCTTAACTGGTTGATGTTTTTAATATTTCCTGGGGACAGACATAATTTTAAAAGAAAACTGAGTCCTGACTTCACCATTTCAGATCTCTCAGCAGTTTTATTTAAAAACACCTCGATTTCTTGACAGAACTCCTTGTTTTTTCTTAGTAGAGAGGCAAAATTTTTTTTGATTTATTGAACGCAAAAGGTGTAGCTGCCTTAGAATTGGATTAACAATTAACTGTGGTAATTTTTTTCAACATCTGTTATGATGGACAATTTCCGTGAATCTCGGACCTGCTTCCCACCGGACCTGTCTCACTCCCATAGGAGAACACTGTAATAAGCACGCACTGCAACGTCTAGACCGTCTTTAGTCACTATTCAGTTTATCTGCAAACGTCGCAGTGTGTAGACGGCGCGAGAATAAAAATGAGTATTAGTATGTCGCATTTCCGTTCGTGTTTGTCCTAACTTCAGATGATTATTTCTCGGTTTAATGACTTTCGAGTCGATGGATCTTCAGTGCATTGTACCGTAACAAAAAATAAATGTTTCACCATACAGTATTGGAGGTTTTATGAAATGTTAAGACACTCGATGTATGTGTTTAATTGTTCCGTACAAATGACTTATTGACCGTTTTCTTTTCACCGCGTAGGCTGTCCAAATCAGTTTCCAGATTCATGAAATTGACTAATTAATTCACGTTGATATTAAAAAATACAAAAACATCTACCAAACAATGAAAAATGACGGAGAAACAGGTTATGTTTACACATCCGTCACATTAACATATATTTTTTGGTTGTTCCTTTCATGAGCTGTCCAGGAGAGTTTAGGTTTTCAAATCTTATGGCTTGTCAATAATTTGATGATAATTCAAGTGAAACTCGGTGACCTCGTCCCGTTTTCTATCGGTTTGTATATCAGCGTATACGCTATGCAATCTTAGGCAAACGTTGTGTAGATGATATACCATCCTTCGAAAGAGATATAAAGCAGTTGGTCCCTCTATTAGATGTTAGACAAGTAAAAAATCCTTACTCTTCAATAGAGAAGAGGTTAGGCACAATTTATAGGTTGGGGGTATCACGTCTCCTGGCATCGATCATTAGTTCTAGTAGTGGAAGTAGGCCAATATTAAATAAATGAATAATAGAAAAAAATCTTGGGACTTTGTAATCGTGAAAATAAAATGCTCATTGTCTATTTCTTATGAGAGTATTCCCACATTTGAATTGTGTATTTGTTATTATCGTCTCTGTTAATCTATATAAGTTATATTTGTGTAAAATTTTTTCGCAGTTAAGATAGTGTATAATATTAAAATGAAATAATGTCAATACTATGCAGGTTCTTTTGTATTTTTTTTAAAACTTACGTTTATACCTGGTTATTCCACTGTGACCTATAGAGTATCATAATTTTACATTCTTATTTAAAAAGTTATTATGATTTCATATAAGAATTTTTTTCATAATTATTTATATTTAACCATAAAAGCTGAGATAACGACAATTTATCTTTTTTCTTGGGGAGTTTCAAATCTGAATCATAACTAACAGCAACTACTCTTGACGATAACACAATATTATTTTTAAGGGTTTTTATACTTATTATTATTATTATTATTATTATTTCAGTTGCCCGACGCTGGACAGTCCAATAATGTTTTTCTCCGCAAGTGCCGAGAACTAGATGACATACATCGCCTTGAGTTGATGGTCGAGGAGGACTATGTCAGGCTTGTTGGCTTGGATTAGCCTTATCGTCGAGAACGAGTAGTTCCAGTAAATTCGGTATTTCTCATTCTCGACAACGGACCCAATATCTCCGGGGAAGTAAGGCAGCACTGCTGTGTGATCTACCCCGTACGAGAGCCTCAGATAGCATTCGTAACGCCGCGTTATGTCGGTTATGTCTTGGCAGGTCATAATGAATCCCTCGATCTCCGACCTAAGCTCGGCTAACCTTAGAAAAGCGAATGTGAGCCTGGCCGATAATCCCAGTGTTTCTATTTTCTTATAAAAGACACTATGCTGAGGTTTATCGACGTGCTGCTGAACCAGATTTTCCTGTTCGGCAGCTCTAATGCTCATTGTCTACGTCTTATGAGAGTATTCCCACATTTGAATTGTGTATTTGTTATTATGGTCTCTGTTAATCTATATAAGTTACATTTGTGTAAAATTTTTTCACAGTTAAGAAGTTATAATATTAAAATGAAATAATGTCAATACTATGCAGGTTCTTTTTATTTTTTTTTTAAAACTTACGTTTATACCTGGTTATTCCACGTGCCTATAGAGTCAAATTTTACATTCTTATTTAAAAGTTATATTTCATATATAATTTTTTCATAATTATATATATTTAACCATAAAAGCTGAGATAAAGACAATTTATCTTTTTTTTGGGAGTTTCAACTGAATCATAACTAACAGCAACTACTCTGACGATAACACAATATTATTTTTATGGTTTTTATATTTATTATTATTATTATTATTATTATTTCAGTGGACGCTGGACAGTCCAAATGTTTTTCTCCGGGCCGAGAACTAGATGACATACATCGCCTTGAGTTGATGGTCGAGGAGGACTAGTCAGGCTTGTTGGCTTGGATTAGCCTTACCGCGAGAACGAGAGTTCCAGTAAATTCGGTATTTCTCCGACAACGGACCCAAATCCGGGGAAGTAAGGCAGCAGGGCACGAGAGCCTAATAGCATTCGTAACGCCGCGTTATGTCGGTTATTCTTGGCAGGCCATAAGAATTCGACGACCTAAGCTCGGCTAACCTTAGAAAAGCGAATGTGAGCCTGGCCGATAATCCCAGTGTTTCTATTTTCTTATAAAAGACACTATGCTGAGGTTTATCGACGTGCTGCTGAACCAATTTTCCTGCGGCAGCTCTAATTCGGATTTTCAGGCGATCTGGCTGAAGTTCAGTGACAGACTCTACAGCAGCACCTCGCCGGCCACCTCGCCTGATGTCGAATGCGAGACCGAGTTCATCTGCTGTTCTTTTTGCCGCCTTGAACAATCCTGCTCCCACTCCTACAGTTTCGTAATGTTTTACAAACCTACAAGGAGGGGATCTGAGCTCCTGAGGATGTTACATGCCATACTCAGTACTACTCTGCCATGCGTACACTCCAAGCTCAAGAGTCCTCGGCCCCCCCCGTTGACGTGGGAGGTACACACGAGGAACGGACGATCTAGGATGAATACTTCTGTGAATATTACTCTCCGACGGAGTAGAGCAGAACTGGAACGGCAAGCATATTAGTTGCAGACGCCTTGTTCTTCCCCGAAAGTTCGGAAGACCAAATCTTTCGGAGCCGGCGTCTGTACTTGCCGCGGGAGAGAATCCCTTATTTGTGTTACATCCTGGATGTGCCTTTGTTGCACATCCAGATATGTATTAGTCTCTCCGGCATCCAGATGTCTTAGGATGCTTCTGTCTGCGAGCTGTGTATCTTTAGAGAATTCCCCGCATCGTCCTCTCTTGAGGTGGATGACTGCACATTTGTCCGACCCGAAATCCATACCAATGACCCGCGTGTATTCTCGACCACCCTAAGAGCTTTTTGTAGCTCGCGCTCTCCGGAGGTATAAAGTTTAAAGTCATCCATAGAAAATAGATGGGTGACCTTATGCCTCCGGTCGCTGGGTGGTCCAGATTGATATCCGCGGGTTTGCCGAAGCCCAACAGACGACAGCAGTGAGGTGCAGAAGAGGAGATGACTCAAGGAGTCACCCTGGAAAACTCCTCTCCCTAAATGTCACCTGCTCTGTCGTGACCCGCTGTGCACCTGATGATATGGTGAAGCGAGTCTTCCTTCTTATTATTATTAATATCATTTTTTTCCCCCCCCCCCCCCCCCCCCCCCCCCCCCCCCCCCCCCCCGGCCCCCCGGGCGCCCCGCCGGGGCATACCCAAAACCCCCCCACATCCCACAGGGTCAGTGACTGTAGATACCAGAATCGTGTGCCCTAAGCAGACGGAGAGAACCCAAAATGACCGCCTTCTGCATTTGGCCTGCCAGCCACTCCCTGATTTTTGGCAGGCTAGTATGATCTTCAGTTCCGAGAGTAGCGTAAGCTTTATCCTTCCGAGTACACCGATTATTAGGACGACCATTTTTACCGAGTAGCCTGGGTACAGCATTTGTACCGGTGATCGCGGTATTAGGTCCGTTTCTCCTCCTCCTTCAAGGTGATTTTTTTCTCCGCAGGTGCCGAGAACTCGATGACATACATCACCTTGAGTTGATGGTCAAGGAGGACTATTCAGGCTTGTTGGCTTGGATTAGCCTGACCGTCGGGAACGAACAGTTCCAGTAAATCCGGCATTTCTCGTGGGGGGGGGGAGGGAGGGGGGGGGGGGGGGGGGGGGGGGGGGGGGGGGGGGGGGGGGGGGGGGGGGGGGGGGGGGGGGGGGGGGGGGGGGGGGGGGGGGGGGGGGGGGGGGGGGGGGGGGGGGGGGGGGGGGGGGGGGGGGGGGGGGGGGGGGGGGGGGGGGGGGGGGGGGGGGGGGGGGGGGGGGGGGGGGGGGGGGGGGGGGGGGGGGCGGGGGGGGGGGGGGGGGGGGGGGGGGGGGGGGGGGGGGGGGGGGGGGGGGGGGGGGGGGGGGGGGGGGGGGGGGGGGGGGGGGGGGGGGGGGGGGGGGGGGGGGGGGGGGGGGGGGGGGGGGGGGAAGGGGGGGGGGGGGTAGGGGGGGGGGGGGGGGGGGGGGGGGGGGGGGAAACCAGGGGGGGGGGAAAAGATTTTTTTGTTGGGCCGCCCTAAAGGGGCTTTCGGGGGGTTTGGGTGGGGTTTGGGGACTGAATTTACACCAACATCTCGCCAGCCTTCTCGCCTGATGTCAAATGCGAGACCGAGTTCATCTGCGGCTCTTTTTGCTGCCTTGTACAATCCTGCTCCCACTCCTACAGTTTCGTGATGGTTCACAAACCGTAAGAAGGGATCTGAGCTCTTGAGGATGTTACATACCATACTCAGTACTACTCTGCCACGTGTACATTCAAGGCTCAAGAGTCCTCGGCCCCCCCGTTGACGTGAGAGGTATACGTGAGGGACGGACGATCTAGGATGAATACTTCTGTGAATATTCATCATTTTGCGGGTATCTCTATCTAATTGGCGCAGCTCATCTACCGTCCACTTTACTAGTCCGAAGGAGTAGAGCAGAATCGGAACGGCAAGCATATTAGTTGCAGAAACCTTGTTCTTCCCCCGAAAATTCGGAAGAACAAATCATTTGGAGGCGGTGTCTGTACTTACCGCGGAGAGAATCCTTTATTTATGTTACATCCTGGATGTGCCTTTGTTGCACACCCAGATATGTATAGGTCTCTCCGGCATCCAGATGGTTTAGGATGCTTCCGTCTGCGAGCTGCGTATTTTCAGAGAATTTCCGGCATCGTCCTCTCATTATTATTATTATTATTATTTATTTTTTTTTTTGTCGGAATGTCCGATGCCGTACAGTCCTCCCGTGGCCTCCGATGCCTCACTGGAGTCGCGCCGGTGCATTTATTATTATTATTATTATTGTTATTATTATTATTTGTAAGTAAAACACAAGTAATTAAAAAAAATCCTCCACAAACTGCTACTTTTTTGTGTTTTAGTTTAAATTAAGTTAAGTACATATGTACATATAATCAATTAGTTCATGAACAGATGATGTAAATCTTAACATTGTTAACTGTTTCGGCTAGATAAATAACTGTAGACTCAAAAATCAATGGGTGTCGAAACAAGGGTTGTGCGTTATTATGCGGGTCCCTGTACAAACACTAAAATTTGTTTCATGAAGATATGGGTCATTCATGTCCCGCCGCCGTGGACACCATTATGCCCGCATCTACTTGAGTCAGCTTAGTATTGAAATTTTTTCCTTGTTTCTAGTAAATTACAGGACAATGAACTATGTAAATTTGCCCCTCCTCGTTAAACCTGTCGTCGTCGATAATTAAATTATCGCAGTCCGAGTACAATAACGCACTGGTAAATAAGCTGGCGACCGAAAAATTTAAAAGGTCGATATAATAAAAAGACCTTGATTTATTATTTCAGTGTACAGTGTACATTGTCCGCGCGGCTTCTCAAGGTGATGTAACGAAAATCCAGTGAAATACTTTTTGAGGAGTTCACGGTGCGTGTTTGCGATATATAATAATAACATTCTTTTGTGATTTTAATTTTATGTGCATAGTGAAGAATTGTTAATTTTTTTCTTTAGGACAATAATAAATGTGTAATATGAGTTTTCTCATGCGGTGAGTGAACAAGTCATTTGCATTTTTGTTTGAGTCATTGCTTTAATAAGTTCTGTGTTGTTATATCTGATGGTCTGGCTTGTTTTGTGTTAATGGAAACCGGAAGTGATACTCGTTTTGAATGTTAAAGATTTCCCTGTGATTATACTAATAATACTGAAGCCTTGAGGTTTATAGGGACAACTAAACGTCACTATAAAAGTAATTTCGTTTAATAAAAACTACATTACAAAGCGCTAGTCCCAGAAGGTTTAAATACGATGCTATATTTAGTGTTCGAAGTAGGTGAATTTTTTAAAAACATTAGATATAGTTAACTTTATAGACAAATACAGAAAAGTGCCCATAGTACAGAGAAATTAAATTATTATTGCCTGAAGTAGTAGAAAAAATTCGAACACAGCTGATATTTGGCAGTTACTCTATTTGACTTCTTTTTAATATACTAGATCTCCGCAATAATGTGAGTTTCCATGACCTTATTGGAAATATTATGGTAAAATAAGTTTTTTGTGAATATTCCGCGAACTGTTAAACCTAGATGATTCATACATAGTTCTTAACAAAGTTATAGAGTGTGAGAGTATGAAATAGGGAACTTGCACATTTTTTACTTCATAAAAATGTTCTTTAATACTAAAAAAATAAGATATGCAAAATATACGCCTTAATTCCAATAATAAATTTGTTATAAATTATTAAAGTTTCGGCGGAGCGAACCGTTTCAAACTAGTTCAAAAGGGGGAGTAGTCGTGACACACACCATACAATAACGGGGATCCCAGCACTCGACCGCTTTTTTCAGATAAATTTTAAGTTATACTTAAAATGGAAACGAAAACTCCTTATTTTAAAATATTGCATTGTACCGTTGTGTAAGAATCCTACAATGAAAGTGCCAGATAATGTATTTATAATATTGCCAGAAGATAAGATTCGTCGATCAAAATGGCAAAAAGCTTAGAAGAAATGAAAAAGACATTTACAGAGCAGTAGGTCTCTACATGTGTGTAATCATTTTAATGTAATACATTATTAAATAATATGTCTATTACTAGTTTTTTCGCAGGCGGGCAATAAAATATTCCGATTCCAATTATTGAATTTTAATTAGGGTAGGATTAAAGAAAGAATGTTATACAATGTTAGAAAATAAGATTAGTAGATAAAATATAATTTAGTGATCTAAGTAAAGGTAATTTCCTGGTGCGAAAGTAAACAGCTATTTATTATTATACTCTTCACAAATACAATTACAAGAGTATATTGCACTTATCGGACATTTCTAAAATCGTTAATATCGCTCGCAAAGAAAAAATTTTCGTGTCATCTCAAATTTCAAAGTTAATCTCTCGTCCAGTTCCATCAAAAAGACAGTTCTACTCCACGTAATAGTTTTGCAGAAGTATTTTTTGCAGCTATGCAGTTAGGATGTGGCCAGGCTTTTGAGTACATTTTACCAAAATTTAAAATATACCACAGATTTCGCTAGCGGTCCGGGTGAAGATTAAATATGTATCAGAATAGGTATTGTAAGAAAAGTTTAACTAAAATATACTCGTCCACGCGTTTCAATATAGACGGCACCATCGGGAAGAAAATTTAGATATGTAGCCAATACATTAGGTATTGTAGGAATGGCGTTTATAAACAAACAACCTTTTTTCAAAAACTAAGGTATCCATGCAACAATTATATAAAAGTTCAATAACACTCTGTGGAAGAAGTAAAATGCCATATATAGTATATAGTAAATACTTTTCTTGCCTTTAATTTATTCTATTCAAATCTTACATTTATCTATTATGTGCTGATAACACGACACAGACTTATTTCCCTTGCCCAAAAACATAGTACGAAAATACCTACGATAGGTAATTATACATTTGCGCAACATCCTTTGCAGCAATGTCCTCTATAGACCTTTACGTGACAAAACCGAAATATAGAAGGGCTGTTGAAAGAATTCCCAAATTCTAAACATAAGACTAAGTCTGCTAAAATCTTAGTTGCGACTAAGCATTTTGTAGTTATTTCATTTTATTCCGTGATCAAGTATAACTATTTTATGTTTATAAATTGTACTAAAAGCTAAAAAAATATATACTTCTCTGCCTTGACCCGGCCTCTCCAAAATTCACTATTTCGTATAAAGATGCCACCATAAACATCCACTTTAGGCAAATTATCAGATTGGCCCTTGAAAAACCTTGATAGTATTTAAAAATATCTGTACAACTACTATAAGCGGTACTATAAAACAAATTATATATTTATATCAAACAGTCACTAACAAATCAACCACAGTCTAATAACACCATATTGTACATAGGTTTATATAGCAATGTCAGACTTAGTTACTTTGTTTGTATTATTATTTTTAAGTATTTTATGAAGAATGATTGTTTCTTTTTTCTGTATATAAAGATATTAATATAAATCTTACTCTGTACCCCATACAAGTTGTAAATAATCTACTTAATTGTGAAAAAGATTTAAATGGAAGGAATGGAGTGTTGGGACTTCCGAAATGAGGGTAGTAGTTAATAGTAGCTGTTTCGGGCCACTTCAATTTTATCGCAGGATCCTTCATAACTGATCACGTGGAATTAAATTATTTTGTTGTCAAGTACATTTTATTACAATTACGCTTTCTTTTAGCGTTCCTTTTTTACATTTTTATCGCCCCTTTACAAAACTCGATAAAGAGGTTCTACCAACTGCCACCAATAAGTCATTGGTTAATGTAATGATTAACAATTACCCCAGTCGCCTTTGAAAGAAAACCTGGAGTCTCATGATTCCATTTGCAATGGAGCTGCTAAATTAAACATAATTCCTCGTCCATTCCATCAAAAATGATATCGTACTCCACGTAATATTTTACAGATACTTTTGCATCTATACCGAAGGATATGTATCGATACATGTATACAATAAAGGTCTAGTGTCCCTTAAGGTCATGATTACTCATGAAGATGCAGACACAGATACCGACCAAGATACTGGCGAGGATACCGATAAAGATACTAATAATGGATAGCGATACACACCCAGATAATGATATAGATACTGATTGCTGCTAGAAAGAGATAACCGGACCATTAATATGTCATGTCGTGTACAATTTCAGGCAGGAGTTTGTTGTACAGATAGCGTTGTTCATAATTAAAGCAAAAGATATTTTTCTGTGCTGAAACTATTGGCTACTGCACATGCATTAAGCAAAGGCAAAACTAATTTCGGTGCATTGTACATTTCCTTACTCAACAGTTAGGCTTACTGGGAACAACACGTTAAGAAAACGCGAATATAAGTACTTTGCTTTTTTGGTAAATATGAAAATAAGTCTGAATATAATCACATGACACAAATAAAGAAAATTCGTTTTGTTTACTTTTTCCAAGACTGACAAATATGAAGGTCTTTTCTTAAAGCCATCCCCTCCAGGCTGTTGATAAAAAGGACTCGTGACTCATGCATCCTCCAACACCACTTATAATATAAAATAGCAATATAGAGACATTACCATCACATATTCGTGAATATTAGTTTTTCCCCTTTTTGTCACCGAATTGTTGTTGCTTTGCTGACAAATATAAACTTTTTTAAAGAAAATGTTATGCTATATAACTTTCGTAAGAGCAAATTTATAAATAGGTGCGACCGTTTGCCGAATATTTACGAGAAACTGATTTTGGGCACCATTTTTCATATGTCGGTGCTAACTCACAGCAGATCATTGAAGACTTTTAGTACGTATGTCAAATAAAAATGCAAACTGAGCGTCTTTGCCAAAATTGGCTGTGTTCTAATTTTGTTCTCCATTTTTCCTAATTTTCTATTATCACCATGTTAGACTTTATTTAGTTATAAACAGTGATCGGGAAGGCAGCGATAAATGACGTCAATTCCAGGGTTGCCTCCAGGTGACGTACTATCGCGTAAAATGTTCATGCATATACAGTGTGTCCCGTTTCAATTGGACACACCTTGATATTTCGGTTATTATCCGACAGATCGATTTCAAATTTTTCTTTGTTATGAAACTTCAAGGCGCATCTTTTTATGATTTTCAATATATTTTCAATTGTTACATCAACCCACTGCGTTCACTCAAACATGTGATTTATCTATATTTTACTTAGCGTTAGATATGCAGCAAGAAATTGTTAAGAAAAGTTGTTCAGAATCAAAAAATACCACTAGATACTGAGTTTCATCAAAATGCCGATTTTGATATTTTTCATAAATTTTGCAATTATTCAGAAATTTAATTCTTAAGCATTAGACTTAAGCAAAGATTGCCGTGGAAACGGAAACAAAAAGTACTCAAAATCAGTTTATTGTGTAAGAATTCTAAATCATAACCATAAATGCAACAATATTAACACAGTACTTAAGTACCTAATTCTAGCCTTTTTCAACTAAACCACCATCAATAGCAATACATTTCTCAATGCGTTTTTAATTATTCCTTGCTACTCGTCGTAGTTCTTGAACGTTAATTTCTTGACAAGCTTGCCTGATTCTGTCACAAAGCTCTTGCCTACTTCGGGGCCTCGTTTTGTAAACTTTATGGTTCCCCAAAAATAAAAATTAAGGGGGGGTAATATCCGGAGATCTAGGGGGCCACTCGAATAAAGGACTGTTTCGTCCTATCCATTTTTGAGGAAAGTTAACATTCAACCATCGTCGGACAATTATCGAGTTGTGAATCGATGCTTCATCCAGTTGAAAAAACATATCCCTTAGCACTGCCAGTGGAAAATCATCAATTACTTCCATTAATTAATTATTCAAAAAGTGTAGCAGTCGCATTTAAAGTTTGTAAGGAAAAAAAGGATCCTATTATCCTTTCTCCTAAAATACCGCACCACACGTTCACTTTTCCAGAATTCTGTCGTTTACAATTGATTACCCAATGTGGGTTTTTTGTTCTCCGATACCTACAGTTTTGCTACGATACTACACCATTGGTGATGAATGTCGCTTCATTACTAAACATAATTTTTTCCAAAAAATGTTGATCATGAAGATAATTGCCTTGAGCCCAGAAACAGTATTCAAGCCGTCTGTTATCACCACCTTCCTCCAAGGTGTGTAGAAATTTAGGTTTAAATGGCTTCAATTTGTATCGACGAAGGCACCTAGAATTTGGTTGCGAATCAAATTCAAGTTGCTACTGTATTTGTATGCTACTGCGAGAATTGTCATTGAGAGCGTCTAAAATTAGTGGTCTACATTCTGCCAATTATTTCTTTTTCTTTTGATTTTTATTACACTACCACTTTGGTTGAATAGTCTGTTAATTATAGCAACATTTGAGTAACTAATTTGACGTAGTGGATGTTAAATTCTTGAACTACTGCTCTGGTAGGACGGTTATTTTCGCCAGTAAGTCTAATTATCTCAACTTGTTCATTGAAACTCAACCACTGTTCAGCCATTGTGCAAGAGAAGAATTTAAAAAAAAACACAGGTACACGTTTGACGTTTTTTATGACACTTGCCGTATTTTCTTGTTTCCACGGCAATCCTTGCTTAAGTTTAATACCTAAGAATTAAGTTTCTGAATAATTGCAAAATTTATGAAAAATATCAAAATACGCATATTTTGATGAAACTCAGTATCTAAGGGTATTTTTTGATTCTGAACAACTTTTCGTAATAATATTTTACTGTATCTCTAACTCTAAGTAAAATATAGGAAAATCAAATTTTTGAGTGAACGCAGTGGGTTGGTGTGACAATTGAAAATATACTGAAAACATAAAAAGATGCGCCTGAAGAGTTTCATAACAGGAAAAAATTTTAAATCGATCTGTCGAATAATAACCAAAATATCAAGGTGTGTCCACTTGAGACGGGACACACTGTAGACTGCCATTTAAAAATTCAGTAGATTTCGGTATATTGTGATTAACGTGTAAAGCCGAAAGTAAATTCAAAAGTTATTCTACGGCGTCTCTTATTAAGAAACCATTTGTATTATGAGAAGGCCTTCAACGTCGACAGATATAATTGGCGCATATTTAAAATATCTGAACTTTTTCAGAGACTTAACATTTATGTCTTGTGTAGATAGGTTCACTGTACATGACATCCTAAGGAATCTGAGATTGTTTTGCAAAACAGCTTTGAATTTTGGTTTTACTGCCTCAGCAAATTGTACATTGCAGTGCAGTGAACTGCATCTGCCATAGTGCTAGAATTTCCAGTTTCTAGTAAAATGTGTTTTTATAAGAGCACAAGATTTGAATTGCGCGCCAGTTTGGCTGTCATGATGTCACAAGATTATGTCATGCCATGTCGATAGGAGACAGATGGGAGTTAGTAAAGATGGAGCATTATACGATAGAACAACGTGTTCTGATTGTTAAACATTGTTTACAAAATGGCGAAAGTTTGATTGTCACGATTCGTAAAGTGCGTCCAATTTTCGGTCGTTAATGTTCCTCATTTATCTACTGTAGAAAGAATAATCGGAAAATTCGAAAGTGCTGGTTCAGTTAGTGATGTAAAAGACACGACACGAGCTCGTAGAGGTCGCTCAGAACAAAACACCACGGCAGTTCGCGAGAGCGTGGCCGAATCCAGGGACGTCGATTCGTCATCGTGCACAAGAATTGGACGTTACAACAGCCACTCTTCAGCGTATTCTCACTAAAGATTTGCATCTCCATGCCTGCAAAGTCCAATTGACTCAACAACTTCTGCCAACAGACCATGCACAGCGAAGAGAATTCACCAACTGGATCCTTGAACAACAAGAAGTGAATGCCGATTTTCCAAGCAAAACCATTTTCAGTGATGAGGCTCATTTTCACCTCGATGGCTTCGTTAATAGGCAAAACTCGATTTGGGGCTCAGAAAATCCACGAATGATTCATGAGAAAGCAATGCATCTAAAACATGTCACTGTTTTGTGTGCATTGTGGTCTGGAGGAATCATTGGGTCGTTTTTCTTCGAAGTACGAGGCAAGTAATGCAGTAACGGTGAATGGCCAACGTTATCGTTCTATGAAAACCCAGTTTTTTGTGCCTCAGTTGGAAGTGTGCACTTCACGACATGTGGTTTCAGCAGGACGGTGCCACTTGCCATACCGCCCGTGAAACATTGACGGTCTTGCATGAGTCTTTTCCTAGTCGTGTCATCTCTCGGTTTGGTGACCAGACTTGATCGCCACTCTTGCAATTTAATACCTTTGGACTTTTGGCTGTGGGGTCATCTGAAGTCACAGGTTTATGCCAACAAGCCTGCAACCACCAAAGCACTGAAGGCCGAAATTGGACGCTATATCAACGAAATAGCGCCACATGTATGCAAGACCGTTATTTAAAATTTCGCCAAAAGAGTACGCATGTGCCAGCAAAGCCGTGACGGCCATACATAACTCCCAATTATCTACATTATAACTCAATAAATATTTCAATACTTTGCTACAGAAAACCGTGTTTTATTGAATCCTCAAATATTGCGCTCTTATTAAAACACCATTTACTTTAAATAAAATAACAATATTGTTTGGGAATGTTTCATTAGATGTTTACTTGTCTACATACAAATGTAAGTAAAATTCGTCTCTGGAATTTATCGCTACCTTCCGATCTCTAGTTATAAATATATAAATAAGTATGTAATAAACTGTTACGTCGCACTGGCAATACAGTAGGGAATGCAGGTTTATTTGGCATACATGTTTTTAGTATATATGAATGCGTTCATGTATATATTCCCACCTCGATTACCCACTTACGGATATCCCTGCCATGTCTGATCATAGACCGTACCTACTGTTTGTTGTTGCTAATAAAGTTTTCAGTCACACAGTATTTATTACCCGAATACTAAGTATTTTTTGTTTGAATAGTATTCAATACAATATTTTGTTAATCAGTATTTTGTATTCGAATATTTTCCGTTTCAACGTATTCGGTATTTTATTCATTGCTTTTCTGGTAATCATTAAACTCAACTCAAAAAATTTATGATTACTTGAAGTATTTGTGAATACTTTCAGTATTCATGAATTCCATAGTATTACCAGATTAGTTTGTATGAAGACGTACTCCCAAGTCCCAAACGTGTCAGTGAATCAATTATTCAGATATTCATTTGCGTAAATGTTACTTAAAATGAAATTGTTAGTCGTAGTCAATAAGTATACAATAGACATACTATTCCAAATTTTCGCACAATGTTGGACTTCAAGCTTGACAAAAGACATACGACTAGTATTCAGTTGAAGTAATGATACATTAGATAGTAAACTATGCAAACATGGTAGGTGGATTTTAATTAAACCTTTGATTGAATTCGCAATATTTAATGAAATAGATGCGGCCGTATACTCTGACCATCTCTTTGAATAAATATTTTGTCTTAAAGATTAAGGATGTGGGGTGTCATTATCAAAAATGGTATCGATACCAAAAAAATTGTATCGATATAGAAAATGATATCGATACTTTTCGACATATCAAAATTTTCCCCAGCTTAATCTATCTATATTTATGTAATACTTATTACGTTTTGTTCGTTGGAAAAAAAATGGAAATGGAAGCAATTCATGGACAGGATTCATTAATTAAATAATTACGTATCAGATTTAAGAGGACGTGTAGTCCATAATAGGTATCTGTATCGAGGTAGTGATACCAGGTGTCGATATCGACGTATCGATTCCAGGCATTGACATCGAGAATATCTCGATACCGACAAATTTTTTATATCGATATCTTAATTCCATAAATGGTATCGATACTGTGCATTATATGGATGTTTTGTTGTACTATATACAGAGTGTCCCAGATTTAAACCGACAAACTGTAACCATGGAAGAAAATAAGATTTTGAGAAAAAAAGTCCCTATGAACCTATGCCCGCAAAAGCTTTATAACTGAGATACAGAGTGTTAAAGTTTAGTTTTTTTTTTTAGGTTTTCACTTTATATCTTGGAGAAAAGGGTTATTATCCCCTCCCAATTTGGTACTGTTTATAACCGTATCCGGCTCAATAAAAATTGAGAATAAAATCATAAATCTATTCACCAGTGGTGTACAGAGGGGGTAAACGGAAATACCTTTTTAATTAGAACATTGACGCCAATGCATTTTCGTTAATTTCTCCCATATTTCAGTTCCGTATTCAACTTTACATAAAAAACGAACCCTTGTAAAAATTTCGTAAGTTTGTTAGATTTTGAGCAAAAAACTTATTTTTAATTGGATGCATAAACAAATATTTTATTCAAAAAAGCTCTCAAACAACAAAGTTTAAGTATCTTATATATTTTATCATTTTTCGTCAAGTTAATGGTAATTACTTAATAAAAACATAAGTCAGTGACGTTCGTCGTTGACTAATGCTATAAAATCTTATTTGGGTTAAATGAAAAAATAATATTTTGATACTAAATTTCGTCCATAAACAAACACGTTTATTGTTGTCATTATTATTATTATTATTTTATATGTCTTTATTTATGGGCGCAGTTTAGAAATAAGACACGTAAACTTCGTTGTTAACTTTTTGCTTTTTCGAATAAAATATTTTGTTTTATCAGGAGCTTGTGGATGCATCCAAATAATAATGAATTTTTTTTCTCAAAAGCCAATAAACTTACGAAGTTTTTACAAGAGTTCTTTTTTTTATGTAAAATTGAATGGGGTACTGAAAAATCTGGAAGAATTTAACGAAAATGCATTGGCGTTGATGTTCTACGTTTACCCCTCTGTATGCCGCTGGTGAATAGATTTATGATTTTATTTACTATTTTTATTGACCCAGATACTGTTATAAACAGTACCAAATTGGGAGGCGATGGTAACCATTATCTCGCAAGATATAAAGCGAAAACCTTAAATAAAATTAAACATTAATACCCTGTACTTTGATTATAAAGCTTTAGCGGGCATAGGTTCATAGGAACTTTTTTTCTCAAAATTTTTTTTTATCAATGGTTACAGTTTGTTGGTTTAAAACTGGGACATCCTGTATAATTCTCCCGATGTTATACTCGTGTGTTTTATTTTATAGATATCTTATAGGTTCATTATAATTGCTTTTATAAGTACACCCTAAAACGAGATTTAATATGAATCTAATTAGAAAATTCTTATTAGTCCTTTATCATTTATAAATGATTTTCTGTTAACAGTGAATCTATTTTCAGTCCTTCTTTTGTTCAAATATATTTTAATCAAACAAATCACCGGATTTCATTGTTTTACAGCAATGCTATTTCGATTATAGGTCAACGCTTTATTGTCGTTATCAATTAATTTTAATTTAATTAAGTTAATTTTAACAAATTAGTAATCATCAATTTGTTAGCTACAACTTTTTTAAAATACGTTTTGTGGCTAATATATCATTTTATATTTATTGGTGTTTAGAATTGTTATATATCATCTTTTACAGTAAAATAAAAAAAACAGTTGTTCAAGTATTTATTTTACGTATTGATAAATCGATTTCGTATTCAGGATTCAAATACGTTATTAGAAGATTTATTCAAAGTACCGGAATATTCTGAATATTTTTGTGGTGAGGTATTCAGTATTTTATTACTCTTTGATATTCATACCCATGTCTGCCTCCACAGCATACAATATGGCAGGTAAGCATAGGTTGGGGAAAGCTGTAACATGAACTTTTAATTTCTGCAGAAACAAGGTCTTGTTGATTATATTGGTTCTTTGTCATCTTTTCATCCTTTTTATTGTTCAGTATAAATTTAGAATCCAATCATGAAGGGCTTTCAATCCTTGATTGGTTCAATCAAAGTTCCAAAGCTTAATCAAAAATTTCCATGCCGATATATGCTTGGAGTACTTCACCTACTGATTCTCATTTTGATAGATTCGTCTGCCCATTATATTGTAGTTTTTACCTGTTACTTCAGATTCCCGTGAAGTATACAATTCCAATCAGTTCCAAGAGAGCGTCTTGACTGTTGAAATCGACGCAACGGTTTGGATAATTTTATTCAAATTCCGAGATTTTGCTGTACTCTCCGAGAGTTTACTGTATCTAAGTTTGTCCTACGAAATACAGAATTTGTCACGTTGCATATGTAGAAAATATACCTATACAAGATGTGTACGTTTTTCGGTAGAAAAAACATCAACTAATGATTAACTTATTGTTTAAAGACGCAGAAAAATAATCTTAAAATACCCACTTTTCTAGTGCCTTGAGCCATTCCGATCTGTTATCTTGTATTGATAAAAGTTAAGTCCAGCAAACAAAACACGCAAAGGTCCAAAAGCTTCATAAAACTTTAGTAATTAGGTATATATTTCGCACTTGCCTGTTCCGCACTGATGATGGCTAACAGTCAGGAACCAGTCTGCAAATGGCGTAGTGTGTCTGCCTATCCGGGAGTTCTCTAATTTGGATTATAAATTTTGTGGTAGTCATTGCTTTTGCATTTTTGTAATGGTGTTTTAAAATCAGTTTAAATGCAAATATATTCTATTGTAGTAGTTTTATATCCTTAATTTAAGGATTAGGGGAATAAACCTTATATAGTAATTTTTTACTATTTTTCACTTTAAATATATCTATTTTACGTTGCTCGGCTGTCAGAATTAATAAAGTATTTCTTTTATATTTATGTTTATTGTTTAATGCTGGAACGAAACAGTTCGCATCAGATAAGAAATTCCGAGAGAAAATCTTTTGAGTTTCTAACATCTTACTGTAACTTTTATTTGAAGGATCTATGCGTACTGCTGTTTTGTTGAACTTAACCTTCTGATGCCACTTGTTCACTTAAAGGAAACGACAAAACTTTCATTCGAAAAAAAATTTATACACATGCCAATAAATAACGTTAACGATAGTGATATAGAACTTGGAGATGAATCTCTTAACAATTAATAAACTACAGTGTATCACAACACCCAAGAACCAACTCTCAAGATGCAAATTGGAAGACATTTTTCCATCAATACCATGCACTACTTGGATTCTGCATTTATTCTTTTCGTTTCGGAATTTAATTCTTATCACACGGAGAATGACCAGACTATTTTAGATGTTGCAGAAATAAATATTAGCTTATGAAAATAACTAAATCAAATATGTTTACATTTTTTAATATTGGAAAGGTCCCTGTGCACTACTGGATATTAAATGACTACGATTATTATTTGTCCGTGCCGTAAAAATCTGTAACTGTCCTTTCGTCAGCCTTCCAGAACACAATCTCTTGACAATAGAGGAAAATGAAAAGCGGCTTTTCAATTTTATTTTCTTTCACAAAAAAATTCGTGTGCGTCGTAGCGTGTGTTAAACATTTAAAGAATTGACAATATAATTTCCAATTTAACGTTTGTAATATTATTTCAGTATGTAATTCTTTCTTATTGTAAAATTACAATTTTCCTTGAAAATATTCGTTCATGTCTACCTGCCTGGTTAATTCCGGCCAATAAATAGACATAAATCTGGTAAACATTTAAAAAAACTCTTATTTTTCTAGACATGGTTCATTTCTGTTTATGACACTTTTTGTGGAACTCTTTTGCGAGTTTAAATAATACTATAGCGTTTGCATCGATGCTTCTGAAGCAACTGTAAAATTAAAGCGCCTTAAATGCAGCAATTTTTTGTTTCAACAAATAATTATACGTATTTTATATTATATCCTTTACTGTCCTGGACTGATCACAGTTTCCAAGTCAACCAATTTTTAATTTCAAATTCGCAAAAAAGTATGTAAATTTTCTAATGTCCATTTTTATTTCAAAGTGATGGAATATCTTCAAGACCTAAATATCCTTTGACGTCAACAGCAGCACACACCACACAGCAAAGCACTCCACAGTACTTAATATTTACAGTTGTGAAGAACAATTTTTATTTTGCAGTCACGAAATTCCCTTCGGACTATACAGGGTGGGGCAATAGTGCGTCGGACCTCGATATCTCGAGTTCTACGATAGCTAGAAATTTTTTAAAAAATTACAAGTACACTAGATAAAAAAGTCTATAACTGGAAATTATTTTCGAACATACAGGGCGAGCTAAGACGAAATTACAGGACCTAGTGCCTTTTTTTAAATGGAATGCTATGTATATCAGTACATTTTTTGAAGCCTCTTTCTAGGCTCTCTTCATTCCTATATTATTACTGGCTATCTCCCAACCACTTTGATGTAATGAATTTTTTTGTTGAAATAATGCCATCTGCAGATGGATATTAAAAAAATCACCACAGTCACAATTATGGGTTGTAAGATAAACTTATGTGAATACCAGTTACGAGACATCTAGTTAATATTTTTGAATCATTTTCATTTCCTAAAAATGTACAGGGTGGCCAAAAATTAACGAACATTTGTTGTAAGTACTTCCCTATGGCTAATTGCAACCATTTTCGTTTTATTGAGCAATAATTACAACATTCAAAAATAAAATTTAGAAAAAGAGGTTTCTTCAAATAACTCAGTATAAAAAATTATAATAAATGTTCCACATGTTGGGCATTTTGATTGATACACATCTCTATGCGCTTTTGAAATGAGGTTCCCACTGTTCCTAAAACTGCCGGTGTGATAGATCTAAAGGCAGTTATTATTCTTTCCTTCATATTTTGTACTGTTGTTGGTGTGTCTCTATAAACAATTTCCTTCACGTATCCCCATAAAAAAGAAATCCATTTTTGTAAGATCTGGGGATCTAGCAGGCCATTTAGTGGGTCCATTTCTTCCAATCCATTGTTGAGGGTAGGTATTATTTAAGTGGTCTCTAACTACACTTAAATATTGTGGTGGAGCACCATCTTGCTGAAACCACATCCTATTTCGAATTCTTCCAGGGAGATTTATCAATAATTGTGGCAGATAGTTTTCCAAAAAATGAAGATAAATAGCTCCAGTCAATGTACCATCAAAGAAATGTGGCCCTATTACATGTTCTCCAATAATTCCTCCCCAAACGTTTATAGACCATCTGTGTTGGTTATCAACTTGCATAAAAAAGTGAGGATTTGCATGAAACTTATTTGTTTTTAAAATTCGACCCACAGACCGTCTACTTATTCCTACTAATGAGGTCACTTCTCTTTGACTAACATGGGGATTTTCAACCGTTGCCAGCACCATAGAAAACTCATTTTCTTCGTTCACAACACGTTTAAAAATAACATTATTGAGTCAGTAGTACTGAACATAATGTGCATATTATCTTTTTTTGTAATCCAAGTTTCAGCGTTTTGGCAAATAGCCGGGAAAATAATTGTTTAAAAAGATATATGTTATACTTATCTGTGATAAGATTTGTAAAAGTTAGTAAATAATAATTAACAAAAATTTTCAGTTAATATTATTTTTCATTCCACGTTTTATTCTTTCACTTTTTTTATATTCGACATTTCCAGTTTCCAGAAATCTATCGAGAAGGTTTTGGAAGCTGCTAACATCAGGAAGCCTTCTTTCAGGATAACGTTGGTGATAAATTCTATTGGCAAGTAAACAATTTCTGTCTGACTCGCCCCAAACAAAAGTCATGTCTACAAGTTCCGCTTTATTAAAATTCATATTGTAAAATTCCAAATATTTTAAATTCAACAAAAATTGTAACTAATAACCGATAAGTGTGATAAATGCTCCTTTGTACACGACAATTTATACCAAACTGAGGTTTTATTGCTTGTCGAATAACGAAAACAGCAAAAAAATTTACATAAAAATTTTACAGTATGTTTATACGAGCACAATTGAAATTGTATAAAAACTGAAAGCGTGCAAAAACAGTCGGCATCTCTTTATTGTACATATAAAATAATATATAGAATAAAGATATGCCGACTGTTTTTGCTGGCTTTTAGTTTTTATACAATTTTAATTGTGCTCGTATAAACTATAAAGGACTGGCTAAATACTATTTACCCATTTCAATGGAAATGGTCCCACTAAATGGCCTCATTTCAAAATTGCATAAAGACGTGTGTCAATCAAAATGGGCAACACGTCGAACACCTATTATAAATTTTTCTAATGAATTATTTGAGGGAACCTCTTTTTCTAAGTTTATTCTTGAATTTGACACTTACTTATTTATAAAACGAAAATAGTTGCAATTAGCCATAGGGAAGTACTTACAAAAAATGTTCGTTTTTCATTTTTACATCACATCGTCGAAAAATATACAGGGTGTTCCATTTGAAAAAAATTGAGAAAATTCAATTTAAAAAGTTCTTAATTGAATACTAATGTTTGGCCACCCTGTACATTTTTAGGAAATGAAAATGATTCAAAAACATTAATTAGATGTCTCGTAACTGGTATTCACATAAGTTTTTCTTAAAACCCATAATTGTGACTGGTGATTTTTTTTAATATCCATCTGCAGATGCCATTATTTCAACAAAAAAATTCATTACATCAAAGTGGTTGGGAGATAGCCAATAATAATATAGGAATGAATAGAGCTTAGAAAGAGGCTTCAAAAAATGTACTGATATACATAGCATTCCATTTAAAAAAAAGGCACTTGGTCCTGTAATTTCGTCTTGGCTCGCCCTATATGTTCGAAAATAATTTCCAGTTATAGACATTTTTATCTTGTTTACTTGCAATTTTTTAAAAAATCTCTAGCTATCATAGAACTCGAGATATCGAGGTCCGACGCACTATTGCCCCACCCTGTATAAATCTTTTAAAATTAGTTAAAAATTCTTATAAATTCCAGATAAAATTATGTGTATTAAAAACATTTAAAAATATTTCTAATCACACCTTGAAAAATTCCTGATGAACATCCAGTATTAAAAAAAAAGTATTGTAATACTTTATCAGTAAATTAAAACAGCCAAAATAATTTCTAATATATCCCAAACTGTCAGAATAAGTAAAAAAATCATACATTTAAGAATGGGTATACGTCGTTTTGCCTCAGACTTTACTCGTATTAGTAGTAGAATTTGAGTAAAATACATATTTATAAACACCAGAAAAGCATATTTGTGACAAGTCCGCACTTCCTTGTTTTTAAATTATTTATTGTTTTTTAAAAAAATAAAAATGCAGTACAATTTGCGGCATAGTCACAAAGGAAATACATAAGTAACCCGAGGCGCCCTTCTAATGCCGCAAGTCATTTGTCAATCGCCGTCAACAAGCAATTTAAATTTATAGATGGGTCTTTAGTTTGTTATATCTTGTGTTGTACTATACTTTGAGAAATGTGAAAAAGACTTCTTCTATAAATCTATGGCAAATGTTCAATGAAACTGAAATTGAGTTTGTGTTTAAATAATACATCAATTTGAAATTAGTTATTATTAAGGCTGGCCCGTTTTAAAAAATTGACTGACGTCGGTAAGGGCATGTCGGATCTATTAACATTGTTTATGGTTGACAACGTACACTTGCATCATTAATAAACCTTATATAGATTCCTTTAAGTAAAGTGTATCTTGAGGATGAAATAGGTGTATGTATTTTATTTTCTGACGCTTTACATGTTTACAATAAAAAATCCGTACAATCTCTAAAATAAATAAAACAAAATAGGCGAAATATTTTACTATTAATAATTGAATAATGAATGTTAAACATTTTTTAGGTTAGGCTAGGTACAAGAAAAAACAAATGCTTTGTTGATGTCTCCAAATTTTTGATTTTGTATTTTGTTTGTCAGTTTTAAAATTTGAGACTGTAAATAAAATATTCGTACTTTTTTCTTAAAGCACTTTTTCTTGGTATTTTAGAAAAATTGGCGATACAGCGCTTATACTCTCATGACGTATGGAAGTAAAATAGATTGATTAAAATAAAAAAAAATCGTTGATAAAATATTTTTTTTTCATATAAAACCAAAATATGGGAATAATTAAATTTACTAGAAATTTTGTTTTGCATTCTCCTTAATATTCTTGCTAAAAACGACTTGTGCATTTTTTTTGTCTTTTTCCTTTACTGCTTCCATCACACCTCATTAAAAATTAAACAAATAATAAATAAAGTACATAAATACGCATTAAAATCACAATAAAAGTAATAAAAGCGTCTATAACCTGGAACGCACGAAATAAAACTACAGAACCACTGTTTCTTTTATTCTACAATGCTGTTGATATGCCTGCATTAAGATAAAAACATAGTGGAGCGATGAGGATAGAGGCACGGCGAGGGTAAGCGGGCGATTAATATATTTTAGTGTACATACTAAAGCGATAAGCAGTCTTTCTTTTTTTCTTTTCATGTGTAGCCGCTACTCTCTCCGCGTGCTTCTACCCTCGTTGCTCCACTATATTTCTACCTTAAGTCGTACATTGCATTATATTTTAATGCATTTGAAATAGAAGCGCACATACTGAAGGGATAAGCAGTCGTTCTTTTTTTTTTTTTTCATGTGTAGCCGCTACTCTCTCCGCTTGCTTCTACCCCCATCGCTCCACTATATTTCTACCTTAAGTCGTACATTGCATTAAAACGGGCCGGCTTACGTTATCATATTGTGAGTTATTTTCATTAAAGATATAGTAAACTCTTACATAATTATGATACCAAATTATTGGGCCAAAGAAGTAGTGAGTATTGTTTTTACATTATTTATGAAAAGTTTGGTAAATAGGTCAGGTAATCAAAAGCTTTTGCTAGTTTGGCGCTGTGGTTGGAAAAACTTGTTGCAAACCGCAATACCAATTCACTTTAAATCTCATTTAATATAAAAATCAAGGCCTTTCAATAACTGTCAGCCGAACTCAAAACACAAAGTTATGTCATTAAAATCGTTTATAAAGAAATACGCTGGTGTCCTTTGCTTTCCGAATATTCCCAGTCATAATTAGTTTTTATGTTTATTTACATGATCTTTACAAAAGACTCTTTTATACACGTCGAATTTACCCAAGCAACTTAATGAAAAATAAACAAAGAGCTGTACATAGGATGCTGAACGGTTTGTGTCCTTGTCACGAGCAGTAAAAGGACTTTATATTCTAGCAACAGGCACCCTTACAAACTATATGATCACGTTAGATATAGATTGCGTGACTACATTAATTTTACATATTATGTAATTTTGTCATTATATATTAGTGTCAAAATGTTTATGTATTGTGGGACACAAGAGTTAATGAAAATATTGATAAATTAAATGACCTCAACAAATTTTCCATATTTTTTGTTTTTTTGCATAATTTTTTTTTGCATTTTGTACTATATTATGGTTTGAAAGATAAGCACTAAAGATAATACTTTTTAACCCCAATTTGATGTCAAGTGGAGGTAGAATAATCTTCACGACATCCACCAATGGCACATTTTGAATGTTTTTAGCTCCGGGATTTAGTGATTGCCTTAGCCACCCTTTTCTTAATGCGAAGAATGCGCTCTGCTGTCTCGTTCACAAAGGAAGCAACAAAACTTTGTATAACTCAGCTGCATTCCTGGCAATAATGCTTTAACTTCCAAATCACCGCAAATTTGTCACCGAAATTCCTCATACTTAATACACTTACAGGGGATACAGACAGACCGACCACATGCAGGCAGTGCGCATGCTCATCGAGAAATGCATTTCTCGACGGTGTACTCACGTCCCATTACTCCTGATGTTTATCGATTACCAAAAGGCCTTCGACTCTGTGTATATCTGGGCAGTTCTGCATGCGATGGGCACTCCTCGGATCGACTTGAGATCTCGAATCTCATCAGAGACATCTATAACACGCCACTCTTCACGCCAATTCGCGGAAGACTTAGTCACCGGGAGCATCCCCATCAAGAGATGAGTCAGAGGAGGAGACACTATCTCACCCTAGCGCTGCAAGACGTTTTTAGAAACCTGACGTGATATTCATCATAATATCACTTGTGTTTCGTTGACGACGCTGATGAGCACCGATACCAATGAACTAGTAGTATGCGGAGAGAAATGAAGGAAGCTTCGGAGGCCGTGGGCATGCTCATAAACATCCTAAATACCAAGGTCATGAGCCTAGACAACATCTAGGTCACATTCGACAACGACACGCTTGAATTGGTTGGAGTGTTTGTTCCTCGGCTGCAACATCAAGTTTGACAAGGAAATCAGACCACAGAAATCACCAAGCGAGTTGACCTGGCGAGGGCGGGTGTTCAGGAAACAAGACATCCCCATTAATCTGAAACGAAAAGTCTTGCATATTAACTACCGCGTAGAGACTGTATTCTTGATACAAAACAAGACGCGCGTTTTGCCAACGGGCAAAGAGATATGCGATGCTGGGGATGAGCTTGAGGGATCGAGTTAAAAACGAGGTCATCAGGGAGAAAACAAAAGTCGTTGATGTCATAGAGCCCATCGCAACCAATAAATGGCGCTGGGAGGGGCACATCACCAGGACAAAGACGGTAATGGACAAAAACGAGAATGGACAAAAATGATAATGAAGTGGTGGCCCAAGAAAACGAAGCGATGCGCCAGGTGCCCTCAAAGGAACTTGATTTTGATGCTTAGGACAGACAGCGGTGGAAAAATATGGTAGATGCCTATATCCAAGCGTGGATGACAACGGACTAAAGAAGAAAAATATATATATATCCTAATTAATAGAAAGCTTCATATTTTCATACGACTTCCTTTATATAAACTGCATGCAAATTAAATGGATTTTGATATTTTGTCTGGCAAATACACTAGCCACCAACCACTTCAGACACTAAACATTTAGTTGAGTTTGGTGGCTATTATAATATCCACATAATAAGAAAGGAAGAACCCGTATTTTTTATTCATATATTTTATTTATAAAAGGATTGACAACAAGACTGACATAATGCAATATATCATGCACTACAAACTAATCTGAAGCGTTTTACTACGTTTCTAGGAAGTTTCTTCTGGATCCTTCACGGAATCATCGGAATCAAAATCATTCCTTTCTAACAGTTTGGATTTATTCTTTGAGAGGTCTAAATCTTTGATAATTAGTCATTTTACATAATTTTATGCGGTTCTTCATATCGATAACTAGACACAAAGTTGGGATTAGTTGAAGATGAAGGTTCAGGTTCAGGGGAATCATCTTGGGCAACGGCTAATTATTTGTTAGATTCAATATATTCATCATCGGATTCAATACACAGTACATTCGCATGGTGGGTCAGGAATTGGAGGGGTTTTGTCTGTAGTACTGGTCGTATAGCAGATGGTATGCTGGGGTAATTCATGATATACTTTTTTCTTGGATACACCTTTTTAAAGAGGTGGCACCATACAGAAATAACAATCTGTTGTATGATCTGAAGGTTTTTCCAATACCATAGGAACAGCAAAACTACATAAGTGGCTTTTATGGTGTAACCAACCGCTCTCTAATTTTGCAGCCAAAATGTAAGTATAAGCTGTTCTTATCAATAGAGCTAAGATTCGTTTTTGGGGCGCAAAAGTCACTTTTCCACAAATATGCCAGACGTTGACTGCACTTTAAATCAATTACCCGGCATGATTAGTTATTATAAACTCACTGTAATCAACGACAAATAGCGTCAGGTACCAGCAGTAACCCAGTGCAAACTGAGGGTGGACTGGCAGAGGGTCAATTCAGGTAGTTGAATGTTAAACCGGTGACTCTACAACCAAGTTGACATCATCTGGAGATGATTAATACTTTCATTGTTTACGGAAACTACTTCAGCAGTGGGATGTCATTAAAATATTTTTTACACCATTGGACAATTATAGAAAAAAACGTTACACTCAGTTTAGAATAACATGAATTTTTTTTTAAATGTCTGTTTATTAAACACATTTTTGACTCTTTTCAGGCTTAAGCAGGACTTCCGTAAATTACATAAAAAAACTTTAGGCAAACAATGCAAATTTATGGATTCATAACTGTTTTTTATTTATTATTCATTAAATGTCGCCCAAACTTGATAAAATCTTAGGAGAACACTGAATATTCATCTACACGTTATCGATACAGCTCTAGTAAGGCCCTTTCAAAAAGGACAATGGAAAATGGAGGGTTAGAAACTCATTGAAATGTGCAGGGTGAAAGAAAGTACAATACCTACAGGCATTCAAAAACAAATAATGTATTATGAAATATAAAAAGGGGGAATGGAATCGAATTTAGTACTTGAGAAATTAAAGAGTTCATTGAAGTAGATTGCTTTATTATAAAAAAAATATTTCACAGAACGTTTAATAAAAGGTAGTGTTTTTTTAATAAATTGTTAACGAAAAGCGTACCTACAAAAGATTACATTTTATAGAAGTTGATTATCCGCAGGTAAGCACATTTTTTGTTATAAATTTAATGTTAATTACAAAACGTCTGATTCGCGTACTAAGTAGTTAATTAGTTGTCGGATTAGCAGATTTTAAATAATGCAATAAATATGACATGCAGATATTTTTACTGTCTAAAATCGTACAAGTCGTTGTAGTCTAAGATCCGAATTAAGGACGACCTTCACCCATCCATTTAATGGATGAAAAATATTTTATATTAATTTTAATGTTATAAAATATATCGTGAGTGGGTTGACTAAAAAATTCCTGGCAAGACGATGATTAATTAAAAATTGAAATTTTTTTTTTTTTTAAAGGAACAAATTAGATTCCAATCGAAACTATGAAGCCTATAGAATATGCAAACGTTAGGTTGTCTATTTTTTTCCTGGCGTAACTAGGCCTGGCTCAAAGTATTTACTAGTCTATCGCTACCCTTCTCAATTGCACGAACAAATAGTATGCGCACTCTCTTTCATCCGATGAACGAGCCGCGCGCAGCTGTAATGCTGCGTCCTCTTCTATCGCACCGGATAGTTTGCTCGGACCTCTTTGTCGCACATTTTCAATATCACCAATATTTCGCTTTTTAAAGCTCGCCAACCTGAATTTAAACCAGATTTTTCGCAGACAACCCTATATAATTCTGTTCGCAATTTAATTACCTTTATTTTGATGTAAGATTTATTCATTAAACAGATGAATGTAAATTACTAGTATCGAATTACCTGTTTATACCTGCCAACCCAGGAAAAAATAAACAACCTAACGTTTGCATATTCTATAGGCTTCACAGTTTCGATTGGAATATAATTTGTTCCTTTAAAAAAAAAATTTTTCAATTTTTAATTAATCATAGTCTTGCCAGGAATTTTTTTAGCCAACCCACTCGCGATATATTTTATAACATATTAAAATTAATATAAAATATTTTTCATCCATTAAACGGATGGGTGAAGGTCGTCCTTAATTCGGATCTTAGACTATTGATATTACAAATCCTTCTTGCGTAAAAAATAAGACATACAGTGTGTCCCAATAATGCGTGAAACTCCAACAGGCGTTTTTAGGAGACTTTGGATATTTTTTTGCTACGGAAGTGATATAGCGTCAAAGGGCGCACATTTTAAAAATATTTCTAAAATATACAGTGTGACTGGGTACAGCGGAACATCTTCGGGGACATTTTTTTTAAAGGAAACACCCTATTTATGTATATATAATATATCTTCTTAATCAGTAGTGTTACACATAAAGGGAATTGATTTGTCAAACCTTGTTCCAACCAAAATATTCATATTTTTTCGAATAACTCGGCAACGTCACATCAAAAACCAAAAATCTGGAGGTCGTTGGAAAGATAATTTTACGTTGTATTCAAAAATGTAAACATGTACGGGGAATTCTATTAAAAAAAAATTACCTCAGAGATACTCCGCTGTAGTCGGTGTATTTCAAGGTACTTTTAAAATGTGCGCCTTTTGACACTATACCACTTTCATAAATAATAATTTTCCAAAGTCTTCTAATGAGGCCGATATTGGACGTTGACGCACTTTTGGACACCCTGTGTAATTATTCACTGATAAGTAAAGTCAAGTACTTACTTTAAATTATTTCATTAGTCCTATTATTTGTATTCTAAGCAATCAAGCTCTTTCTGTAAAGTACATAAAGAATTTCAATAAGGATTAACTGTGTGGTTTTACTTCATCTTCAGAATAATAATATTCGACTGATTTTTATAATATTCATGTATATCTAAAATTTTTAAATATTTTTCTGTACAAAATCTTCAGTGAGAAAAAATGTATCTGTGATAGTAGTGAATGTAGGAACAGAAATATGTGTATGTATATGATCCTTATGTAAACAAAGAAAAGTAAATTACTTTTAACAGCTACTGCTTGATTATGAGATTACAAAAAATAAAATTGGTGCATTTTGTTTTCAACAATATGGTGTTGCTTACATCACAGATTTAATACGAACCAGATATCCCATTGTGTCGGCACGCATTGAAGTATGTGGTAAATACTCCGTTTTTACTTTCTTATACCTAATATAAGGAAGTATAGTAATCGTAATTTTTTTCGACCTCTAGATTTTGATTGATTTATACGTTTTGAACCCTCCTGAATCCATTCTGACTATTTTCCGAATGATGTCTTGTCGGTGCGTGTCTGTGTGTGGATGTGTGTGTCTGTGTATGTGTGTATCTGCGATAACTCAAAAAAAAAACGCTGCCAGTTACTTGGGGATCAGAACATCCTCACCGTAGTAAAACTCGACGTGTGGTGGAGTTTCTAATAAAAGTTATTTTTGACGTTTTAAAAAAGTCACATTGTTTGACGTTACAAAAAAAGACAAATTTTGACGCTTCACAAAAATCACTTTGACGTTTCAAAAAAAGTCGCATTTTTTTGACGTTTTAAAAAAGTCACATTGGTGGAATGTCACTAATATTTTTTTAGACATTGGGACCGATTTTGCTCATCAACGAATTCAATCTCTTTCTTGATTTCTAGAATGTGTGTACCAAATTTGAAAGCTTTATCTCACAAACAGTAGCTGCTACCTTGAACCAGACACACACACACACACACAGACACAGAAAATTTTTTTTCTCTGAAATTTTGTGTATCGTCATAATTCGTCCAGAAATGCAATAAAAATATTCAAAAATTTTTTCACGAATACATAACTTCCTCACATTGAGGGGTGAGGAAGTAATACGAATGGGAGACTCACAAATTTGACAGTTAAGATTGTCAACAACATTTTGGGAGACACATTAAGTTTTGTGAATGTGGTACCACCAGAAGAGACATAATGAATGAAATAAGAAAAAAGGTAAAATTTCGGAAGAAAAAATTAAAAACAACATTATGAAAAAGAAATCTGTCTGCATGTCTGTAATATAGCGATAGCAACCACAGTCTGAGATGGAGCTTTCAAATTTGGTACACTTGTTCTAAAGGCCAAAGACAATGAGAAATTCGGCGATGTGCAAAATTGGCCAGCTGAAATGGTGTCCACTGAACCCAAACTTTTTTGTATTTAACATTACAAAAAAATATATTCTTGATGAAAGATTATAAATCGTCTACTATATCAAGCGAATAAAATATATTTTCCAAGTACTTAAATAAAGCTGATGTAAACTGAAATTTTGTACGTATTTGACTTCATAAAATGGGGTTAGGATAAATCTGGCAGTTTGACATTTGAAATATCTAATTTAGTTACAAAAATGTCAATGTCAATAAGAAGAAATTATTAAAATATATGACATGAATTATTATTGACAGTATCGAAGGACGCTGATAATTAATTATTAAAAAATGTTTATGAAACATTTCAAGGTACGTTTTTAAAAGTTAATTGAGGTAAGTGAATAATTAAACAGAATGTTTTTTTAAATCAGGATGATATATACTGGTATAAGAATGTTATGTGCTGGCCTTATGTGCTGGCCACATCAGATATTTTTATTCGGATGCGCGCTGTCAGTACAATCACGTACAATTTCATTGTACGAAATTTAATAGTGCGCATTTCATTTTCAGTCCCCATCTTCGGGAGTAATGTGCTATTAACCTCTCATTTGAAGTATTATCTGTTATTATTAAATAAATATTGCTGTTTGTGATAGGACTGTTACCAGCTTTAGTTATTTATATATAACTAAATTTTTGATTGTGACTCCAAACTATTGTTGTGGAAAGGGTTGTCTCAAAAACACAATATAATATGGAATTATGTTTCTTTTCATTTTCCCAAAGAATACGAAAAATAAGTCTAAATTAGTAACTAATAATATTAAATGATTAATGGTGATAAGAGTACATTACACACAAAGCTTTTTATACTTGATTTATTCTACTAAATCGTTCGAAATCAGGGAAAATAACTAAGTTTGGAATTTCAGATATTTATTAAAAAATGTTTATAAAATCATAATTTTTGTATTACATAATTTGTACAAACCCTTCTTTAAACAGTTTCTCAAAAGTAACTGTAAAATGAATGGTAATAAAATATGTAGTTAGATTAACAAAAAATTAAGCTTAAGTTGCTATTACTTGTTGAGTAAAAGTAAATGTATTTGCTTTTGAATTTCCCCAATTTGTTATAGTATGTTTCCAACAAAATCATTGCAACTAAATATTTATACTGGGCAAATAAAAGGTATAAGTATTTGTACAATTAAAATGTGTAAACCTGCATAAGGTTTTCCTTCGAAATTTTATAATTGTTTAAAATTATTGTAAACATTTCCTCACATAAATATTTCTTGTTCTTTATACATCACTAGTCGTTGTAATTAAATGTGCCAGTCCAAATTTGTTTACTTATCCCTGTTGTGCGTGTCGTCGGTATAAAACTTATGCGCGCAATAGCAACAACAAATAAAACCTTGTACACAATTCTCTGGCAAGTGGGATATCTGATTCGTATTAAATCTGTGGTTACACTATGTAATTACTGTTATACACTGTACCATCTTGACGGTAAAAATAGCTCGGAGAATATTTCTTCAAGGTAAATTTGTTTTCCCTATTTATTAAGTTGCACAGTATTCTGCACTTGCAAAAATAAATTCACAAATGGTATTCTACAGAACGATCTTGATCACAAAATTATGAAAACATGCTTTGTAGATGTAAATGAATGTTATTAGAATTTAGCATTTTTATTTTAAAAAAGACTTAAGATATCAATTTGCCCAAAATTCTCATATTATTTTGAGTTGCTTAATCCAAATTCGATGACTCCCATGCAGTCGATAAAATTTAAATGTAATAAAGAATGAGGTTCAGTCTGCTATATTGCCAATTTTGAAATTGAAATTGTCAGATTTCCCTAGGGTTTACAAGGAGGCACAAATCAGATTTCGAATCAGCTCTTCAGTATTATATAATGGTGTAAACCCCTAATATATCATAAAATAAAATTTTAAAACATAATTCGCCTTCTATTTTGAATTGAGAATTTTTATTTTCTTCATGGTTTATAGAGTGACACTTTCTTGGAGTTAAGATTCTTTATATACCGATTCCGAGATTTTAACATTACTATAAGTTAACTTTACTGAGTTTATTTCAATTTGTAAATTTAAATTCTTTGTACCAAAATCGAATACTAAGACACAGTTATGAAACACTTATAGATACGTTTCTGTACAATTATACAATATTTTAACTGGTACATACTATCAGACATAATCGAATAAATCAGACACTATAACAGGTATAAATAAATTCAAAATTAAAGTTATTGCAGGATTACAAAATAATAATAATTTTATCAATACTGGAAGTTTCAATTAAATAAGGTACCGGTTTTAAATAAAAAGTTGAAAAAGTTTATAATTAGTTGAATTATTGTTTTTCCATATTTCATATGCACGTACAGGGTGGGCAAATTTCGATGTTTTTATAAGGTAACTCGGTAACTGTAAGAGATACAAAAAAAATGGAAGGCACATTCTTGATCCCAAGTTAAAAAAAAATCTCATTAATTGTGGGTTATTCAAGCCAAGGCCTATAAATTACAACATTGAAGATGCCGAAGAGACTTCTGTAAGTAACTGTAATTCGAATGGCGGTTGCAAATCGTTCAATTTCAAGTCGTGAAATTGAAACTGATTCTGGGATTTTAAGACGTCGAGCTTTGGTATTTTGAAGACACACAAATTCAGGTCTTATACAATAAGGAAACAACATCACCTGCAACCAACTGATCTTCCGCGGCGATTGGAGTTTTGCATATGGTATCGTCAAAAAAAGTCAACAAGATCCATTCTTCTCTAAAAATGTAGTTTGGACAGGTGAAGCCTATATTAGCCGTGCAGGAATTTTCAACAGGCATAAGGAGCACTATTGGTCTAATATGATCCCTCGCCGTACCGTTGACATGCGATCTTAGGGACGCTTTGGTTTAAATGTTTGGTGTGCTATACGTGGCAATCGTGTTTTAACATATCACATATATCAAGAAAATCTTAATGGTCGACGGTACTATGAAATCTTAAACCAGAAAGTTAGTGAGGAATTTATAGACAATGTACCCTTAATAGTGGCAAGAAATCAGTTCTTCCAAGATGGTGCACCACCTCATATCAGGATCGTTTCAGAATTATTAAATACCAGTTTTGGAAATAACTGGATGGGAAGTAACGGACCAGTTAGGTGGCCACCACGATCACCTGATTTATCGCCTCTGGATTTTTCTTTTGGGGCCACATTGAAGACAAATTATACAAGAAAACCAGTACCGACATAAATGAACTCGGACAAAATGTTATAAATTGTGTGAATTCCATTTCAAATCTTCATATTTATAATGCCAGTGTGTTATAAAGAGGTGTAATTTATGTATCGAACATAACGGACATCAGTTTAAACATTTATTTTAATTTGAATTTTTATTTTGTAATTGTAATGTTTCATAAAATTAGATATAATTATCCGATTTTTTGTTCTTGGCTTGTTGAAGGACCACAATTAATGAGATTTCTTTTAACCTCTAAAATAGCATTATTAGGTTGTCTTCTTTCTGGATAGCGATTGAAATATATTTCGGATGCAATATCTCAATTATTATTGTTTTGATTAAAGCATTCAAGCATATTATATTTCTCGTAATTTTCGTAATACATCTTTACTTTTACGATTAATGGGGTGTAATTAAGATGGAAACAAAATTATAATATGCAATTTACAGACAAACGGATAAACACTGGCATAGATGACACACGACTACTTGGAATAAATATAAAAAACGCAAAAGTAATCTACTAAAAGCTTATTTTCGCTATTAAACACTTACATGTCAAAAGCGACCCCACATATGACATATAGTTTGAAAGAAAAAAAATTTCCTCTTTAAATAAACTATAGCCAACTATGATTCCCACTTAAAAAAAAATACAATTTTACGCTATAACTCGAAATTGCACATTTTTTTTTAATTTTCTCGACGTCACTGTATTATAGAGAAAAAAGTGCCTGAAGAATGTAAATGTTGTTTTTTCATAATTTTACAAATAACCAAGATATTGACGTGAGTCTAAAAGTCGTAAAATTGAACTTTTGTTTATAACTCGAAACGACGACGACAGCAAATTTTTGCTTTCGCCAGTGAATTTGTCTCAAAAAAGAGATCGAGAATGTGTCTTCCATTTTATTGTATCTCTTATAGTTACCGAGTTACCCTATACAAACATCGAAATTTACCCACCCTGTACGTTGATTATATGTATTTTTGTAATATATAACAGCCCTTAAAATAAAGTAATTACATTCATGGTACGCTTCCACAATTTGCTTTCGCACACAAACTATTTGAAAATATTTCTTATTTACTTTATTTTTTATGTTTGTTATAATTATTGTAAATATTTCTAAAAGTAATTTAATTATCCGGGTTTTTAAATTATGTTTCTCTCAGTTACAAAACAATAAAGAAGTATTATTGTAGGTAGTGGCAAACAATTTAATATGCTATTTTGTATATTTTAATATTAATATTGAAAATAGGTTTTTGCCCCATACATAAAATACTTCTTTAATTATGCTAGCAAATCAAGAAAACCAAAAATTTTGACAAACTACTTGGTCCAAGGGTAGCCTTTTCAAAATAAATCAATCTACGTCAAACGAGGCTCCTATCAACTTTCGGTCGTCAATATCTTTCTGTTAAGAATATAAAAAACACAGTATCCTAAACCTTTTCTACTCGGTGTTTTTTCTTATTTATTTTAGTGTGGGTCTTTACTTTTTTTAAAAAATGCTGACTGGTGAAAATTACTTACAGTTTCTTCTGAAATTAATTCCTGCTCTAGCAGGAAAGAATAATATCCTGATATTTATTCCACACGATGTTATTTTCGAACAAAACGGTGCGCTCCCGCACACCACGCGGTGTGTGTTTGAAATTATTAAATGAGACAGGTGGATAGGAAGAAAAGGGAATATCGAATGGCCAGCTTGATGGCTGGATTTTATCCCGTTGGATTGTTTCTTATGGAGCTACTTGAAAAGCAAAATTTTGCATAAATATTTCGTCAGATAAGCTCTGATGTCATTTGTAATGGTCAAAAGGAATTTGTTAGTCTATTACAATGGTGTCAAAAGCTAATTTTGAACATTCAACTTAGTTTAAATTACCTGATTTTCATTAAAAAAATTTTTGTTGTGAACTGCATATATTACGGTAACATTTTATGTTTGTAACGTAATTTTTGAGTGTGATTTTTTTTGAACGATTATATTGACTTTATACATATAAATTTTCATAAACATCTAAATTTTTTTTTATGTGAAGTAACATACTATAATTTTTGATGGCACACATGTAAAGAAGTATGCTGTTTTCTGTAAAAAAAAAAACAGTCGTATGATATACAGGGGGTAAAACACTAACCCCTAACAGTTGATTATAGAGTTTACTCAATTATATTTCACCTCGACTCCCTTCACTTAGCATTAGATAGAACAGATGCCTTCTCTAATTCTCCCTCGGACACGGAGGCTGAGAGTAATCGAAATAAATGTGTTAAAAAATTCAGTCTTTGCGAAAGGTTTTCCTTGTTTAACATTACTAATTCGTAGTACTTCTTTACAGGTTGACAATATGATGTCCTGTTCGCTCCCAATCGTTCCAGTGATTCAAACTCTTCCGTCTATAAATACAAGTCAGGATTTTCCTATACATATTGGCATTAAGGTAAGTTTGCGAGTAATAGAGCCTACTATAATATACGATTCAAATATGTTGAGTCCTTATTTCAACTTTGAATAACTTAAAAATGGCAGGGCAGAGATATTAGGTATTTATAATGTATCTATTATAAACCACTCACTAAAATTTTATAGACTTAGGTTAAAGCATTATGGGTATTTTTTTAATTTATACCAATAAGGTATAAATAATAATAATGGTTAGTTATAAACATTTAAAATTTAACATTTTTATTGTTTTTATATTTGTATAAAATATATGAAATCTCCCCTGCAGGTAGTTACAGGTATTACAAATAAAATGAAGGGGAGAAAATTGTGAGAGATGTGTCCTAGATGTAGAACGATATAATTACCCTATTATACAGTAAATTTTTTTGACAATAAAGGTTGGTTCGCACTATACGGAACGTCAACGACACGTCACGTACTAGCAACCATCACGTCATTATATTGAATATAGCATTTTGTATGGTAACGTTCATATAAGCTAGCAATGTCACTGACCGTCAGGGATTCTCGATAAAAATATTTTGTTGTGATGTACCGTGCAGTTACCTGCCTATTCTGCAGGTGTAAACGTATTGAACAGAATGATCCAGTGAACAAATTGCTATACCATTTTGTTATGTATAATACCTTTTTATTATGGTACCTTTATTTGACACATGTAAATGAAAAAGTCTTATTTTACTCTCATAAAGTGCACGAATATGAAAAACTGTACAATACAGCTAGCAAGATGTACAGTGAACTAATGCAATCATTCCTAGTTTTTCACTTGAATTTTGGCGTGATTTACAGGACGAAAACGTGTTATCATACTAAGGACTACATCTCATGTAGTAATTTCGCGAAAATCACTGGCTAAATCAGTTTGTTTGCGAACACATCAATATTTTTATGTGCTAGAATGATATACAATACAAGATAGACAATATCTTACCTCATACTTTTGATGTGTGATTTTTGTAATTTCCAAAATTATATGAACGCTGACCATTTAGCAAAAAACAATTTTACTACTATAACATTTTTTTTTGTATATTATTAATAATTATTGTTCTAAATGACATGGAGTCAGATTCTGGCATCTGTCATTAAAAATCCATGTGTAACCTGAAAACGACCGTTGCACGTCAACAAATATAACTGGAACGTATTTAAAATACTAGAGGTTTTAAAACTTTCGATAGGCGTGTACACAAGATAACTTTTTCACAGCATTGGCGATTAAATTATGTACCATTAAATTCTAGTCCGGATTGATCTGTATCCACCGGTCCACGGTATTTCTCGAAGGAACCCGGCCAGACATTATTTTCACAAAAACACAATATCGATCCAAACGCAGTTGCAAACGGCTAATCGTCGCGCCCTCAGGGTCGCAGCAAACTCACACGTCTTCAGTTGCGATGTATATATGTTGTCGGGGTTCTGTATTGCAGGTATTTTGCTGTTTATTTATTTGAACTGCGATATATAGGCATTTTCAGTTTACAACAGACCTGTTACGATCGTGCAAAACCTACATTTAATTTAGTGCCGTGGTATTTAGTTTTAGATAATTCATATGGGTTTAATTAAAGAAAAATTTATTTTACACTTTAAAAGATGACAGTACAGCGTATATTGGTAACATGACGGCACCCATATTTAAAACATAAGTTTTTGTTTCTTCATGTTTCAATTAATTAGTTGAGTACATAAATATGCTGTATTTCGCAAGAAATGAAATTAGCAATATACAATAAAACAACATAAGAGAAATATATTAATTAATTCTTAATTAACATTTCACAATATTTGTTTTCATTTTATTAGTTGTACGAGAGTTGTACGTAAGTCCGTAACTGGAATGACTACCTGAGATACGGTCTTTAAAACAGTTTCAATAAGATTGACAGATCGTAAAATAAATAAAAGTTAATAGTGGTAGATGCATTAATATTTTTAGATAATAATTCAGGGTAAATAAATTGCTTTTGTTGCATCTAATGCCTATAGGGGGAGAACTAGAGAGCCATAATTTATAACACAAAAGAAATTATGTTACGTAACTTTGTTACCTGTTACCTTATTGCATCTTTGCAACCTTACTTTGGGCCATAATATATGATGAGGGAACCGTAATGCAGTAGGCGTGTACATGGTTCAAAACTAAATTTATTGTAGTTTCCTCATTTAGATACGAGTTCTTCTAACACGTGTCGTCTTAAAAGTTTCCTGAGAATTTTTACAGATAAAGTTTATAGTATGTTTTATTCAATTTTTAATAAAAATTGTTCTGTTTATTCTTTATTTTTTATCTTATAAATTTAGGAAGTAATTCTGTTTTTCCGATTTTTAGTGAAAATATTTTGTTTTTATTTCCCTCAGTAAAATAATGGCCAAACTCGGACATAACTAGTACATATTTAGCCGAAATTTGTAGGATTTTATCTTTGCATGATTGGTAACATCATATGAAACCCGTCTCTCCCCCGCATGCGGACTTGACACCAAAAATTCCTCTGAAAGGTACATTTTTTTAATTTTTTTTGCTAATAGCTTTTGTACTAAACGTTTTTAGCTAAAGCATCAAGACAGATAAATTTATAAGGGAAATTCTCTTTCCAGCAACGGTATAGTCTATTAATATTAGAACCAAAATAGTCGAATAGAAAAAAAATTGTAAAGTTTTGCCGATTGCGGATTAAACACGTCAAGCGTGTAGTTTTCAAAATCAAAAAGTTCCAAAGTAAGAAGTGGTTGCTTCACCTCTAAAAACCATGCCAAACCCACCTTGTCGTAGTTTTCGACGTTTTTTCTCATAAATCGTTAGCCTCGCAAAAAATTTTATACTTACAGAAAATATTCTCATAAAATTTCCTACAAAAAAGGTTTTTATTACTAGACTCAACAAATGCAATAGATTTTGAGCAATGAGCGATTGAAGGAGGTTACATGAAATTCGACGGGCGTTTCGTATTATTTTGATTAAACGTAAATTTACTATCATAATAAACATGACATAAACAATGAAGAGAAATATTTGAAAAAACCTATGCTTCTGGAACTTTTTTTTGCATTGTTTTAATTATGTTTGCCTATGGTGCCTGTTAAAGTTGGAGCTCATTACCACACAACCCTTGAGGTAGAGCTGCTGGCGCGGTTTTTAAAGTGGTTTCCCCTGGAGACCTAATCCTTTTTATTTTCTCGTCAAACTTAAAGTGATGAAACCATACTGACTGTATCCAGCAGGGTTGTTATCGAAAATCTTTAAATCGTACCAACTTTTGAACAAAATTGTACTAGAAATCAGCAAATTGAACTAGAATGCTTTTTTTAGCTTTCTTTTATGAAATTAAAAAAAAAAACAGTGCAAACTGAGGCACACTCTTGCGAAACTAACTTGGAAGAAAACGTATTGTCTTCCTGTAAAACGTTTTTGACAGTTGAGCTTAATTATTCTGGTGACAGGCAGAATACAGTTATATGACAGAAGGGATAAAGACTCGCAGAACACGCAAAAAAGACACAACAGAAGGAAAGGTTTTAAGAGTAGTCTATCTTTTTCTAAAATAAGTTTGTAATTAAAGCGAGTATTTCTGTGCTACAAACTCCTTGAAACATGTTTACTAAAAATAATGCTGATTGGTTGAATACAAATTTCCTGTTCTTCCGTGATTGGTTAAACTAAATTGTTTTCTAACGTAGGTAGGTTGATCCCATATGAGTAATTATTCATGATAAATCAAAAAGAAAAATTCTCATAAAATTCCTTTATTACTGTAACCGGTTTCGTGAACAAATTAATTACTTCACATCATCAGACACAGGAATTTTTTATAAATAATTTGACGACCCTGGTTTTTTTATTTATAAAAATTCCTGTGTCTGATGATGTGAAGTAATTAATTTGTTCACGAAACCGGTCACAGTAATAAAGGAATTTTATGAGAATTTTTCTTTTTGATTTATCATAAATTGTTTTCTTACATTTAGAGCACGAAAAAGTGACAAGGCAATGACAAGTGAATCATGCTTTTAAGACGAGCATTAGTTGTTCATTTGTTTATTACAATACCACATAAAGAAACAAATTATGATAATGTACTAGATTTTTGAAAGAAGTGCTGATGTAATAAAACTTATTAAACTGTACTGGATTTAGTACAATTGTAATAGAAATCAATGAAATCACTACTCTGGTAGCCAATGTCGCCTCAACAATGCACAAGGACGCGCCCTGTCTTATTAATAAATGAATGAGAAAGGGCCTACCTTGGTAAATTTACCGATGTGAATATTTTTATTTTTGAACACATCACAGAAAATTTCTTTCCAAGTACCAGATGTGAAATGTGAAAGATTTTGTTATACGTATTTAAAAATATGTAATAAAGTAAAATAAGTCACTTGGGATATTTTTGAGAGCTCTTTTAAAGTTGCTTGGAAGTTTTTGAAACTTCTTGTATGATACTTATCTCTTTTAAAAATTAACATTAAGAGGAATTGTCAGATAATGTTCAATACCGTTGTATTATGACCACACGGTCACTATTAGTCTAAGCTCAGACACCAGTCATGTCAATCGGTAATTGCTCGAAATCATTGCATTTATCGACTTTAATAATAGAAATTTTGTATTTGGAAGTACACAATTTTTTGTGGGATTAACGGTTTCTGAGAAAAACGCCCAAAACTACGATAGGGTCCATTTGGTGTGGTTTTTGGGGTTGAAAACTATCCACTTGACGCGTATAATCCGCAAGGGGCAAAACTTTGTTTTTTTTTCGTTTTATGCTAATATTAATGGACTAGTATGTAACTTATAATACTTACTGTAACCGTACATGGGAGACTCACCCTAAATCTATTCCGAAAAATACAGTTTTAATCAAAATATCAACATAAGTAATTTAAAAAAAGAATTAATAATGTGCCCCAAAAAAACACTATTTGTACAGGGTATAGTTCCATATATTTTGATACCTACCCACAGTCTTAATTTTTAGAGAAGTGTGTGGACAAAGTTGTAGATTATGATGTGTACTATATTTTGGTGATAAGAAATGAAACAAAATGGCGTCGAGAAAAAGAGAAAAAGACAACTTATAATTTTTTAAATGTATATATTTGCATGTTTTATTTATTTTTTTTCGTTGAATCTAAAAATGTATGTTAGCATTTGCTCCGGCCGTTCTTGAAATATTATGCCATTTTGTCTAAAACAATACCGCGTTGAACATAGGTTGCCATGAAAAAAAAATGACAAAATATTTTTGACAATTATTGTTAGTTTATCACCAGGTTTTTATTTAAAATTCCAACCACATTAAAATAGGTTATTCAGATGTAAAAAACCATGATGTTATTCATGTATATCATTTTAATAATTCAAATACTTCGTTAGTTTAAAGACTGTTCCGTCAGTTGCATTCTGGAAGACGAATGCCATTCAACAAATATTGTATAATTAATCGAAGAAAACAAATTGGTTAAAAGGAAACCAAGAAAGATTGTGAGAAATGAAGATTTATTCATATACTTTCTTTGGTGTTTTTTTTTTAAGTTGAAGTGTATAACTATAATATTTACCGTATACAGAGTGTTTCAAAAAACATGCGTATACTTATCTCCTAAACAGCTTTGTTTATAAGATATAGGATTTCCAAAGAATTCAAAATGCTTAGAACTGAAAATTTTCAAAAATTAAATTAGAAATTTCTTTTTTTAATTTCACTTAACTCGTAATTGACACCGATATCTTGTAAATTTTGTTTAATTTACAGCATACTATGAATATTTCTACGTTTTTAATTTCTTTGCAAATCCGGGTGATGTCAGAAATTAAGCAGTAAAACATTTCTTTAAATGTTTCTCCAAAACGGCCCTTCTTACGGAAAAAACTTAAGGGATAACCTTCACAAGGTTTTATTGAAGTTTTCGATTTATTTCTTGCCAAAAAATTATGCTTTAAAATTTGATGGATGTTTTATAAAATACCCAGAATAGCAATAAAACATATTTTTTGTTTTTATCATAGAGAGTCCCGAAGCGTCCAACTATAATGCAGCTCAAATTCGTATTCTTAAATTCCGTAAAAAAAATTTTTTTGAAATTTTATAATACCGTCCATTTAGATTTTTTACCAGTGTATGATTTGACAACTGATCATATGTTACAGAGAGTAAACTTTTGTCGTGAAATGATACGCAAAGTAGAACAAAACGTGGCATTTTTAAATAATGTAATATTAGACGAAGCAACTTTTACTACCGCAGAAACAAACACCGAAAATCCAAAAAAGAATCCAGCCCGTAAAAACACAAGGGCATAGGGTGATCCATGTGGTGCGCCATTATCAGAAAGATGTTATGGGCCAATATTCTTGGAACATTATTTAAATGGGGAGAGATATTTAAATTTGTTACAAACTGGAGTTGAAGAACAATTAATAGACGAATTGCCGATTTTCCAATATGATGAATCTTATTTGGCAAGAAGATTGGGCGCCACCATACGGTAGTCAATAAGTCACTGCTTATTTACATAGAAGATACGAGTTTTTGGATTGGAGGGCACGGCACATTTAGGTAGCAGGCCAATATCCTCGACTTCGACTTTACTGGGTTTGTTTTTAATAAACTAAAATCCCCAGAATATTCAAATACTAAAAAAGGATTCGAGAAGAAATCAACATTATAAATACTCGAAATCAATATTTTATTGTAAATATAGTAAATAGGAAATTAACAGAAAAGATCCGTAGATGCATAGATATTTCTTGATAATAAAATCACTAATTTAGATAATGTGTCGAAGGTAACTTGAAATATTATTCAAAATATATCCGGAAATTTAAAAGAACCAAAGCAAACTGTAATTTATTCACAAGACGACATTGCAAAAATGTCAAATAATTTATTTAAATGACTATTTCCTCAATGCAGCAATAAACTTATTGAAAGATTTACCAAATGTGAATTTTACTGACAGGGTAGCCGAAAATAAAAACAGAATTAATCAATTTGAAAATGCCACAGAAAATTAAATTCTAGAAATAGTAAAATTATTAAAAAAGTTAAAATAGTTCTGGTGATGACGAAATATCCACATCACTGTTAAAAAAATGTATAGAATTTATAGTAGCACCAACTGGTTATATCATCAATAATTCTTTAAAATATGGCATTTTTTCTGACTTGAATAATTCTTTAAAATATGGTATTTTTCCTCATTTGCTTAAATTAGCCTCAGCTAATGCGCACAAAAAAAGGAAATGAAAATGATAAGAAAAATTACAGACCAGTAAGCTTTTCCATTTTTGAAGAAGTTGTTTATAATCAACTGTTTTTTTTAATAACAACGCATTGTTTAGTGATAATCAACATGGTTTCTTAAAAGGCAAAAGTATTGAGACTCCAGCTTTTGATTATGTAAACGAACTTCTAATGACTTTAGAAAATAAAAAAATTCCTTTGGATATATTTCTGAATCTGTCAAATAAACCATAACATTCTCATAAATAAGTTGGAAAGGTACGAAGTAAGAACAACTGCTCTCAAGTGGATACAGTCATATCTAGAAAATCGTCAAGAATTTGTAAAAATAAGTATGTTTGATAAAGACATAAAGTCAAATACAAAAAGTAGTCAAATCGGTTTTCCACAGGCTAGTATATTTGGTTCCTTATTATTTATTATATATATCAACGATTTAGGTAACAGTTTGAAAGATAGTAGACATAGAATAATAAATTATGCCGACGACACTTCAATATTAACCAAAGGAGACAATATTAAAATTTATTACAGGAAGCTAATTGGGTAGTACATTACATTAATAGGTGGTTATTGGAAAATAAGCTAATGTTAAACGTTCAAAAAACAACATATAATATTTAAAACAAACAGGTCAAGTATTTATTTGACAGAAGATGATTTTTTAACAAATAATGATGTCTTGTTAAGCAAATCAGTTAAGTTATTAGGTATCATAACAGATGCTTAAACTGGTCTAATATTAAATGTAAAAAATTAAATAACGTGTGTTACAGTATGAGAGTCATTCGACGGTAACACATTGATGTACTCGCGTAATTAATTGAAACAATGAAAAAACAAAAAAATGTTTTAAATGTAGGAGATCAGTACTTAATTACTGAAAAAATCTAAAATAAATGTTCCTTAATTAAACCCATATGATTTACGTAAAACTAAATAACAGCACTAAATTAAATGTAGATTTTGTACGATCGTAAAAGATCTGTTCTAAATTGAAGATAAGTACCTCCTAATTCCTAATACTCCCTTATCAAATTAAATATGAGCAAGAGCCATTTTGGGATTAGCAACACCTCACGTGTTTTAATTCTGCTCCAGTAGTGGCTGTGGGTTGTGGACATCAATAGCACATCAATGGCATGTGCATACTTTGCAGTATGTTTGCACAAGAATTTGATTCGTCGAGGCATCATAACTACAATGAAACACTAAGTGTAGAAAGAATTTGTCCTAGTTACTTCGCAAATACAACGTAGAAAAAGACAACAGCGATGTATAAAAATGTGCAGGGTGTACCATTAAAAAAAACGTAAGTTATGTCTTTTTCTCTACTTTTCGACACCATTTTGTTCTATTTCTTATCACCAAAAGATAGTTGTCTATTAGCTAATATTGTAATTTAACTTATTTTATTTGTAAAATTACCATTTCTTGATTAATTTGTTTTTTTTTAATTAGTTAACTTAAATTTAATTCGTGATTTAAAAATCAAACGATTTAAATATTCGAAACTTTGCTTTATAAGCCAACTAGGTATTTTGAGTTGACACTGAAACATTATTTAACTTTAATTTAAAAGGTATCATTCAAGCTAAACACTCAGTAAATTGATATTCATTATCACTTATTATCAGTAAAACTGTTTTGGTATGAAATTTGATAAGTAGTTGATATGATCAATACTTTGAGGTCCTTAATTATAACAGTAGCACCCAAGTCAGTATTGGCTTGAAATGTTATCGAACTCCACAGGCAAAGTTGTAGTTAAGTTTTGGAAGTTTGTCCCGGCAAAGGTTAAACAACCGCAGCAAGAGTGCCGTTTCTACGCCGAACACATTATATTAGCAACCCAACCACGCGGGATTATTAAATTTAATAATTTCTAACCTAACCTTTAATGGGAACTACCCACAAATTTTCTAATACTCCGCAGCCGCTTTGAATTTTGAGAAAAATTAATAGACGCTTTAATGTATCATTGCGCCAAGTAGTAAATGAACAGAGAGTGAGTAGTTAGTTGGGGTCAAAATGTAAAACAAAAAAGACGTATCAAAATATATTTTATTTGCTTGCACTGACGGTTCTTCTATAGGGTCATTTGGTCAATGACCTCCCACATACAAATAAAAAAATAGAGCTATTCATTTTCTGAAGTTTAAAAATATATAATATATATATTTTTAATATTCTTAAAAAAATATATTAAAGTTTCTAGTTCATTCTGTGCACAATACCATTCAAATATCGAGCCTCTATCTTCATATTCATTACATTATTTATTTATAGAATTTAAAAATCTTGGGTCAATCCACAATTTGTCCTCGAATTTACAACGAATTAAAGTGAAATAGACTTATGCGCGAATCGTCAGAAAGCAAAAGAGACAGAAAAAAGTCGCGGGGACAATGTCCCTGGCACATTTTACGGAAACGGTAACGCACAAAGTTCAATAGAGCAGTCTTAATGCTGACTAGATACGCGTTGGTCGGTAAATTCTGTCGCGTTGTTTTTAATGTTTTTATTTGTGAACATATTATTACTAAATCTCTACTTGTCGTGAAATTAAGTAAAACAGTGTTTTTGGTGTTTACTATTAAATATGAGTGTTGTACAAAATATGTTAAAACTGAAAGATGGACATAAGTTGGGTTATGGGTTAATCAATCTGACTTCATTGCAGTTCAAGTGAATGAAACCACAGATAATTCCAATAAAGTACAAGTAGTTTTTTGTTTAGATACGTTTTAGACGGTGTTGTAAGTGAGAGATTTTGGAAATTTATTCAGCCTCAAGGAATGACAACGCAGCATTTGACAGATGTAATTTTAAAAGAGTTAGAATGTCTGAAAATTAATGAAAGTCCTGAAAAATTGATAGCATAATCTATTTCTACAAGTGTTCGTCAAACATGAACTCGGTTATTATCGGGATGCAAGGCGACTTTAGACTCATCAGTAAAATTGGCAAAAATGCACCGCTGGACATAGGCGTACGCATCATAATAAGTGTAATAAACGAAATTAACCAGTAACAAAAGCAATAAACTGTTACAATTTATAACAATGTATGCACAGCTTACTCTCTTAACTAGCTTGGTTATCACCATCTGGAAAAGATCTATAAAAATTTTGCAGCATCATGTATGCTATGAAATGCGCGAACACGTTTAGAAATTTAAGAAACACCTTTTTGTATTTGCTATTAATGCATTTACCTCTGGGAAACCTTGTCAAATAGTTTCTGCCACAAGGTGTGAATCATGCACGTTACACGTAACATGTACCAACCTACAACCGTGTTCTTGAAGAGAACGGCCTACCGAACGCATTGTTGCGGCAGAATCGGGCACAAACATTAACACTCGACTTTTTGAAAGGTCAAATTTTTCTGACGTCTCCAGCACCACTCGCGTAATTGTTTGGCCAGTGCAGTCAGTCTTTCGCTAGCTAGTAGCAGTGGAAATGTTGGTTTAAGAGGGTCCAGTACAAGTACTATATCATTTAAAATCGATTTTTCTTTACAATCTGTCGTCTCGTCAACACAACCACAGCCGTGTATTTTTTAGTACACATTTGATCTTATTTACAATGTCTTCGCTTACAATTGTTACATAGTTACACAACGTTGTGCGACTTGGTAACGTCACCTTGGGATTGTATTTATTCCAGAACTCCTAAAATGGTTGTTTATCGAGTACCTATGTGCAGTGGAACATCACAGGCAATAAGCATTCAGAGTAAATATAACAAAAACTGTGATGTTTAAGGCACACAATTTTTATTAGTTTTGTGTTGCACAGAATTTACGTGACGTTTATAATCACGTTTGTTCCATCACATCAGGTCTGTCTCCCACAAGTTACAAATTATTATAGCTCCATTGTAGAATAAATCCGGAAAATCACGCCTTACAATGGGTAGACACGCCTTCCCTACTCCAAATCCCACAGCGGACGTAAAGTCAATTTTTATTTTCAAAATAAAAAAATCATTATTTTGAGCAGGTTTTTGGAATTTTTCCTGTGTACGTACAATTACCCACATGTTCTCTGTAAACTGACTTTTAATTATTGAATTTTTTTTATGTTTTATGAATTATAATGCATTGTTTGTTTCTGTGAAGGAAAATGTCTCCATGCACAATGATAAAAGGTGAAAAATGACATGAGCTGCCACAACACCGGCAACCAGGAGGGTCCAGCGATACCTGAACGATATTGTCGTCCTGGCTGGATACCGTTTTTTGTCAACTTTGTCCCTCATGTTATATTGTTTGTTTGTTTTTATATATTTATATATGAAATAAATAAAATAAAAAGTAGCCTTAATTACAAATGTATATAAAATAGGAAATAAATCTGATTAAATTGGAATTGGAATAGGGAATTCACTGATAAATTTATTCACTTGGTCCGTGTATGGCCGTTTTTTACCCTTGGGCAGGTCTGACATACTTTATTATTAAATTAGTATCAAGAATAAAATATAACAAATAAAATTATCAACAATACAATGAGGAGGAATAAATTACGTTGTACACACCACGTGGCATAACAATAGACTAGAATTAAATGTTAGTCTTTACTAAAATAGTAAACAAATTTCGCTTACGTATTTGGAAAGCCAGATGATTTCTTCTGTGGTCTCTTTTTAATTTGTGGTACCTATTATGCTGCTGAGCACATCAAATGAGCTTCATGTAATCGATTTCGAGTGATTTTGGACGAAATGTTTAAATTGTAAGTTTCTTGTGCACTGTTTAGAATTTTTTTGAATTAATAGTCCGTTCATTAAGAGCCTCGCGTATAATATACCGATCTTTTCTGGCTTTTGTTATTATTATATGGCCTCCTCCATGGGTGTATTGTGCTAATCCTGTGTTTTAAAATGTCGGCCATGCCCTCGAAAGGCACGTTGATTTATCTGTCGCCTTTGAGCTAGATTTCTCTGTGATATTAAACGGTAATTATTGCCACCTAGTTATTGTCTACACCTATGATTGATTGTTATATGTCAGATAATATAACAATATAAAACATACAGATATTGTAAAATAACTATATACACCCTTCCATTGCAAAAAAAATAAGTGATCTACATAATGAAAGTGGGCGAGAAAATGGCGAAGGTGCTGGTATTTAAAACCCTGTCTCGGCTAAATATTTTTTCTAGTTTCTGTACACAGGTGCATTATCCTTTTTTAATGTTTATGTTTATCTTGTTTAATTCAACTACATTATTTATTTAATATCTCTGTGCTGTTATAAAAGTCAAATCATTTATATGAAGAATATTTTAAAATCAAATACATTCTATTTTTGAATCTGTAAGAAGGAAATGCACTTCAAATTATTAAATTAATAATAAATACATTAAAGATGACTTGAAAACATAAACTTTCATGGAGCAACTCTACTTTCCCTATTTACTTCTAAGATCTTAGTTATTTATAAATACTGACAGGAAATTTAAATGTGTGATATGCTCATGCTCCACGCAATGCAATAATTTGTTTTTATGAGCAGGAGTATCTTATGTAGTATATCTTCCACGGCATCAAGGAGACCAATTACTTTGAGCTTGTAGGGGGTTAAAAGTTGCAATGAAATCTGCCGGGGTTTCTCATCATGTATTTAGTCTTTTTATACACTTTTTAAATTACGAAATATAATTTGTATATATACATATTACATATGTTACGGTCAAAATACATAATTGGTAAATGTATACATTTTCCGGTGAATGTTTACATTTACCAAGCTGGATGATTATTGTAGAAAAAAGACAACTTTTGGTTTCCTACAACTTTCATATAAAACAATTTTATCTACCTCGTTATATATTGACAGTAATATGACACTCATTTCAATGTCATAATGACGTTGTTTATAGCACTAATGCGATATATATTTATCGCACGCATTTTATAAAAAAAAGCACGCAATTGTATGCTTCAATAAAACGTAATCCACACATTGTTGAGTTAGGAATCGGTACTAGTTACACTGCAAGTAGGTAATTAAATTAATTAGACTTTCACTAAATATTTAACTTATATTGTAAAAAAACTAATAAAATCGGTGATTATTTTATTCTCCAACCCAACACTGACAAACGTCATAAGTTATAATGTCTCTCACTGTGGGCTTGGACTCATAACGTAACACCTCGCGGCATAGTTGGCTGGTCGATGAAGCGACCGACACCATCGGTTGCTAAGGAGATCAACAAATATCTATTGTTATTAACTTAATTATTACCAAAAATGTATTCAAAACGTTTAAGTAAAAATAAATTCTATAAAAATGAGTTTTTCCGACGAAGATTTGCCTGCAGATATCGAAGAAAGTGCATCTGAAGCAACTCTAGGCCTTGTTCCAACTTAGTTATTACCAAAAATGTCTTCAAAATGTTGATATCTAACTAAGTTCTATAAAAATGAGTTTTTCCGACGAAGATTTGCCTGCAGATATCGAAGAAAGTGCATCTGAAGCAACTCTAGGCCTTGTTCCATAGAAGTCTCGCATACAGTATGCCTCAGTATTTGACAGATATGCGAAATGGTGCCATGAAAAGAAAATTAAGGACATGACTGGTGAAAAAGTTCTACTAGCATATTTCAACGAAATAAGTAAGGATCGTAAACCTACTTTATTATGGAGTCCATGTTAAAAACAGAACTATCAATAAGAAAAAACGTAGACATAAAAAAATGTGCTAATTTATTTGCCATGCTTAAAAGAAAATCGGAGGGCTATAAGCCCAAAAATCTAAAATTTTAACCAAGAAACATATAACAATATTTCTACAAACAGCCGACAATGAAATATATTTGGATTTAAAGATGATTTTTTTCAATGTCCTTTTTTACTTTTTCAACAAAATATTTATTTTTTGATTTTTGGAGTGGCGGGTGCCTGTAGAAGAGCGGAATTGACGAACTTATTAAAAAATTTTCGTGAGAGATACAAAAACAAAAATTGATAGAGAATTTGTTATAACATCAAGTGACATAGAAGGTGTTGATATGATGGATACTGTTAAAAAGTATGCTGAAATGAGACCTCTAAATTGTACACATAATCGTTTTTTCGTTACATATAGTAGGTACTAAGAAATGTGTTGAAATACCGATTGGTATAAATACAATTGATGCAATACCCTATAAAATTGCCAATTTTTTTAAACTGTCCAACCTTAGACAGTATACTGGACACTGTTACCGACGTTTCTCAACGTTAATACTAGCGAATGCTGGAGCTGACCTTTTAACGGTAAAAAGGCATGGTGGAGTAATGCAATTGCAGAGGGTACATTGCAACCTCCAAAGAAAATAAAAAGAAAACTGCAATTAAAGTATTAGGTGAGAGAACTTCATCAGCATCACAAAACAAATTGGATGTTTGTACCACTGTTAATACAAAGGCAACGTCTTCCCAATCTGGAGTTAATCTGATAAATTGTTAAAATTGTGTGATTAATATTTACAATAAGTAGTGTTGATTATTTAGTATTAATTATTATTTATTACTTGTAGATATTGTGTATTGACAATAAATAATATTGATTAATTAGTAGTTTTTTTATGTACAAAAAAAATTAATAAGTCGAGCGTAGATAAAATCTTGTATATAATACTTGCATATCTGTATTTTATAGCGTTTGTCTGTTTACAGAACTCACCTTCGGTTCGTTCTGTAAATTTCAGACGCGTGCTATAAAATACCTCATATGGCATTTATAATATAAATAGCTATTTTGTATTGCTGATAATAAAATAGACATTGGACATTGACTCACCCTGTACTCCAAAATTTTGAATAAAATCAAATTCTTAACTATTCTTTCCTAACATCCAAACATCTAAATTATAAAATCGTTACCCTTTTAATAGAAAACCGGCAATTCCAATTCGCTCCGGCCATTTCCATCAGCCTCCTAGATTAAGGATTCGTGCACTTGCATAGATAATTACCGACCGAGCGGTCCGTTTGGTTGATGTGCGGTTGGCCATGTATTTTGCCGGTGACAGATCGCCAGGAACGCTAGAGATTGTCGCACATTGGCCCCTAATTGATGGATGAGTCCCGGCGGGAGCCTGCTTTGCGTTGCTTGTGCTTAAGGAACTGTCTGAATGTAATAAGTATGCCAAGTCGTTAATGGGCCAACGACGGGCGCAATAAAACTTGGAAATAAAATTAAAGCAAATGTGAAAATACTTTCATAAATTTAAAGTCTCGTACACACTTGCAATGGGCCCCTGCAACATAACTTCGCTTATAACTTGGTTGAAGAAATGATATACAGAAAGTACTTTTACTTCCTCACCCCTCAAAGTGAGGAAGTTATGTATTCGTGAAAAAATTTTGAAAATTTATATTGCATTTCTGGACGCCTCTCGACGAATCATAACGGTACACAACATTTCAGACAGAAAAAATTTTCTTGTTTGTGTGTTTGTCTGTGTGGTTCGCCATAGCAGCTACAGTTTTTGAGGTAAAGCTTTCAAATTTGGTACACACATTTTAGAGGTCAAGGAAGAGATTGAGTTCAATGATGAGCAAAATCGGTCCCAATGTCTAAAAAGAAATATTAGTGATATTAGTGACATGCCACGTGACTTTTTGAAACGTCAAAATATGACTTTTTTGAAACGTAAAAAATGTGACCGTTTTGAAACGTCAAAGTGACTTTTTTGAAACGTCAAAATGTAATTATTTTGAAACGTAAAAAAATGTGACTCTTTTAAAACGTCAAATTGCTTTTATTATAAACTCCACCACATGTCGAGTTTTACTACGGTGAGGAAGTTCTGATCTCCAAGTAGTTGGCAGCCGTTTTTTAAACTGTAAACAAATTGTTAACAGATATATGTATACAGATTTTTGTATTCTACAGTTTCGTGGTTGATTAATCTTCAGCTTCCAGTGTAGTCTTGTTTAGAGGAGCTTAACAGCCATCATTTGGTATTCATCTCTGTCTTGATCCAGACGATTTAACATTGCGGCGTTACGTTGAACCATTGTTTCAATCAGTTATAGGATTATCTGATCATAACTAATTCTAATTTGTCTAATTTCTGTGACGTTTACAAGACAATTGCGCTAATTGGTAGTCCGATAGCTAGTTTCCAGTGTTAAATTGCGATTACATAGTACTTTTCAAAGTTTTTGGAAGGAGATTCGGGCTATATCAATCCTAGCCCTAATTTCGTCTGGTTTACAATCTTGTCAGTCAGCAGCCTAGGTATTTGAAATGTGATACTTTTTCTATTTGGTGGCCTTGATATTAATAGAAATATTTTTTGCTTTACTGATTTTTACTTACTTTACAAATTTATAATGTGAAAATCCTCTCTCTAGGTAAGTTCCAAGACAATTACATCATAGATATTTGAGGAAACGTCTTTATGGCTTTTTAATGTTAAATTTGTAGTTGTCATAACCAGGACTCCACATTATTGAAGCAAATTCAAGTTTTGATCTAACAAACAAGTTAAAAAGAAATTTTAATATATTTTTATTAAATTCTTTACAGTTACATAAAATAAAACTTAAGTTTCTAAGCGGACTAGCTGTCCCGATATGATTACTAAAACACAATTTAGTATAAAATTGAACACCAAGATCTTTGAACTGATTGCAACTGTTTAACTCCTCATTATTAACCCAATAAGCAAATTTAATTGGATTCTGCATCGATAATATATCATCGAATTACATTTTGCGATATATAATTGCAGCGTATTTGTGTTACACCAGGTTGATAGTCGTATGGGACCAAGTTGCAAATCAACACAGTCTTCTATACCAGCAATAGGACTATATAGTTTTAAATCGTCTACATATAGAATGTACTCAATTGTAAATCATTGGTGATATCATTTATAAAGATATTAAATAATAAAAGTCCGAATATGGAGCCCTGAAAGCACTAGGTGTAGCGATAATTTCATTAGACCAAAAACCACTATATTATACAGGGCAAGTCACATAAATGTTAATCCCCTGCTGTTATTTTTAACCCAAATAGTTCGTCCAAAAATGAACTTGAACGATTTTTAACGAAAATAATGATTTATTGCATAATATTTTTTGTACTGATGAGTCTTCTTTTTCCACAGTCATATCAGTCAGCATTGGACTACAAAAAATCCTAGATGTTGAAAAAATTCAAAAAGCAAGGACGCAAAACTGTTAATGTGTGATACACAGAAATAAAATAATTGGTCCTATTTTTATAAATACTAACTTCACAAGTGAAGTTTTTCTCAATCTTCTGCAACAGCGAGTTGAGTAATTCTTGGATGATTTGCCAATTTTATTAAACTTAAGAACAGTCTGGCAGCAAGACTGAGCTTCTCCGCATAACGTTCGACCTGTTATCGATTATTTAAATCAAAAATATACTATCTGGACTGAAAAAAATGGTCAATCCACTGTCCCGCAAAGAGTCCCTATTTAAATCCTCAAGTTTTTTATCTTAGGGGTGCTCTCAAAAATAATATTTATAGTGAAGAATTCTCAGGAGATAATGAACAACTTAAACATCTTATAAGGGAGGCAATAAATTTGTTTAACGAGAATGAGGCGGTGTTTGAAAGATCCAATTCCTTGAGGCCATGTTTCAAATGCAAAGTATTGAAGATAATGTGATATAATTGTTGTGCTATTTTTATCTGTTATTTTACTGAAGTTTGATGTTATTCAAGTCAATGGTGTTTGTATGTACTGTTCTGAAATCATATTTATTTGTTCATGTTTATATTTAAGCTTTTATATTATATACTTTTACAAGGAAATTCTAATTTAAATAGTCCAGAGGATATGTCAAAATACACGAAACGTCGCGTTAAATAATTTAAATGGTTTTCTTCTTTCTGCCGACTATCCCCATTATTTCAATAAATATACGTATGTATATATGAACAAGGGTCACTAGTCTATTTCAACAAATCATACTATAAATATATACAGGAGGGGGCAATAGTGCGTCTGACTTCGATATGTCGAGTTCTATGATAGCTACAAACTTGATTTAAAAAGATAAATAAACTAGAGCCAAGATGATTCTACAGGGCCAACAAATATTTTTTTAAATGGAATACCATGTATATCACAGAATTTTTTGAAACCTCTTTGTGGCCTCCTTCTACTCCTGTATTATTATTGACTCTCTTCCAACCACTTGGAATTAATGATTTTTTTTATTGAAATTATGCCATTTACACGTGTATATTAAAAAAATTACTACAGTAACAATTATCGATTTTAAGAAAAAATATGTTAATACTAGTTATGAGACATCTGTGATGACACTCAGCCATTTTCACTTCCTAAAATGATACAGGGTGGCCAAAAGTAATTTTTAAATTACAAGTATTTCAACTAAATTTTCTCAATTTTTTTAAGTAGAACACCCTGTATATTTTTGAACGATGTGATGTACAATTGAAAATCGAAAATTTTCTGTGCATACATCCCTATGGTTATTTGTAACCATTTTCGATTTATTGAACAATAACTGCAAAATTCAGCAATAAAAATTAAAAATATACCTATTCTGTTTATAATTCGAGAAGATATTGCAAAAACTGCTCCACATGTTGCCCATATTGAACGCACATTTCTATGCCTCTTTGGAATGACGTTTCTACTGTTCATAAAATTGCCGGAGTGATACTTCTAATAGCATTTATTATCCTTTCCTTCAAATTTCGGATTGTTGTTGGTGTGATGTTATTATCGGCATCATGTAACATGTTTATTATAATATCTTCTCATGAATTATTTGAAAAATACCCTCACATTTTTAATTTTTATTACAGAATTTTGCAGTTACTGTTCAATAAATTGAAAATGGTCACAAATAGCCATAGGAATGTACGTACAAAAAAATGTTCGTTTTTCAATCCTACATCACATCGTCGAAAAATATACTATTTGAAAAAATTGAGAAAATTCCGTTCAAAAAGTTGTAAATTTAAAAATCCTTTTTGACCACCTATATACTGAATTGATGGCTGTGTCTCTTTCTGGAAGTGAAAAAATCGCATACATCATACATTTACCTAGTGGCAAAAATATATTTTTCTAAAAATCCATAGTTGTTATTCTGTGATATTTTTAATATACACGTGTAAATGGTGTAATTTCAGCAAAATAAATCATTACATCCAAGTGGTTGGGAGAAAGTCAATAATAATCGAGAAGTGAGGAGGCTCACAAAGAGGTTTCAAAAAATGTTCTGATATACATGGCACATTATTTAAAAATTGTTAATTGACTCTTTAGAATCGTCTTAACTCAGACTGTATATTCTCAAACAATTTGCGGTTATAGACTTTTTTTTGTCTACTTTATGTTTTTAAATCAAGTTTCTAGCTATTCGAGAACTCGACATATCGAAGTCCGAAGCTCTATTGCCCCACATGTATATTTGTAATCAGATAAAATCTGAAACCTCAAATATACAAAAATATACAGTGCGTTCTGTTAAGAAAATCATACTTTTTGTTCCACCCTGTATGTTTTACACATGTTTAGAAAGGCGTTGACAGACATAAAATCAACATTAAAAATCGTTTAAGTTCATTTTTGGACGAACTATTTGGGTTAAAAATAACAAAAATAACAAGGGGTTAACCTTTTGTTGCTTACAACTCAAAAAATTTAAAGAAGGCTTCATTTAGTTATACCAAATGCTGGCAGTTTGCGTAGCAAAAGTGAGCGTTTTTAAACATTGAATTAGCTAGTGGTTTTACTAACAGAATTGCACAATTCTTAAATAAAGGCAGGTATTAGGATAAGTCGTACATTTTAATCTGCATTTTTTTAAGTACTTTTAATACATCACTCTCCGTTATGTAAGGTATATATAAACTGTTAGCATTACAATGAATATTGTCAGATCATATGAAAAGAGATAGGACGGATATAAGCTCTTCGAAAAAATCAGTAAACGTATCGACCCCAAAAAAAGGGGGGGGGAAAAAAAAAAAAAAAAAAAAAAAAAAAAAAAAAAAAAAAAAAAAAAAAAAAAAAAAAAAAAAAAAAAAAAAAAAAAACAAAAAAGAAAGAAGGGGGGGGGCAAAAAAAAAAATGCTGGTAGGGCCTTTAGTATTACACTACTGTGCATCAGAACACTGGGAATCCTGAAGACGTTCGTTTTTGTATTTAAATACGACCAGAAGCAGTTTTGATTCATTTTTATCTGATTTGCAACATTTATTAGATATTCTGTTTGGTCATTGTTTAGACACATCATTGTTTAGACACAGATACAAAATCACGAGTTAAATTGATCACGTGGCCCTGTACAAATTGTGGAAATTATCGTTCCAAAAATTGTACATAGAATTTTTCTGTCTGAAGTTTTTAAAAAATGTCTAGTAATAAATAATCGAGAGATGTATTCACCTCAATATCATCTGTACTAAAACTGATTCTAAGATACGATTGCTTCGGATTTACTATATTATTATGTTGTATGAAATTTAAAAAGTTAGTTAGCGCAGAAATATTATTATTATTATTGTTACTAATGAGAGAATAAGTATATGCATGTTAAAATAGAAATAACGAAATGTTATGAAAATACTCATATTACAATGTAGGGTAAAATAATATTTTTTAACTCGTTAACTTGAGGCTGATGATTAAAAAACATGAAATTACAAACTGTACAACAATAAAGTTAATGAACACGCCGAGTTTAATAATTCTGTTTCGTTGGCTGTTTTAAATAATTTTCATTTTCATTATGCATCTTATGCATATGTTTAAGTTGCGTTGTAAAACCTAACTGTTTCCGTCAAGTTTTAACTAGGAATTTTCTACTTGGAATGAGCTGCCACGAGCGTAGTTAGGTGTTCATAAATATGTTTTACCGGGATTTTAGATTTTTGATTCTAAATTTCGATCCGCTGAATACAAATCTAAAATATATTTAGACCATAAGCCGTTTTAAATCTAAGTAAATCTCGCATTAACCTCGAAAATTGCTAAAAGTGGCAAAAAATTGTGATTATGTTGATGAAAAAAATTTTGAGACCCGTATCGAAGAGGATTTTTATGTAATTTGATCTGTGAATCCGAATCGCAGGGCGGAGAATTTCTGAAATATATTTGGCCCATTAATCCCTCAAAATCTCAAAAAATCCAAAAAACCGATAAAATAGCAAAAAATACTTGCAGTTGAAAAAATTGAAAAAAATCTATGAAACACGATTAAATACGTTTCCTTGTCAATTTTCTTTATGCATAAAATACAAGTTTAGAATCTGAAAATGTGAAAAATTGTAAAATGTATGAAAAATGACGTATAAAAGCAATGAAAATTTTTTCATCAACATAATCACAATTTTTTGCCACAATTTACTTAGATTTAAAACGGCTTATGGTCTAAATATACTTTAGATTCGTATTCATGGATCGAAATACATAAATATTAGTTTGGTTTAGATCCAACAAAAAAATTTTTATTACCGAAACACCCAATTTTCGCTATTTTAAATTTACGGTTTTTCAATTCACTCGATATTTGAGGGTGTATGGTCCAAACTGACTTCAAATTCGGATTCAGCGGGTCGAAATACATGTCGGAGGTAGGTGGCGTCAAATGTACAAACAACTTTTTTTGTTGCCGGTGTAATTTATGGCTACACACATCACAAATTTATAAGTACAACAAAATACAAAGTGGATCTTTAAAAAAAAACCTCAAAATACCAGTAGCAAATTGACAACAAACGTCATTATTCGTTTCAAATCATATTCATACACCTATCAGCTCAATCCTGCTTCCTGCATGTACGGGCTATGGACAATATTTTTTAAATATATCACCTGCTCTAGCTGTCCTCCCTTGAAATCGTTCTCCTTATGTGGAATGGTGTATACATAGGGCAAGGCGCACTGAGAAGCAGCTGAACAAGTGCTTAGTTGCCTATAAATTATATATGACAACTCCCGATTTCCCACATAGATCCTGGTTGCACCACCTGTAATATATACCCAATGTTACAGGTATATAAATATACGGATACATGTCAAATTAATTTAATTATATAAAGGCTCTTTAAAAAATATGATTAGTTTCTATAACTGCGCGGTTCTGAAAAATGGCAGATATTTCCGGTACCTGGTGATAACTATTCGTAAAAGATTAAACTTTAGGAAAATGTTTGTAATTTCATTTAAAGTTGTATTTTTTCTATATTTTGTTGTTTGTTTTTAATGCCATCGTCAACATAGTCAAGTCCTCACTTTACTGTTACATTTGAAACTTTTTGTAAATCTAAGTTATTTTGGAAATTTTGAAGAATGTTCAATATTACTATAGTGTTAAAATCCTAAAAATTTCAATGATTTGAACGTTTCTTTTTTTTTTTGGAAATTCCGTAATATAGAAAATTCATGAACTGTAAAACTGAAAATGTTTACTTGCACAATTTCCAGAAGTATGGAGACCATTGTTGGTTCCTTAAAATTGTAATCCTTCTCTATTATTATTTGGTTGAAGACTAACCTGGCATTAAATCGTTTTAATATTTTATTTTTCAAAAGTTATGTTTTGTCAATTTACTCAGCCCTATGTGTTCCTCCAAAATCAAGTCAAAATAAATCGACGGCGCACGTGAATACGTCCCTGCTAGTTTTCCCAGATCGGTTAAAACAATTATCTGAGCAGGCTTTGGTAGTCTGTTTCTTGTTCTTCATTTATTTTCGCCTTAGTTGTTCGCTAATTTCAATGGTAATTCAATTAGTGAACTACTATTTGTTTTGTTTTATTTGTATGCGCCGTTTCCTCAGCCTTTGCGGCCCTAGTTTGTTTATCCTTCAAATTCGGCTACTTAAATTATTATTTTATATTTGTTCATTCCATAATTTAGATGCCGAGACAATTATTAATTTATTGTTTATGTAATGTTATTCTTTCCTGTTTTTCAAAGTAATTGTTATTGAATGGGTAAAAAAACTGAAACTTTCAAATTAATAAAATAGGGCATTTGAATTTTCAATGTAAAGACAGAAAGTATTTCTGACATTAAATATTGGTTTTATAATAAGTGACAATTATTTTAGTTATTAATAAAAATTTCTCCTCATTAATTCATATTAAAAGTATACCAAAAACGGAAATGTTAAGAAAAGATGAGACTGTGGTTGAGTCTAAAGTAGATTTTAATTTTGCTGCCGGTGATTCCAACAGGGTATTCTGAATTTTTGATAAAAACATGCTTTATTGTTACGCCCTATATTTAAAGAAAAAATATTGTATAGTTAAACACAGCATGACTACATTCTAGAGTAAAATAAGAAAAAACATTAAAATTGGACAAACGGTTTAGAAAAAAATCTAATTCAAAATCATAGTCAATTTTGGGTGGAGCGTTAGTGTAAATGTGGGGATAATCGCACATGTCGACATTGTTCATCATGAGTTATCTAAAGCTTTTAGTGATTTAAATCAGTTTAACGCTGCGTTTTCACCAGATATCCAGTTTAAATCTATAAGTCGCTGTTAAAATTTTTCTGTTGGTAATATCGAAAAACGAAAACAATAATTCATCCTAAATACCATACAGATTTAATATTTAAAGTTACAGGCCAAACTGATTTTTTTATTAACAGGAAATACTATTACCTATTTAATTTCATAAAATGACATTAATTAAAATATTAGCATTTCTTATTAATAAAAAAATATTCATCGGTTGTAATTTTATATATTAAATCCATATGGTTTTTAAGATGAATTATTTGTTTTAATTTTTCGTTCTCATCAATAGAAACATTTTAACAGCGATTTAAAGTTTTAAGTTTGCAATCTTACGACGAGGGCGTGCTAACGCCATCTTAATTATTTAGAAAATGTCAGTTAACAGCAGAGGCGTTGGTAGTATGCCATTAAAGAATGAGAAAAGAATTTTTTTTCAAATACGAAGTACCTAATAAAGTATTTGTTACTCCAAATCCCTAGTAGGTAATTTGACATAAAACAAAGTAATTCAAAATACGAAGCACTGATCAAATGTACTTGAAGCAATGTACAAGTACCACATTTGAAATATTTGTGGTATTTGAAGTAGTTTAAACTATTTCAAATAAGTTGAAGTATTTCAAGTACTTTAAAGTATCATAAGTATTCTAAAGTATTTTAAACACTCTAAGGTATTTCATGTATTAAAGTATTTTAAATACTTACAAGATTAAATAATTCAAATAATGCAAAGTGAATCTAATATTTTGATCGGGGACTTGTAGACTTATTACGTTTAGGAGACTCGACTGGATAAACACAACAAAATATTTTGAAAAACCTGTTTAATATTTGCTCAAATCTTTCCAAAATGTATTCAATATGATAATAAAATGCTAATAGGACTGTTTACCCCCCTTCTTGGAAAAGAAACGATCAACCGATAGACTGATTCGGTCTCCAGCTACTGTGCGAGTATATATCTAAAGCCAACAGTTGAAATTGATCGTTCGTATACGTACATACCCAAATAACAATTTTATTTTTAAAATGCTCTATGAGATATCCTCAAAACTTATTTCTAAGACTACTTATAAACGTAAATAGTCTGGAAGGACTCTATAAAACTGATTTAAAACCCTTATAAGAGTAACAAGGGTCCACCTGGAGAAGGGCTTACATGCCTTTACTCGTAGAGTATCTGCAGAGTATTATAAAACCATACTTGGCTTAGGATAAGCAACATATTAGAACTTAAAAGGCACACACAAATGATTTGGGCGGACATTTTGTATTTAATAATGTAAACATAAATGCAACTAAATCTAATGCAACGTTTCCTTGATCCACGCATGATACTGTATGGGCGTCATGCATAATTGTAACATGAACATATGGCTATTACTGAGAACGATTCAGCTTATAGATGGACTACTTATAATGAAGTGTTGAGACTTCTCATAGTGGGTTAACATTTTTAACGACGATAAGTTTACTTGGGTTAGATATTTCTTAAAAAATCTTTCGCTCCCTAAAAACACAAATTTAAAAAAATATACAGGTAACTTTTTTCGGTGACTCAAAAATAAACAAATCGGTAGCATCCGCTCATAATATCGTTTAGTGTTAGTAAACTGTTTTTAGAAAACATTTCCATTGGATACATATTACATTTTCTTGTTCAATCCGGAACATTCCCAACATGGCAGACTGTATACATGTCTTGCCGATAGAAATAATGGCGGCTGTATTTATAAACCCTATTAGTTTTGAACAATTCTACTTCAAACATGTTTTGTCTTAAAATGCCTTTTGAATTACCAGTTGTTCTTTAAATATGTCGATTTGTTCTTGTAGAAGTATATTTTAAGACTTATTAGTCGTAATCTTACCTTAAAACCCATTTTCAATCCTTTAAGCATATAACATAACTGTTTTAAAACCTATAGGATTTATAGTTCCCGGATAATATAACCTAAAAATTCCGTTTTTTCGCACATCTGCTCTGCGCGCCTCCCTTGCTTTATATCCAGTGCGTTAGTTTTATTATAGTCTGGCCGGTGTAAGAGTGTAACTTTCTTCAAGGAGTCAAAATCATAATTATTTTATTCGTTTTAATTACCAGCAGACCAGTTGTGCGTAGGTATACACATAAGCGACTTATTTACAACTACTTTGTTGGATGATTGTAGAATAAGATCGGTGAACAGTGAATCTCAAACAGTAAATGAATATATTTGTGCTGTTATTTTGAAACACATTCAACTGCAGGCGAACTTATCCAATTTGCACCTCTTAAATCCTTCCGAAACTGTTCGAGTTAGAGAAAATTTAAGTTAAAGAAAATATTTTTAAAACGAAGTATATAATCAAGGTCACAAAAATATGTTCGGGTTACAGATAATTTAGATATATAGAAATTGGAGTTGTAGAAGTTCGACTGTATTTGTGTTGTGTTTTATATTATTCCTAAAATTAACATTATAAAATAGAATTATGTAGCGACATTATTAAAATTACCTATTTTTAACTAGGAAAGATTTTGAGTAGATACAATTTTGCGTCTCTGATTTAGAAAATCTATTTACGTAAACTGTATAAGACCTAGAAGTTCTATGAAAATAATAAAAAAATTCTTCATTTTACGTTTTCCTTAGCTTTGTGGAAAACATTTAACTCGAGATTAACGTCAGTTTATACTAAAGATGGAAAATTATTTCACCGCGAAAAGAAGACGGTGGGCCCATGTTTCTTATTCGAACAATATAACAGCGAACAGCTGATCTGTGTGGAATTTCGAAAATTGTATAATATTGTTTGAGTACCGTTGACAATTGAATTGAGCCGTATAACATTAGTTATGGCTTTGACACTTTAAGACGAAAGTTGCAATCTTACAGCGGCCCATCTATAGTGATATTTTAAAACATTATATTCTGGAAAAAAGGAAAAACTCTTTTATGTTTGAGATTAATTTATTACAGATTATTGTCTGCCTCATTAAAACTCTAATAAGTAGTTGGCTTTACGAAGGGTTGACCTGAAACTTAATGATCTTAAATCATTTTAGACTTTAACCCGGCATTAACAATCACCCCAAGACAATTTCATAGAGCAGTTATAAAACCACAACACGTCCCAAATTTTCTATATAATACTCAATACTTCTAATTTGGGCTTAACAGCTATACAGTTTTATTGAAGACTTCAGCTTGACAAATTCTTTAATAAGTCAGTCATAAGCCAATAAAAATTTTGTTTTGACATAAGTTCTTGAAGACCATTTTAAAACTTTTTTTGAGACAAAACTATTTTTAAGTGCACTTGACATATAATAAATCTGGCATAAATCACTAGTTTATGAGCTGGCCACTATAAACACTGATAAAACCTAAATAAATCTAAAAGGTGTTTACGTTGTACTTGGGTATTCATGCCAACTACAGGTCACATGTATACGCTTCCACTGTGAGTAAATGATCTTAAAGTTTTAACTACAAATAAATCAGAAACGAACTATCTATCAAAATTTTACAAAAACAATTTTTTCTTCAGAATGCCATGAGCACTTTAGCAATTTACAATTTTTTCAAAATTATCAAATGGCGTACTAGGTACTTATATCTTTAAAAAGGCTATATAACTCCCGCATCTACGGCAATGGCTTTCTGTTACCATTTTTGACTTGAAATGTAAATGCAGCTTTACATATAAAGGCGGTATGCCAAATTTAAAGATAATAGCTTTTGTCTTCTGTTAGATATTAAATTATAATTTTTTTTTTAACTTTAACAACCTGTATCCAAGCTGTTGAATTTCTCGAATTGTATTCATAGAAGTAACTCGTATTATTTTTACATACTCTACACATTCCTGATGTTTGTGCCTGGAGAACTGGACCACCCTGTATATGTGAAAATATAAAAATAAAGAATTAAAATAGTAGAAATTACTATTCCTCCATGAGCGTGTTACCAAAAAAGAAAGGTTCCAGTTTTTTTGTTAAGAAACTTGAGCATTATGTCTCAACAAGAGCGACTATTACACCAAACGCGGTTTATAAATTAAACAGTTTGACAAGAGCGTATCAGTTTAGCTTATATAAATAACACTGTCGTATATACTGTTAACAATGACAGATGAATATATAGGGGATTATAGTAAGATAAATGGCGCAGTGGAGAATATGTATTGTAATATATCTTAGCACTCAAAACTATTTGCATGAAAACAACTGTTGGAATACGGTAACAAAAATAGATAGTTTCGCTGAAAAAACATGCAGTCAATTATAAACACACCTGTATATATCCAAGAACATGCAATATCCATATAATTAACAAGGGTAGTTTTATTAGTTACTAATGTAGTATTTTATATGACACTCACCAAATATTTTGCCTGTGAGATGCGTAAATGGGAAAGCGAGATGGAAGATTGTGCAAGAATGACAAAAGTAGTTATTCACAAAATTTTAATTAAATTTCAACCCAGTAAGCAAGTTTTGCATGTTTAGGTATAGGTGCTCAAAATTTAACGAACTTTCCTCGAAACTATACCCAAGTTATCATATCTTAAGTATAATGACCCCCATCATTGACATTAACAGTAGCCTCGCCACAGAAAAATTTAAGTGTAGAAAGTTGTACACGTTTCGGCGGAAAAGTAAAAGTAAAAATAAACCTTACAAAATGGTCGTCATCCTTTTTTTTGCCACTGTCATCTGCTATATTCATACATATTTTTTTATTAAATTAGGGTAGTGGTACCCGTGTGAGTCCATAATTCTAAGATTATTGGTGGTGTAAATAATAAGTCCTTTTTCTCACAAACTCATTATTTAAGCTACCAGTTTCATGATATTTGTACTAAATGTATTACTACGTCTTCAGGCAACAAGACTAAAAATTTGTTTGAAAACATTAGAAGAATGTAAAAATTGGCAAATATAAGGTTAAAAATATGAAGACGTTAAAATACAACTATATAAAGATTTGGCCACATTTAAAGGTAGTAAACCAAACAACAAAATGCATCACATTGAAAAACTTATGTTAAATTGTAAAGTAAAGAAATTAAAACAAATTGATCGGTAAACGATATAGTATTGTTCATAGAATAATGACAGGTGAATGTAAGGACCTCTATCTTGAAATATACCAACGTGATCTTTCAAGTTATATGTCATCATGTCAGGTTTCATATTACTAAGTTTAATAAGACTAATTAAAAGTCGATCTAAAATTCCAGAATTGGCCCAAAAAAAGCACACAACTAACACCCATGCATTTGAATTTCCTGCCACACGATGTATCCAATTATGTAAAATTAAAATTATTTTAGTAGGTATATGGTTAAAACTCGCAATAGAATATAGTTTTGAAAACATTTGGAAAACATCATGGTTCCAGGCGGGAGAAATAATCTATTCGCTAAATTTGCTGCCATGCCTAGCACAAATTTAGCTCTCATAAATGAGGGGTAGCTTATTCTATACTGATTTATCAAAAAGAAAACTCCAGTTTTCCTAGTAAATCTCCTGAACTTTTTCGTTTTAGTTTTTTTTTGTGATTGTGGTACATGATTCAAGAATGGTAATAATCGAAATTTAAGAATTTCTTCTGCCTAACACACAATGTCAGTTGGATCATTTTATGCCCAAAAGCATTAACCCAGTAAACACACATCCGTTAGAAAGACGTTAATAATGTCCAAACACCATTTGAAAAACGTTTCTTTTTTACGTACAAACAACAACTTAAAAATATCTCGGTTCTACACGTTTCAAATAATGAAATTATAAACGTTTAATATTAGTATATGTGAAAGGAGTAGGTCAGATATTTTAAAATGTATTACTAGTGTACGTAACACCAAAACGTTTTAAAAACGTTTCTATTCGGCTTCAATGGACTATTTAGTTGATATGAACGTTTCATGAACGTTTAAGAGAACAGTTTTATAAACGCTTTAAATAACATCAATTTAATGTTGGCAAAAGGACGGCCAACATTTTTTCGTGAAGAAAATTACGTATTTTTAACGTTACAGACCGTTTTTTTTCCAACAATAAGTGAACGGTTGATTTTCTAACGTAACACGAATTATCAACATTGACATGTTGCTAATACGTTTTAAAAATGTATGGGAATTAACTTATGATTAAAGCCAGTGGTTTGAGATTCTGAAAATATTACATTTACTCAAATATCTCAGAAGATGTTTGACATAGATTGATCAACTTGGGTAAGTGATGTAACTAGTTAAAGGTGATAAATAACCCACTGAAATTATATACAAATATGACAATCAGTAGCGGAGATGCTGGGAAACATTAACACCAAAAAATCCAGCATTTCTATGACTCATGAAGTTATGACAGACTTAAAAAACATTGTGAGTAATAATTATAGACACTTAGATTTGACAACTGTTCTATTTTAATAGGATGACACCTTTACATATTAAAGAAGGTATGCTTATAAAGTCTCCACATAATTTCCTGTATTTCTATAATTAATTTGGTTCCAAAATACCTCATTTGACCAATATAACTATTTGTCATTTCAAGTGTTGAGAGGAATTAGTGGCGTACTACAAAGTCAAAAGGCTAGCTTTACCCGAGTATATAATTCGGGCATTACTGAAGCATATTTTGAATGCCCATATTAACATTCGGACATTCCTAAAGCGGAAAATCCACTAGGATTAGTTTAGTGCAGTGTCAACATATAAAAGGTGGTGTACAGGGTGGATGAAATTAACAAAGAGACCTTGTTAAAATATTTTGTTATTTATTTAAATGACAAACAGATTTTTACAATACATCGATGGTGTAGCACACACAATGATATTGATAATGCATTTTTTTGCAATAATAAGTTTTATACACTTAACAAGTGCAAAAACTTGCAATTTTGTTTAATGTATTTAATTCATTTTTGCAAAAATGTACTTACTACATGTGTGCCCTACATCATCAATATATACATGACTGGGAATACAGTAAACTTACTTGATAGTAAAAATAATAAATCATGCAACGTGATTAAGAAAAATGTGTATTTTGGTATTAAAGGTATAAAAAGAAAAGTTTATATGCTGTTCCATGATTCGTTTATATCCATCATATTTTCCTTCTCTATCTACGTACCATATCAATTCTCTAATAAAGCGATGTATATATTATTTTTAAAATAAAAAATTAAATATTTTTGTACTGAAATGCTAAATGAAGTTATGAGCAGAGGTCGGATTTACCCATCGGATATGATGTAAAACCAGGGGCGCGTTTTAGTATCTACGTCCGAATGAATCCATTACGTTTTCTCCCCTCCACGCAGTAATTTAAATTACCAAATACTGCAATTTAAAAAAATCTATTACGCATTACGTTTTTATTTAATATAGTATTTCTCGACAAAACTAAGTTACGCATTAACATTGTAAAATTAAATAAAATGCACTTAATATGTTGCATGACTTTCTTTTTGTAGTTTGGGAATGTTTTAATAGGTGTTTACAATAATTATATCATCTGTAAAGGTCATTCCTGGAATTCGATCGGTAATTCCGACCTCTGGTTATGAGTTATAAATTGGATAAAAACACTACTAGAAAATAAAGCAGATACCAACATGTTGATATACAGGGTGGGCCGAAAAAAACGTACTTTTTGTTTTTCGTTGCCAAATTTTTGTTCTCAGTCGATTTGAACGAACTTGGTCTTAGTAGTTATCTGATTAAATAGGCTACAACGGCGAAATTTCAAGAGAGCCGAAACATCAGAATTCAAGATGGCGGACGCAATTGAAAATAGGAACGAACTTCCTCCTACATTTTAAGACTACAACGAGTTAAATCGGCTTACTGGTTTTGGAAATACAACGAATTCAAAAATGCCTACTAGCCATTTTTAAAATTTGAAAAAACAAACTTTAATATTTTGCCTGCCAGTTTTTATTTCTCAACCGATTTTATTATACTTGATCTTGTTTCGTAAGCAAGACCCATTTTCTAATAGTAGTTCTATTGCTTATGCTAAATCTTAAATAAAGAACAATAGTTTCAAACACTGAAGATTCAGTTAATAAGTAGATAATGAAGTCTAGCACATAATATCTCTTAAATTTGATATTCTCATGCTGTAACCCTTCTCCTCCAGCTGTGTGTGGTCTGCCATTGTTTCGTGTTTCGGTCATTAAGAGAATTATGGGCATACAAAATAATCCAATGAATTCGATTCAGGACTGCAGGGTGGCCGTGATATGAAAATACACTTTCTCTAATTATATTCAATTTTTGTAAGAAAATTTAAGATTCCGGTGAATAATCATTGTTTCTACCACCCAGTATGGGTACTGGGTAGTTTGTGTTCTAACCAACGAGGGTCCTTTTTCTAACAACAAGTAAGTGATACCTATGCACTGATAGTGATGCTGTAGATTTTGTGTTTTTTCAGAATGATGCACCTGCGCATACAGCGCAAACGACTTTGGCCTACCTGAAAAACGTCAATGTCAATTTCATAGAGCCAGAAAGATGGCTGCTTGGCAATTCTGAAGTGAATTCACCGGATTACTTTGCGTGGCCATATTTTCTTCAAATTTAGTAACATTGAGGAGCTACAACAAGGCTTAACTCAACATTGGGAATTACTACCTCAAATTTCTATAACAGTGGCCATATACATAGCTGGAGGAGAAGAGTTGTGGCTACATCAGGAGATTACGTTTAAGGGATATGATATGCTAGACTTCATGAATCTTTAATGTTTGAAAATATAGATTTTTTTTAATGAGTCAAATATTATATTTGTTTTATATAGCGAATTTCATTAGTACCTCTAACCTAATTATGGATTTCTTGTGAAATATCCTCTACGAAAAGAAGATGAGAAGAATCCTCTACTTTCTCATCGTGTTTTTACCTAGGCAAGATTTTTATATTAATTATTTCTGTGGTTCGTATTGTTGATATTTAAGATGTTGTAGTAATATAAGCAACAGAAGTACTGGTAGAAAATGAGTTTTGTATTTTGAGATTTCGATAATTTGTCCGAAATTGTCGAGTCAATTCTATTGCCTACATAACAGTCATTCATAGAAGTTGATTGAAAAATAACGAATTGGTAGTCAAAATATCAAATTTTATTTTTGTTCCAGATTTTAAAATTGGCATAGAATTCGCTATATCTCCAAAACTAGATAACCGATTTAACTCATCGTAGCCTTAAAATATTGGGGGAAGTTCATTCTTTTGAAATCATTATTATCAACTCTCAGCTAAAAAGAACAAGCGCAAAAGAAAGCATATTTTCGATTTCGTCCGCCATCTTAAATTTTGATGTTTCGTTCATCTTGACATTTGGTCTTTGTAGCCTGTTCAATCAGCTAACTATTGACACCAAGTTAGTTAAAATCAGCTGGGAAGCAATAATAATATGACAACTTTCATTTTAGTATTTAGCAGTCCTCTTCCTCATTTCGTTTATCAAATTCAAATCATATTGAAAATGTTTCATAAACAAAAGATTTTAAAATGAAAAAAGTTAGTTAAAAAGCTAGTTATTTGTATCACATCCATAACGGATGTGCCCTTTCGTCCCTTGTTGGTTCTGTTTGCTTATGATTATAATAAAAAATAATTCTTTAGATAGATTTATTTTATTTAAAATAAGAACTGAATACTGGTATGAAGATATAAATATTTTTTGCAATAAACTTATCAATTAGGTAGTTCCTGTTGAAACACTTTGTGTTTGTAACCTCTCAACGACAATCGTTTATAATAATTAGTCAATTTTTCTGCTTCAAAGGAGAATCCTTCACAAAATGTGCGTAACATACCTTATATATAATAAATTTAGTACCCTCGTAACTGCATCCATATTTCATTTTTTTTATCGTTCTTCAAATGTTAATTACATTTTTCCCGCATTTGGGTCTCTTTGTTTTCTATCCAATTCAATTTCAAATGTTAGCTCAGACTTATTATTATAAAATATATGTATTACAGGTAATAGTGACAAGACGTATTCATTTATCATAATTTACACATATTAATATTAATGCTCCTTTCGGTTAAATAATAATTCACACCGCATACACATGTTTGTTATTGATAAATTAAGATGGTGTTTTATTGAGATAAATATAGTTCGGGGCTTTGCGAATGAAAAAATTACTTCTTGGGACTCAAATTAATACCCTTATAGTAATACTCAGTGAACAGTGAAATCGCATTTTGTGAAATGACAGGTCTAGAAATTGAAATTTTTTAAATGGGATATACGTTTTCTAATAACTAACCTCACTTCACCGCTGATTTAAAACATTTTTCAGGTTTTTTACATGTTAGATTTTTCACAAATCGAAACCAGAATATTAAATTAAAGGGAATTTGATAATTTTCCAAAGAATTTTTTGGAAAATTATTTTGAGGAAAAAAAAAACAAAAATGGACAAGTAGAAAAGAAGAGAATTGATTGTGATATTTGTTCTGAGCCGAGTCTCGACGGGTTGTCGAGAAATTTGTAACGATTGGTGCGAAAGTTTATTTTTGAGACGAAATGAAGCATTGTGGTACCCTTACTTATGTTGCGTCTAAGTGGATTGTTAGAAGATTTAGTTACATAAATTTTTCAAGATACATTTTTTGTGTATGGCGTAATTAATTCCATGTCCTTACCTTTGAATCACGTTGCCAAAAAAATGTGCTTGATTATATTGTTGATAAAGATTTTTTTAAATCTTGCCAGAAATGTATATACTAAATTAACTTTTTTTTTTCAGGTAAAGGACCCTTCACCATAGCGTATCGAAGGTAAAAATTCAGTAGTACAAAAAATGTCCCGTAGCTTTTACCGAGGTTTTCACCCTCGTTATTTCGTCAATAATACAAGTAGTTTAGTAAGTATCATGTTGTTTTTTCTTTAAATATTCAATTCTTAAAGTTCCACAATACTTTTTTTTAGTTGCTCAAAAACTGAGGGAAATAAATACAAAAGCATCCTGAATAGAACTATATTTTGCTTACAGCTATAAAATAAAAGTATATAAGAATCAGTTCAAACTAATAATGGCAATGACCAGAGCCCGTATCTCGGATGACATTTCCAGAGACGGATTCTGAATTACATGATACTAGTGATGCACAATGTACATTAGTTTTTTCATGTCATAGTCATTAGTACACTATTTTATTATCAGTTGTAAATCATAAAAAAGCAGTCTCGAATACTTTTGTAAAGTTAAAGTTAAAAACACCGGCCACTAACTACACAAGCTCAAACATCGTTAAATACAAACGTTTTATTTTATATACCATAGTGAAGATCCATATAAACGTTTATTGAGATGTTTACGTTTCTCAACAGATAGAGAAGGGCCCATGAACCTCGAGACAGTTGAAAGATAATTAGTTATATTATCTATAGTTTTTCCAATCTCAGTGTAAACACTATAAGGGCAGTCGAACAATGGGTATCGTTCGTTATGTTCAAGAACGATTTCCGTGTTATTCTATCACAGACAGGCTTTTTAATGATATTGCTTGGTACCTGCTGGTTCAGATGGACTTGCACTGAGATTGGAAATACTATAATAATATTTATGTGCTAGCTTAATGTTTATAGCAAAATTTAACAAAGTGAAAGATAAAGTAATGTACCGCTTTATGTGTACATATTCCAAATCCTAAATATTATTTTTTGCTATCTTCGACCTAAATCTGGTGTCTAATTATACGTAACTTGCTGCTAACCTGCGACTTCGTCTGCGTGGTATTTGGAACAATAAAATAATAGTTTTTTCAGCAATTTGCCCCCACCCCTATCTCCCATACCACTATGTATAATCTCCTCCAGTTAAAACAGTAATAAACCACAAAAAGGATACAATTTTTTATAGTTGAGTACTATCCTTCCATGCAGCTCCTCTGACTTTTACTTGTCCACTCAAATAAATGATATAGTTTTATCAAATTTATTAAAATTATAATCACCCAACAAGCTTAATATTTTCATTATTTATTCAAATTTAATATATTCGAATATTTCAATTATTCGAATACGATTCCTAGCCCTAGCTAGGACTGGGTTGGGTTGCATAAATTACGTAAAATTCGTAAATGCGAAATGCATTTCGGAAAATGCACCGAAAAAGTTTTTCTAACATTACATTTGAAAAAGTAAAATACCATTGTAAATATAATTTTTCCGCAGCCGTCTAGAAAATTAGGATTGTTTTAGTGGAAAATACATATTTACTGGTTTAGTCCAGTAAAGTGACTTACGAAATCGGTAGTCTTTACAACGAAATTAAATTCATGATTTGAATATATACAGTGTTCCACTAATAATGTATTTATTTTATTTTGTTTTTAACATCTCTAATGTGCTCCTTTTTCTGGTTTTTAAATATCTCCCTGTTTGGCCTATATATGTTTTTTTTACAATTGTTGCATGGTATTTTGTAAATCATATTTGACCAATTTTTCTAGGGTTTTGACTATTAAGTTTGTGTAGTAATTTCTTTTGATTGTGTTTTTACTCTTAAGAGCAATATTGATTTTATCCCTAGGTACCTTCTTTACTCACCCAAAAAGATTTTTGATATATGGTAATTTATGAAACACTTTTGTATCTGAAGATGAACAAACTATTTAACGTTATTATACATATGAAACTATCTGAAGTTGACAAACAATTATTATTGTTATTTATTATTCTGTTGATTAATGAAACTGGGTATTGATTTTTTATTAGTTGTAAATTTTTACTATGAAATTGTGGGCGTGTAAATTAATTGCTCTGTAGTTAATAATATTTAATTTGTTTTTTATAGAGGGTTGGGAATTGAATTTTAAAAATCTTCTGAGAAAGTAGGTTTCTGGTACCAGTTAATAATAAATTTTCAGATGTTCGTATTTCAGTATCCTAAAAGGATAATTTATTATTGTTTTCAATTTCTATTGTAAATTTTAATTTTTCATGAGAGCTGTTAAACACGTTCAGTAGTTCTTAAAAAAAATTATAACTTTGAGGGTGGTTTGTGGTAATTTTGGACGAGATTGATTTTGGCCCTACTCTAGTATTGTTTTTACTCCCTAATAAATGTTTAAGTGAAATGAATACCAAACTTGAACACGATTGGTAACTCGCAACATACCATTCATAGCTACTATTAAAAAATCAATAATAACACTGGCGGCCAAAAAATACATTTTTATTGTAACATGTACTTGAATAGCATATCCCGCTGGAATAAAGCCTTCGAATTACAGAAATGACAAGCAAAAAATCGTAACACGTAACGGTTTCTTGTTACATTAATAAAACATTATGGGCAGGAATAATATTATTGTTAATTTTACTAATCTATTTATTGCTATATATCAATGATGTATATGACATATATTAGGCTTACATAGATATACCTACAAAGATAAAGAGTCATTTTTGAAAAACATGTGCTCAGTTCATTTTTTTTCTTTTAGGGGGGGGGGGAATCATCTAGCTTTAAGAACCAACAGTAATCACCCATCATGGCTGGATACCATCTTCCTTGATAACGAATTTCCATTGTCCTGATATCTTGATGAAATCTTTCTCCTTGCACATCACTTACCGCATCTAAATTTTCAGGAAAGAAATTTAAATGAGAATGCAGAAAGTAAATTTTTAAACACATACGGCAACAAAGCGTTTGGTACAATTCTAAAAGTTCATTTACTGGTTGCTTGTAGTTCCCATCCTTCTTGTTCTCGAAAAATCCCCTGACTACGCTTACAAATGGATTCCAAGCTCTGTCTGTTGAGTGTTCCTTTAATACTGCATCATCAAGCAATTTTCTAATTTGAGGACTAATGAAAATGCATTTTTAAGTTTGGCGTCACTTACTTGGGGAAAAGTTCTCTTAAGTATTTAAATCCTTCACCCTTTTTATTCATACCCTTCACAAAATTGTTTTTTAACCCAAATTTTAATATGAAGAGGTGGCAAAAAGAATATTTTTAGGTATTACAAGGGGCACACATTTAACATTACTAGTTCCTGGTTCAAATTCTTTCCTATCCGGTCAAATTCTTTTCACATAATGTTCTTTTACTGCACGACTGTCACACAAACAAAGAAAACAGTAATATATTGTAAAACCTTCTTGAAGTCCTATTAAATCACCACATATTTGCCATTCGTATTTGTTGTAGTTAATTTTATTTAAAATGGTGCTCATACTGTCATATTCCTCTTTCATTGTTACTGAATGAGCAATTGGTATAGATGGTTTTAAATTTTCATTATGTAGTAATACAGCTTTTAAACTGTATTTAGAGGAACCCATGAATAAGCACCACTCAGAAGGGGAATGCTCGATATTAAGTTCCTGCAATTAACCATCAATATCAATACACGCGCATAGTGAATTTTCCATATTATAAATTTTCTAAAAGTCGTAATCTTTGTTTCTTTAGCTAGTAAACTCCACTCCTTAAGTCGGGAACCAAGAAGTTCTGCTTGTTATTTTGACAGCCCCAAGTCACGTACCAAATCATTTAAGCAATTAAGTGAGGGCCACTTTCTGAAATATACAAAGGATCGATACACTGGCCTGGGCTGTCTGAAGAGTCGTTACTATTTCCATTACCTCCCAAAATAATATTTTGCCAATCTAAAGGCGCAGTTGGCACTGGTAAATCTAATGCACTGTGCGGAACAGGTCTTAGAGCTGATGGCAAATTCGAATGTTTGATTGTTTGTGTTTCTTTTTTGGATAGTTCTTGTTACACAAAAATAGAAATGATCGGTGGGTTCTCGTCATACCATTGGTACCGCAAAAAGCATGCTTTTTCTTTCACTTTCATCCGCTGCACTAGTGATACGCCATAACTTACACAACAAACGTGGAGACCCCATTGCTTGTCTTGATCCCCGGCCAAAACTCTAAAATATAGAAAATACGCGTATTTTACATTTTCAAACAACGGCCTTGCGAGTTCACAAGAAATTCTTCACAAATGTAACAAAACTTGTCAGATGAGGTTTTGCAACTTCGGCGTATTTGGCTAGGCATTTTTGTCGTAACAGAGTTATGTAGACAAACGGAAACACTTTCTAACAGACACAACTGGGCACTTGGAAGGTCAAAACAAGACTGATACTGAAAATGTCCCAATTCCAATTTCCAATTTTACAGATTTATTAATTGTTCATTCTTTACATTAGAGACTATAAGCATGTGCAATTCAAATCATTTATATGATTTAATTAATTTTAAAATGATATTTTTTAAGGACTGACGTAACAATCGCGTAGCGCAGTAAACTTCCGCCCTGGCCGCTGTTTTGGTCTGATTTCTGCAACGCCTCGGTTTTAAGTATGACGCTTTTTCCAGGCGACAAAGCAATTGCCGTTTTAAAGAGAATGCTGTATGGTAATTCTAATGCCTTATTTTGTTTGTACGATGTGAGTTTTTGTACGTATACAGGAAAAATAGACCAAAAACCTGTTTAATTTTATTTTTGTTTTTTAATTATTTTAGCAGTTGTTTTTATGATATATACAGATTGGGGGTATCGGAGGGATGGGGTAGCGTGTCAGAAAGGTTGGTGTGGGTTGTCCGTGCGTTTGTCTTGTTATACGTGTTCGTCGTAAAGTGGCAGTCTTTCGTAGATATGTTTATGTCTGTGTTGTACGTCATTGTGTCGTATGTGACGTTAAGTCTCTAGTTATTGTGGAAGTCTGTGTCTGATTTTAAAAAATTTCGTAGCAATCTCGTAGATGTAGGGTTGTATAAGTTTTAGTCCGTATTGTTGGTGTAGTTGTCGCATGTTAGTATATCTATTTGCGTTAGTTAAAAGTCGAAGTAATTTGTTCTGTGTTGTTTGTAGTCGTGTCCGACATGTGGGACCATGTCGCACACGCGTACGTCATTATCAGTCTGAGTATTGTTTTGTAAAGTAATAATTTGTTATCTGTCGAAAGTACGATACGTCTGTTAATTAGTGGGAAAAGTCGGTTTAACGTTGCGCAAGTCTTATTTATTGTGTTAGTTATATGTCGCGTCGCTCGAAAAAAGTCTTTTGTCAAGTAGTGTTACTCCTAGATATTTAACATTGTCTTTCGCCGTTATAGTTTTGTCATTTATTTTTAGTTTGCTAAATATCTTGATATTTGTAAATTTTTTAGTTAGCATAATAGTCTCTGTTTTGTCCTCGTTGAGTTTGATCTTTCATGTCTTGTAATAGTCTGTCAGTTGATCCATGTGGTATCGTACTTTTTTCGTCGTCGTCTGTGCATAAAAAGATTGTCCGTAAATAGTCGTATCGCCTGTGTTTGGGTGTGTGGGTAAATCGGATAGGAAGACGTTGAAGAGGACGGGGGAGAGGGCGGTGCCTTGAGGCACTCCTGCGTAAACATTCTTGAGCGATGACACCGCATCGTTAACCCTCACTCGGAATAGACATGTAGTTTTTTTATAAGACTAATAAAATAATTAGGCAATTGTAAATTATTTTTTAATTTAAATAGGAGGCCTGGATGCCAAACAGTGTCAAACGCTTTTTTCATGTTCAAAAGAAGCATGACAGTTGACTGTTTTTTATTAAAACCGTCCGTGACATACTGCATAGTGAGAACCGTGCTGTGCCCGCTTCTAAAACCAAATTGGTTTTCTCGTATTAATCGTTTTTTATTAATAATTCCATTTAATCTGTGTAAAATAATTTTTCATGCGACCTTAGACATTGCATTCAATAAAGAACTAGGTCTATAATTGTGTTTATTTTGGGCGTTTTTATTTGGTTTTAGAAACGGGACCACCACGGCAACTTTCCACCGTGGTGGAAAATATTGCAACCTTATTATGGAATTTATGATGTAGGTTAAGGAAACGAGTGCTTTGTTAGGTAAGTGTTTTAAAATAATGTTAGGTATATTGTCAGGTCCAGGGGCTTTGTTATTAGGTAACTGTCTTATTATTTGTTTTAATTCTGTCGGTGACGTCATAAGTTTGATGAACTTTCATATTGGTATGTCGTAGAAGTCTTGTATTTCGTTCGTATCGTTACGGATAATCGTATGTTGCTCAGTCATGTCCGGTTGTGCGGAGTGAACTTTCTATAGGTGGACCGCTTTGTCTGTGTCGTTCATATAAGTTCGTCCATTATGTATTCATGTTGGTATTGTATGGTTTGCGTAAAAGTTTCGTCATTCTCCATAGAGTGTTGTCTTGTCGAGAAAGCCCCTGGATTCGTCGAGTCCATATGTCATTCTTATGTTCGTTAAATCTGGTATTTATTGTTCGTTGTATGTCCGATAGTCTTTGTTTTGTCTATTTGTCTTTACAGTCTTTGCCATTGCCGTCGGACTTTATTTTTTAAATTTAATTATATTTGTTCGGTATGTATTAGGACTTGTTGGATATTTTTTCAGTTAATAGGGAGGAACTAACAATATAAAGACAGTAGTGTGAACTATGTTACAAAAATCGTCGGCCAGTGATAATTACGAAACAGAATCGTTTACGTTAAATCAACAACCGGCTGCCATGGTAAAAAAATTACTATGAGAAGATATATCTTAAATGTTTAAGTTAATTCTTTATGCCGCTATTGATGTTAATATTTTGTATTACGTTTCTGTCCTTATGATAAAATGTTTTCTTAATACGTTTTTTTTTTTGTATGAAAACAACAGGTAAATTTTTTGTTAAAATTTTTTTCAATCGTTTTAGTTACAGCACAAATAGTGCCAAATAAATCATAATGTTCATTCTTATTTTTGAAAACCCAGTTTAACTTGACTGCATATTCTAACAGCGAAACAACAATAGAATTTTAAATGTAAAGCGTTCGCACTTCATTGAGCAAACATGAAATTTGGAGCAAACTGCAGGTCATACTCGTTTTTAAATTGCCCTATTTGTATAAAGTAAAACTCCTACGAGACCGTCGAAACCGCTGCATATCAAATAATTCTGCCTCGAATAAATCAAAGGATGCTGGAAAGAGAAATGCACCCATCGCGCAATGTACCCACCTGGCTTGGTTTGGTTCCGGTCGAGAAGGTGTTTTCAAATGTTCCTGGCGGGCCGCCATAACCACTGAGCTATCGGCCTCGCCGGGCGCATAAGGCCAATGCACTAAATTGTCCGTAATTTGAAATCCCACCTGATTTCGCTAACTTGAGTCGTTCGGTTTTTAATCGCGCGGGACCTCTCACCCTACTTTTTAAAAGTAGGTTTTTTTTATATAGATTTAGAGGGTGTCTAGCATTTATATCCCTTAAACTCTCATATATGAATGCACTAACTAATATAAGATAAGAATGACAGTGTAAAATGTAAGAAACTGTAGGTATTTTATTGTTATCATATTAGATTTGAAAGGATGCTTATGGGTCATTCTTTTACAAACCGCACACTAAAAAAATACTTGACATTTTAGATTCGCCTGAAATTTTTTTTACAGCTTCTATATGTAAAATTAATTGGCACGTATTTCAGAATTTTGCTTAAAAAAATTTTTTTCAAAAATATCCATTTATGAAGTTTTGGTATTTTGCTGGATTTTCTCCAATCGTCTCATACATGAAATTTATTATCTCCAATTGTACTGATCGGATCGATGTCATTTTTTTACAGTTTACGTGTTGTTACGTTAGCTTTCTAAAAGCATAAAAAAAAAATTTTTTCAATGTCAACATATCAAAAATAATAACAATGTAATTGTTTAAATAATTGTTAGATGCTGTTGCCCCAGGTTTAGTTAATTTTAAAAAATATCACTTCATTCTTCATCATGCTCCTTAGAAAATGGCATCGGTGAAAAAGTGGTATCTCTATGAGGTCAAAAGTTATTAAATATTTTCGAGCGCTTGTCAACCGGCGCGCACGGAGTCGCCGTGCCGGGCGTAGTGCGCCGAACGTGCAATCAAGCTCCCTTGAGTTTTAAATATATGTAAATGTTTTCATTCTGTTGTTCGACAACGTCGTATACGCATGCCATATTATTACTATCATATTTTAATCTAAAACTAGCGATAATCATAAAGTGTCGGTACAATGCCGAAAGCATCAAAATCGTCGATTGGTCCGAAAATCAAAGGAGATCGATGCATCAATCCCTTCGATATGTCTTCACATCGTAAAAGAGAAAATCTAAGACCAGTTTCGAAGCAACATTTAGTGGCTCTTAACTTACCGGTAACGGATGAGTTCCTTCAGCGAAAAATCTGTAATACTTGCCGTGTTAAATTGTTTCAATTACGCAAGAATCGCGAAAAGAAGTTCAAATCAACTGTAAATAATATTTTCGAAGCAAATTTCTTTAATAAATTTTCATTCATTATATGAGACAAGGTCTAAAATATCCTAAAATTATAAAATAAATTGTTAAGCTTCAGGTTAACTGATGTATGTAAAAATTACATTGTTTTTAGAAGGAGGAAATTAATGATTCTGATTTTGACGCTTTGGAAAGTAATGACGTTAACTGGAAACGTTCTCCTGAAAGTCCCGGTGTATCTTTTGAAGAAGACAAAGTGGCAATATCTGTAGTAATTGATTCTATCAACCAGGGTTGATAGCAATTGAAGTTAAAATTATGAAATAAAATGTATACTTTGTGCAAAAAAAACAATCTGTATACTACTCAAAAGCTAATAAATCAAAGTGTTTTAGTTTCTTACTTTTATTTTCTCACGTCGCGGTGGTATTCAATATTAATTTAGTAACCGGGAAGTAACTATAATGTTCTTTTTATTATTTATATTAATTTTTATACATTAATGTTATCAACAAATATTTTCAAACTATTACGCAATACGGTAAACATTCATTAATATAAAATAGGTGCAAATGCCTAAGACCTCTGAGGTGCGCGGAGCGCGTCGCCTGACAAGCGCTCGAAAATATTTAAAAACTTTTGGTCTAATAGAGATACCACTTTTTCACCTATGACATTATCTAAGGAACATGATGAAGAATGAAGTGGTATTTTTTTAAAATTAACTAAACCTGGGGCAACAGCATCTAACAATTATTTAAACAATTAAATTGTTATTATTTTTGATAAGTTGACATTAAAAAAAAATTTTTTTTATTCTATTAGAAAGCTAACGTAACAACACGTAAACTGTAAAAAAATGACATTGATCCGATCAGTACAACTGGAGATAATAAATTTCATGTATGAGACGATTGGAGAAAATCCAGCTAAATACCAAAACTTCATAAATGGATATTTTCGGAAAAAAAATTTTTTAAGCAAAATCCTGAAATACGTGTCAATTTATTCTACTATAGAAGCTGTAAAAAAAATTTCAGACGAATCTAAAATGTCAAGTTTTTTTTCATGAAATCCGTGCGATTTGTAAGAATGACCCTTATATGTAATATCGAAAAATTAATTTATTATTTTTTCTAGACATTTTAGTTTAATATGTTTTACGTCGATTTCATTTCAGCCTTTTTCAAAAAAGATTTTTGCAAAACACCTTTTTACTGTTCGAAGATGACTTGAAAATTCGTATATGATTTGTATTTTTTTTTGGTTCATCGTGTTATTAATCAGAATAATTTCATTCATTACTTTTATTCACTCAAAAGCAAATTGTTGACATAAGTACTTGATTTATGACCATCAGCCATGCGAATTCTAATTCATTCAATAAAGATTTATTGTTCTAGCAAACAATCACGTTATTGAAAAAAAAAAAGAAATTATTTTCTTGTGTTAACGACGGCTCCAATAATTACTTAAATTGAATATAGTCTACGGTTTCCACACAAATGTCCGTCAGGTTAAATAATTTTCGTTTGGTTATCAAATACGAAAAGAGTTACTTTATAGGCTGTCAAATATTGATAATTAGAGAAAAAGAAATCTGAAAATCGGTTGCCCTGCAGACCATCCCACTATTTTCGAGCTTAAAGCGCTCAAAAATATACGTACTAGTTAATTTTTGATCTCACCGAGCTCAAAATATTATACACATACATTTTTTGAGCTCTACGATTAGGTGAAAAATCTCGAAGTTATATTAAAAAAACACTTTTTTGTAATTCATGAACTGCGATATCTTTTGAACAAATTAACCAATCGAGATGCAGTTTGCAGCATTCAACGCAGTTTTTTAAGTACAAAAAGTTATATTAGTACCAAAAATCGATTCGACTGGAGTTTTTAATATTATTTCAAGAAAAACACTTTTTTGCGAATTTTTCGTAATCGATATCTCTCGAACGAATCAACCGATTTTGATGCGGTTTACGACGATCGACGTTGTTTTATATGGAGAAAAGCTGATTAGATTTTGGAATTGATTAGTTCAGTATTCTAAAAGATATTCCAAAAAAACAAATTTTTGAAAATTTTATTTTTGAGATTTCTCAAAATCTACTAGGCGGAATCGATTCTAAATCTCAGGAAATCTAAGTTCAGTCAACCCCTTTAGAATGCCGCAAACCGCGTTTCGATCGGTCAAGCCGTTCAAAAGTTATGAGGTTTACATACACCGTACACACATACATACAGCCATACAGACACCCTCGTGGGAATAGTCAGAATAGCTTCTTAGGACCTCAAAACGTCGAGATCTGACAAAAACTTGATTTTAGAAAATCGGAGTGAAACCAATAACTTCCCGATTTCTGAAAATTTTCAATCTTCTTAGCGGGAAGTTAAAAAGTAGCTATTTGCCGAGTCACTTATCGGACTTGTATTAGTAGTAATATTTATGTCTCATGTGACTCAAAACACATGTAAGTCATCTTAGAAAATAACTAAAATATTAACTGCAAAATTTGCCGGCTGCGAATCTTTATTTGAGTAATATTTAACAAAAAAATAATACGAAGTACTTATTGTTAATATTCGCGGCATAATAAGACAGGTTTTTTTTTAAACGAAGTCTATGTCTAAGAATGTATAGTATATGAGATCTAACATTTCTTGATTGCATAAAAAGTCTAAATTTGAAGTGATTAAGAATAAAGGGAAGGTGGAATATATGTATAAATATTTGGTGAAAATAAACAAGAACATTTAATTTGTGCGATTATCCAGATTTGACTAGTTGAGATTGAAAAGGTGATAATCATATTTTTAAGGCACACAAATCGACAGCAAGAAATTTTTAATTATTGAATACATGTTTTATATACAGGGTTATCCAGAAGTCCCGCAAAGAATTCATAGGTATATTTTTACTGCGCAAAAAAGAAAAAATACGTTTCATAGTTTATCATCTGCAAAAACATTCAGCTGATAATAAATCTACATTCCCAAGTAACAATTTTAGTTAGTTTTAAATTGCCCCATAAGATATCCTCAAAGTTTATTTCTAAGACTACTTATAAACGTAAATAATTTGAAAGAACTCTATAAAACTGATTTAAAACACTTATAAGGGTACAGGGGTCCACCTAGAGAATGACCTACAATCTACATGTCTCCTTTTAAAACTCCTATTGAATCCTTCAAGTTTTAATGAATTGTACAAGTCTTTACTCGTAGAGTGTCTGAAGAGTATTATAAAACCATACTTGGTTTAGAGTAAGCACCATATTAAAACTTAAACGGCTCACACAAATGCTTTGAGCGGACGTTATGTATTTAATGAAGTAAACATAAATGCAAATAAATCCAGTGCTACGTTTACTTGATCCACGCATGATATATGTGCACCATGCATAGTTGTTATAAAATGAATATGGCGACAACTGAGACTGATTCAGCTTATAGATAGACTACTTATAATGTAGTATTGGGCTAAAATTTTCAACGACGCTAAGTGATGACTTAAAAATAAATAAATCGGTAGCATTCGCTTATGATTCAGTGTTAGCAAATTGTTTTTAGAAAACATTTCTATTGAATGCAAATTACATTTTTTTTGCTCAATCTAGATCATTCTCAATATGGCTGACCGTTATGCATCTCTTACCGTTAGAAATAATGGCGGCAGTTCTTATAAACTCTATTAGTTTTAAACAATTCTACTTCAAACATGTTTTGTCTTAAAATGTCTATTAAATTATCAATTGCTCTGATTATGTCGATTTATTCTTGTAGAAGTATATTTTAAGCCTCATTGGCCTTATCATATTGCTTGAAACTTGTAAGCTTATCTTAAAACCCGTTTTAAACCCTTTGATCACATAATACAACTGCTTTAAAATCTATAGGATATTTGGTGCCTGGTTAACATAACCTGAAAATTCAGTTTTTCGCGACGCCACACACGTCTGCTCTGCGCTTCTCACTCGTTTTTTATCCAGTGTGTTAGTTTTACAATAGTCGGGCCAATGTAAGATTGCAACTTCCTTCAGAGTCAAAATCATAAATAATTTTAATCGTTTCAATTGTCAGCAGACCAGTTGTGCACAGATATACACATAAACGACTTATTTACAACTACTTTGTTGGATGATTGTAGCGTAAGATTGTTGAGTGAGTCTCAAACAGTAAATAAATATATTTGTGTTTTTGTTTTGAAATTCATTCAACCATTTATTACGTGTTTTCTATTATTTTTAAAATTAAACATTACAAATTAAAATCGTAAGTAACGATTATTAAAATTAGCTATTTTTAACTAAAAAACTGTAAAATTTCTGAGAAGTAGACGACCTAAAGGTTCTAAGAAAATATTCTTGCCGAAAAATGTAAATAAATTCTTCATTTTATGTTTTTCTTAACTTAGAGTATCCGAAGTGGTAACACGTATGCTAACCGTGAATTTTTTTATTCGAAAATATTCATATTAAAACAATCATGAATCAGTCGGAAGGAAAACTCGAGACTCGACCTGAGATGAACTGTAGGTGGAGAATTATTTCACCCGCGTAAAAAGAAATGGTGGATCCTTGTTTCTGTACAACAGCGAACACCTGACCTGCGTGGTATTTCGAAAATTGTATCATGTTGTTTGAGTACTGCTGATAATTCAACCGAATAATATTATTTATTGATTTGACTTTTTAAGACGAAAATTACAGCAGCCCGACTATAGTGATATTTTAAAACATTATATTCAGGAAAAATGGAACCAAACTCGTTTATGCTTAAGTTGATTTATTACAGATTTTTGTCTGCTTCGTTAAAACTATAATAAGTAATTGGCTTTATGAAGTTTCGACCAGAAACTTAGTGATCTCAAAGCATTTTAGATTTATAACCGAGCATTAACAACTACCCTAAAATAATTTCATAAAGTAATTATAAAACCACAACACGTCCTAAATTCTTTATAACACTCAATACTCTTAACTTGGTCTTAACAGCTATGAAGTTTTATTGAAGGCTTGACAAATGCCTTGATAAGTTAGTCATAAGCTAGCAAATACTAAAAGATTATTTAGTTTTGATATAACTTGTTGAAGACTTTTTTAAAAGTTTCTTTAAGACAATACTATCTTTAAGTGCACTTCACATATAATAAATCTGGCATAAATCACTAGTCTATGAGGGCCATATAAAGCACTGATGAGACCTATATAAATCTGAAAGGTATTTAAATTGTTACTTAGGTTACCTAAATACATTACCTGTACAGTATCAACACCGCTTTTGCTTGGAAATGATTTTTCACCGATTTTATTTTTATCCTTCAAACCTTCATACTCAGACATTTAATCTAATTTTTAATGGTACAACCGAATACAGTTTTTGTTTTTTAACGAGACGTAAGGTGTTATTTGAAAAAAAATTAATAAGAGTAGCAAAAGATTAATGGGTTGATAGTAAACAACTGAATATATTACGAAAAATGATAAAACACTTAAAACAACTTACATATCCGTATGTTTTTCTCAAAAGTAACGCAGTAAAATAAAATATGAATTTTATGCTGAACTTTTGGGTTAACCTGTATAATAAAAATTCATGTTCCATTAAAAGCTGCATTATTAATTTAGGATGTTATTTTGTTTTTACAAAATATCGAGTAAAATAACCGTCAGTTCTAGACTGTCGCATGTCGGCCAGCGCGGATAATGCCGCCATTCTTGCATGCTCTATGATAGCCCGCACCATAAAAAATACCGTTTGCTTTTCTACTGTACCCGAACTCTGCGAGAAATGCTCTCAGCTGTTAAGTTTCTAGAAAAATTACCGTTACTAACCTGTTGACCAATTAATTAAATGATGTTTTGTTTATAAGTGCAGTTAAACTATTGGACTTGAGAAAAAGGGAAATATCCCTGGGAAATGTTGGCACTAGTTTGAAGGATATTTGGCCGTCCTAATTCATAAGTTAATAACTATGTTTATTTCTTGAAAATAAGTGACTGCACAATAATAAAGAATATTTGTCTTGATATACATACAGGGTGATTTTATGAGAACTCCCACCTCCCTTCCTAATATTTTTGTTTTTACTATTACGAAAAAATAGTAAAATCAAGAATTATGGTGCTTTTTTCATTGATTTTCAAAATCATGTCACAAAAACAATGGAAATTCGCATAAATGGCTACGGTTGTTAATTTATTTTATTTTTAAATTGAACTACATACACATTTTTGTATATTTCAATGCAACGCTTCAATTGTCTTGGAATACGATTTTCAAAATATTGTTTAAAAAATCTTGAAACTTTTTTATGAACTATTTTTGAAGTCAGAAATAACAAACTTAACAGAGGTGGGACTCGCACAAAGTTTCCTTTTTATCTCCCTTAGTATTAGAGATAGACCCATCAACCCCATGATCATTGTGTTCGTGAGGAAGCGTTCTGTTCAAATATGTAAAAATATATAGGGTGTTCAATTTAAAAAAAATAAAATTAATATGTAACCATTTTGTATGAGCTTCCTTTGGTTTTCTGTTATACTTCAGAATCTACATAAAAGTTCTTATAACTTTTGTATTTATCGTTTTTTCTTAATAATAGAAATAACAAAATTGGGGGAGGGGGTGACAATTCTTACAAAATCACCCTGTACATTATAAATAAGCGAAATCTTCTATTGTAAATTTTTTACGGAAGAGTATTTCCTCTCTCTATTAATTGGTCCTTACGTAAATTGAACCATATTTTGGTTAAAAAAACACGAGCCGATGGCAAAATGTCTTAGAAATTACGAATTTTCGAATTAAATTTAAAACAGTCTTGAGATATATGCTTTTCCAAGCTTCAATGCTTTGTAACAAGATAAAGAAATAAGAATTGCGTTGGAATTTGTCTTTCAACGTTTGAAACAAAACACGCTGTATAACGCTCACTAGACCGTTCAAGAGAAACATTCCACTCTGACAAAGCTACAATGAAAATTTCATTGACAAACAAATTAGACGCATCGCGATCTGTAGTCAAACAGAATCCATTTGGCTTGTAAGTGAAACCCGAGTTATATTTTATGTTTTTTTGACACGCAGCCCTTATTTATATCCGTTGCAGCACTTGAGCAGAAATCTAAATTATTCATGTCGCCATTTTATGCCCTGCCATCTTTATGTCGGCCTTTTAAATTTTACGTCGCCGAGCAGAGTGTAATAGATTTACGGCGCGTACATATGCTTTTAATATAACTTTGTTGTCGTTTTTGTCGCAACTTGTATTAGCACTGAGAGCCGTTAAGATTTTCCGGAAATTTGACACGTATAGGATGAATATACCTTGATAAAAATCAGGCTTATTAATGTTTGCTCCGTTAAGTAATTTTTTGCTTATGAATCGTGACGAAGCTCTGCATTGTTTTTGTAAAAATAGTAATCTTTCTCTTTGCAAATTTGTACAGTGAACCAATCAGAAATCTACCGTGTTTTCAAATAAAACGTAACAGACTATTTTTACCATTTGATCATCGACCAGCTTAAAGTGAATCGAAAATCATGATGTAGGAATTAAGTAGATTAGAAGTTTTTTGCGATTTATTTGAAAAGGTAATCTAATATACAGTTTGTAGCAAAAATATGGATTACATTTATTTTCTCTGTTGATTCAAGGATATCGAGGAAACCTTGTAATGAAATTGCAAGCCATTTCATTCCAGATTGTTGTTATCCGCGATGAATTAAGTTTCTACCAGTCTAGTTCAGATGGCGCCACTGATTTCTACTAGAACAGTTGGTTTTGCAGATTTTTGCACTAAATATCTATCTATCTATCTTTATTACTCATACTCTACTCTCAAATGTATGTCTCTTTCCAAACTATAACCGAGTTTAGGTGGGAGAACAGAACGGGACTTCTTCCTTATTACTAGTGTAGCGTTCTGAAGACAACATCTGGCGTTCAGTGGTCTGGTAAAATTTATATGTTTTCTGGTATTATCGTGTAATTTTAGAATCATCATTATTTAAAAAGTTGCTATATTGATTTGACGTACATTTGAGGTAATTTTCATAATAATATTGTACCGTATTTACTTTTTTACGCCTTGGGCGAATGTGATCAGTTTACCTTAGTTGTTCTTTGGAACAGCGATCATTAAGATTGCTTAGTATCGATTTATCGTGCCTTGTTGGCAATTTATCTAATATCCCTCTGATATTGTAATAATTTCATGTGCTAATTTAAACTAACTTTCGGTTATTGTAAATTATAGATTTACCCGGCAACGGACGTTGTTTTCTGTCTTTGTCTGTTGATGTTTTAGGTCACTTGGCTACGTTGGTAGCTCTGTGAAAAGTGGTGACTAGTGACATTTGGAGATTGGTACCCCTTTTTGGACTAAACTAATTTGTTTATAACCTTTGTGAAAATTATCTAATGTGGTGCATTTGTTTTATGGTGGATTATTTTATACCAGTGCTCAATGTATTTTACCAACCAAAATATTGAGTGCTTACTTGAACGTTTACTTAGTATTTAGTCAGGAACGCTGCTAGTGGAGCCTTGCTTAGTTCTCTGGCAAAGATGCCTGCCTAGTTATCTGGCAATTGATTAACTTTTGATTATCTGCAGTAAACATATAGTCAAGCTATATATCTTTATTTAACTTTATCTGGAATTCATTATTACCCCTCTACGAGGACCTCATAAATAATTATCATATTGTTTTATATTTAGCAAATATTTATTTACGTTATCTTTCTAGGTTTCTGTCTTTATACAGACATTCTAAATTCTATTTTCTTGAAAATTACCTTCTTTTAGTAAAAAATATCATAAAATATAGTGAATACCTATTTCACTTTGTTTATCATAGCTACACCTAGTTTATTTGTTGGACTAGTAATTTTTCAATTTAACGTAACTTTTATTCATTTTATTTATTTTATTAGTTGAAGTCATCAACTTCCCAAAATATAGATCCTAGTTTGTTTGGTTTGCTATTTACTGTGTAAATTTGTGTTAACTTTCATATTTTGTCTACGTAGCTGGACAATTCAAACGTCACAGCTTCTTACTTTGTTTTGCCTGTAATACTGATCTCATAAAACTCCCCTTCCCCTTTTTATGTAAATACCTGGACCAAGAGAAATGGTTAACTGGTGGTTCGAACTGATCATTATATACGCGATGGAGCAGGAAAACGATATTTTATTCAACTAGCACTTCGTCTCAAGAGTAACTGCAGTACTAACAGTGGTGATTTGATACCGAACCATTAAGAGCTTAGCCGTTCGTGGATTCTTCGCCGGACTAACCGATTTGAATTGAAGTTACGTAAGATCTTCTTCCCCAGTAAACATTTATATTTGATCAGAAGAATTTTTGTAAGAGATTAGTCACCTTTTTTTTTGTTTATTTCTTGGTCGTCAACCAAAACTAGGTTTTTTTAAATAAAAGAGGCCATCTTAGCTTATGTAAATTTTTGAACATATTCATACCAGTCTTTATTATACTTTTTATTAAATAATCTCTTTTTTATTAGACTTCCTTCCCAACAGAATACTTAAAGTATTAACGTTATCTTTACTGTTTAAAGTAAACTTTTAATTATTTGGTACTTGCAAAAATCCTGACGCCCTGCCTAGATTTTGGTGAGAACTCAAATCAATCTAAGCCCTTATTCACGACCTGCTAACTGAGCTACCGGTCAAAAGTACACCCCACTAATTGTGTTATGCCAGCTATTGGAGGGGAACCGTCACTATTTTTAATTTCAGTTGTTGCATCTTTTGTCATAGAGAAAATTTAGAAATGAAGTCGTCACAGTTTGCGAGACTTTTTAATGGATACATATGTTTTTTTGTAAGTTCGATAACTATTACATCGACAAATAACATTGTAATTTACAGTCTGATATTTTCTAATGTTTAATTTAATTTTTTTTAAATTGGTTTTTATTTAAAAAAAAATTTTATTTCTCAAACCACTTCAGATATTGAAAAAATTCCCAAAACGTTTCAAAGGAGGGCATCCGTTTTCAAAATACCAGTCACCAACAGTTGCTTTCCCGGAAATTGCATAAGAATGGAATTTGACAAAAATGCACGTTTTTTCAATCTGTATTATTGCTTCTGTGCATGGGAGGGTACACGCAAATGTCCGAGCACTAGTCTATAAATTACTCTTTCCGAATGTCCTCGTTTTTAAAAAATTCGGTAAGAAGTTTTAAAATTACGAGGTTTCAAAATTGAAATAAAATTACGAGGTTTCAAAATTGAAATAAAATTTCAATTGACGCCTAGTTTAGTTGCTTAAGAATAATAAATGTCGTTTCAAGTTTTCTGCCACAAAATAGAAACTGTTATTTATTAAGGTCGCGGTTACTGAAATATTATATTAAAATTCCAAAATTCTTGTGTGTCGTCATAGTTTCCGCTGTCATTTAAAAGTGTCACTTGAATATTTAATCTTGGAGGTTCTTGATATCGTTGTGATTTAATTGCACACTTAGTTATTAGATGACAGGTTGCTATTTAATACAGTGATGATGATTTTAAGAAATCGAAACGATTTTTTGAATTAATATAAAGTAAAATAAAAAGTATTCAAGACATAAACTTACTGAATTTCAGCTTTTCGTGATTTTATCGAAATCTATTTCAGAAAAATAAGATTTTATTACGAAATCTTATCCGTTATTAATATAAACAAAATTAACAAATTTAAGCATGCCCTCCATTCCTCTAGTTTTGGGCGACGAATATCAGAAGATCTGTATGTAGGTAAATTACAAAAAAACTCGAGAAAAACTAGGCTGTGCACGGATTTTCTTTTCCATGCTTATCAAGTGTATGCAGCTAGTATAGTAAAGAAAGTATTATAATTATTTTCTGGCAAAAGAAAATATTACTAAACTTAAATTAGTGTGAAGGACAGTGGCGCGAGTTCACTCCGGGTGTCACAGTTCAAAACCTGGCCGAAATAAGTCTGTGACGTATAACAGATGTAACCTTCGTCCCAAAGGGTGTTAATCTTTGGAGTCCTTGTGTCGACGAGGCGATGTATACGTTAACAATCCCTACCCAAGACAAAGTGGGAGTTTGAGTAATTTTTCCAAATGAATCACAATGTGCAGAAAGGGCTTAAGTCTGCAACACCCCCTGCCCAATTGCTGGCATAACACGATTAGCCGGTGGTTGTACTTATTGACCGGTAGCTTATTTAGTAGGTCGTGAATAAGGGCTTAGATTGATTTGAGTGCTCACCAAAATCTAGGTTAGTCGCCAGGAATTTTGCAAGTACCAAATAAGTAAAAGTTTACTTTAATAGATAAAGATAACGTTTTTCTTTGAATTCAGTTTGGGAAGGAAGTCGAATAAAGAGATATTACTAAATAAAAGTATAATAAAGTGGTAAGAATATGTACAAAATTTACATAGGTTCAGATGGCCTCTTTTAGTTAAAAAATATAGTTTTGGTTGAAGACGAACAAAATAAACAAAAAATTATATGACGTTATTTAAAAAAAAGATGACTGACCTCTCACAAAAATTCTTCTGACCAAATATAAAATTTCACTGGGGACGAACATCAACGTTAAATTAAATTATTAGTTCCTCGTGAAGAGATGATAATGGATTTCAGATAAAGTTAAAATTAAATATATAGCTTGACTATATGTTTGCTGCAGATAATTAAAATTTAATCAATTTCTAGATAACTAGGTAGGTATCTTTGCCAAAAAACTAGGCAAGGCTCTACTAGAGCAGCGTTTCTAACTGAATACTAAGTAAACGTTCAAGTAAATACTCGATATTTTAAATTTGGAAAAATTTTACGCTATAGAGGTCTGGTTGGTAAATATATGCACTGGTATAAAATGATCCACTACAAAACAAATGCACCACTTTAGGTAATTCTCACAAAGGTTATTAACAAATATGTTTCCTCCAAAAGGGGTACTAAACTTCAAATATCACCACTCACTACTCTTCACATAGTTACCAACGTAACCAAGTGACCTAAAACATCAACAGACAAAGACAGAAAACAACTAACTACGATACGAAATGGCGACATCCGTTGCCGGGTAAATCTAAGATTTATAATAACCGAAAGTTAGTTTAAATTACCATACGAAATTTAAATATCAGGAGGATATTAGATAAATTGCCAACGAGGCACGATAAATCGATACTAGTCGATATTAATGATGGACTGTTCTACTAAAGAACAACAAACGTGAACTGATCACCGAAAAGCAAATTCGCCCAAGGCGTAAATTAAGATAAAAAGGTACAGTATTATTATAAAAATTACCCTAAATTTACGTTAAATAAAAATAGAAACTTTTTAAATAATGATAATAATAAAATTATACGATAATACCAGAAAATATATAAATTTTACCAGACCGCAGAACTATAGGTGTTGTCTTCAGAACACTACACTAGTAAGAAGGAAGGAGCACCGTAATGTTCTGCTACCCAAACTTGATTATAGTTTGGAAAGAGACAAACATTTGAGAGTACAGTATGAACAATAAAGACAGATAGATGTTGAGTGCAAAAATCTGCAAAACCAACTGCTTCAGTAGAAATCAGTGGCGCCATCTGGACTAGATTGGCAGAAACTTAATTCATGACGGAAAACGACAAACTGAAATGAAATGGCTTGCAATTTCGTTACAAGTCGACCAAAACAAGTTTTGAGAGGAAGCAAAAAAACTAATTTACATTGTTGCTACAATTGCTTTTCGTTTAGTTATTTTTTTAAACATGCAACACTACATATGAAAATGGGCTAGTACAGATTTCGGCCAAAGAAAATATCACATTTGAAAATGGCGAATTTAAAAATATTCTTTACACGTCCTTTCTGCAAGTAATTATTTACTTTTGATTTTATCTGTCAAGCTGGTTATGCAAAATGATCTAAATAGTACTACCAATATAATTCAATCGCTGTTTTTATTATATTAAAAAAACATACTATTTAATTATTATAAACGTTACTTCTTTTACTACAGTCGTATCTAGAGAATCGACATCAATTTGTTGAGTACCGTGGTCATAAATCGAATAGTTGTGCCACAGGATGCGATACTCAGACCGCTCGTCTTCGTCATGTTTATTAATGATATTTTCAAAAGCTTGGATAATAATGTCTACTTTTTCTTGTATACAGACGACCTAAAAATGTACCTTAATAATGTTCATGGTTGTGAAATTCTACAAAAAACCTGGGATAGTGTCAATTCCTGGTGCGACAAGAACTATGTACCCCTCAAGCCTACAAGTGTAACGTCAGGTTTAACTTACCAAGTCTCACCAAACGAAGAATATTTCAATCCATAATTTTCTATATAAAATTGTTAATAACGTCTGGATTGTATTAACCTGTTAAATAAAGTAAATTATATAGTACCTGGAATTTCTGCTGGCTAATTTATATATTTCACACACACCAAGAAGTAATATTCTCATGGCCTCCCCAATACACCAAATGTACATCAACTATACTAAAATTGAAGATTGTGTTGATAATGTTGATATATTTTTCTGCAATGCAATGAGAGTATAATCAAATACTCTGTTTTGTACTTTAATATTTTGTAATTTGCTGTAATCTTTATTTATGTATATGTGTATATGTATATTTATGTATATCTATGTACAGGTGTATATTTATATATGTTATACAATTTTATATGTTTGCTCGTTTATATTATATATTTCATTAAGATTTTTTTGTAACATGCAAAATTTGTTTATGCGTATGTATATATACATAATTTCAATGTTAGGTACAATTGTAATTGGGCTCTTGCCTGTTGGATTTTATATTTAAATAAATAAATAAATAAAAAATAAATATACCAAAGTCGCGAGTCTAACGCCACTTCTGCGTATAACAATAATCGACTTATTGCTGTATAATGGTAGCTGCTTGTGAGAATTACGCCATTTCATCATAACTCGAACAAAAATATTTTGTTATGGCATTTTGGATTTAAATATGACTTAAGCCCTTTCTGCATACACTGATTCAATTAGGGCACCAATGTTAATAGAAGCATTAATGGTCTTAGCCAGTACCACCTATAATTTTTTTATTTATAGGTATTGGCATAATTCGTGGTATGAGTGAATGAACCTTGGTTAATGGAAATATACCAATGTTAAATAAGCGACTAAAAAGAAAAATCCCAAATATTTAATTTTGCTTGTGAACCTTGTTCCAATAATAACTGTATATTTGAAGATAGCGGGCTTATACCCAATATTTGAATAGACTGAGATCAATTTCTAAAACCATTTCCCTGGCAAGAACACATAATATGTATATTATAAAAGTAACCTATAAAAAAGGTGATAAAATTTTATTAGGCATAATCAAAGTTATTGAAAATTTTAAAATTACATTTGTCACAAATAATATTATATTTCAGCATTATTCTACCAGTTCTGTTATTTAAAGCAAATATCGTTTTGTTGGAAGATTGTTTGCGACAAAATATCTCTTTTAAATCTCACAAATAGTTTTACTAAAATCCTTTTTTCCAATAGTAAAAAGTTTCATGTAAATGATATTTTATAAACTTTTTGTATCGGATACCGATGTATGGTGGAGTAAAGCTTTATATAAAATAAAGCCTTTGAATATACTTTAAATAATGGTGGATGCGACAGTTGTAACAGTCGGTTTTATGACTTTTTACGTGTTTATCTTTAATTTCGAGTCATCAGTTTTATTCATAAAATTCCTGTTCTTCCGATTGTGCCCTAATGTGACATAAAACTAACCTTTAGTGCTTATTTTCTGTGACAGCGTGCGAGTGGAAAGTGGAACACGTATTTCATTAAAATAAATGTCAAAACCCATGTAAATAATATAATGTTATTTCGTATAAAAAAAATACTCAGAGAGGTCCAGTTATTACAACTTCTTGAGACCAATAAAAGTAATAATAAGTGCCACAAGTTAGTTGTAAAATTGAAGTTAGCGTAGAACATTTGTCAACTAACTTCAAGGCAGTCAAAATTTATTTATCTTTTAAAAAAAATTACCCTCTAGACAAAACTAACTGTTTGTCTTTGATTTCTAGATCCTACTCTCTGATGGAAGGACATTTCAATTTTGAGTATTGCTTAATAATTAATAATTTTCATATCAAATTTGTTGAAAGGTTCACCGATATTCTTATACCAACCAACTAAGGCTAAATTATCAAACTTTTGAACTTGGATATTTTTTATGCGGGGATAAATAAATTCTTCAATTTATGTCATTCCTTGTTTTAGAAAAGAACAGTGCGGTAATGGATTCATTACTGCACTAGTGCGGTAATAAAAATCTTAACAAAGTCAAATTAATTTGTTTAATATCCTGTACCGACGATGATAAAATTATTTAACTTAATATTTTTAATTTACGTTTATTGGCTTGGTGGTGTGATGGACAGTGATGCGGCTTCTCATTCAGATGGCCCGGGTTTAAATTCTGGTTGAACCGAAGTCGATAATATATAGTGGATGATCGTATCTGCTTGTGTCACCATCTTCAGAAAGGGATGCAAAATTGTAGATTCCGTATATCTGCAATGCGAGCCCGTTGAAGATCCCTACTGCACGACAGAGATGAAGTTCGTAAAAATTTCAACATAGCTTAAGAAATTCAGTGTTTACACAAGCATGTGATTATCTCCTGGTGTCGGTGTTTGGATGTGGTAGCGGATACAGACCGACGTTCAATGAGTGATTTAAAAAATAAATATGAACTATGACACCAAACTGGTTTGTATAAGGTATATTTTTCCAACAATAGATAGCTTAAGTATAATGTATATTTTAATATTTTTACGATTAATGCATTTACTTAATACTATATTTTAATAAAATATATATAAAAATATAGGTATTACTATCATGTTAGGTTTCAAAAAAATACTTTTGTAATACTCAATAATTATTTTATTATTTTTTTCTAGAAATGCATAAATACGAAGCGATAATATTTTTTTGAATAGTGCTATTATGTGTACGAACATATGATAAATGCATATTTAGAATTCTGCAGGATTTGTTTCCTCCATTTTAGTACATTTTACTACAGAAACCGTTATTTCAAAAATGGTTATCACTAGCGAACACGTCAGCATGCTTCCATCCTTAAAATTCTATTCGGTCATCAGGTACATCGGACAACAAACCGTTTTTTTTATACCAAAACACACAATTGAATCCTCCTATCGGTGACAATCGGCCATAGATAATAAAACCTATCTGATCAATTATATGTTTTTCAGATCACCTGAGACCGGATTCTTCTTTATATAAAAAGTGCCACTATTATGAACAAAGCTACGATGGTTGTTAGATGTATCGTTTCTCGATCATCTGTTTTAGAGTGTAGGTCCACCACTTTACTCTATCAGCAGGATGATGAAGGCTTAGGTAGTTGCAGTGAAGACACAGTAGTAAAATTAAACTATGAACTCATGGTTTCAAAAAAAGATGAAAAGAACTAGTTTATTTCAAACTTTTACTAGACCGCTTGTAAACCTATTGGTATTTATGTAAGGATGGATGTAAATGCAGTCCCTTATAATAAAATACCGGTTTACTCGGTTTAAATCTATTGAAATTCACACATATGTTTTTTCTTTGTCTATCATAACCTACATTTTGCATAATTAATGGGCAGTTATTAATCTTCCTCGATAAGAAAGAAACCATAGTACGCTGTTTGAATTGTTTTTGTTTATATAGGCAACACTGACATGTTTTTTCATTTTATACCTTTCGAGAATTGTTATCTTAAACAGTAATGTTCTATGATAAACGGTAAGTGTAGCAATAGGGCGCGTATTTTATAAATATTTTAGGTGCATATTTTCTAGTTAAGGTTCTTTGTTTGAGTCGTAAAGCATGTTTCTGAAATAAATATAACCCTTGAGTACAGTGGCGCGAAATAAAAGAAAAACATTTCAGATGGTGGAGAGAGAGAATTTATCTCAATAAAAGCAATAAATCTCAACAAGGCAAAATCAATTTGGCTGTGGACATTCGTCTGACCAATGGATAGGGTGTAGATCAGCTCCGTAGCTATTGCAAATCCACCGGTAACCAGATCTCTAGCCTGCAAGACCATAAAATATCAATTTATATAAAAAAACATGCTCCGTTTCAAATTTATTACCCGAAAACATTCCAGCTTTAATAGCCTACAAGAAAGAACACTGCCAGCTCTCAACACGTGGTTGTTTTATCTTTATATTCTCCTTTACCCTATTATTATACCACCCCCCACATTAAATTTAAGATTGAATACTGCCGGAGATTTTTTTTATGCTATTACTAAAAGTGCGTTTTTGGGAAGAAATTCTATCATTAAATAAATAAATCAATTGAAAGAAAGTGCTGGAAGCTTTTTCGTACATTAACCAAATATGCCTCCAGCATATGTAGTGTTAGCAGTAACATAAAAAATACTGTAAAAATTTAGAATGGGAGTTTTTCCGCCGAAGTTCATAAGGTGTAAGTTAAATTATTACGCATTTACTTTTGTCAACATAAACTTATCTAAATAAACCTTGGAGTTATACAGGGTGGAGCAATAGTGCGTCGGACTTCGATATCTCGAGTTCTACGATAGCTAGAAATTTTTTTAAAAAATTGCAAGTAAACAAGATAAGAAAGTCTATAGCTGGAAATTATTTTCGAACATACAGAGCGAGCCAAGACGAAATTACAGGACCAAGTGCCTTTTTTTTAAATGGAATGCTATGTATTTCAGTACATTTTTTGACGCCTCTTTCTAGGCTCTATTCATTCCTATATTATTATTGGCTATCTCCCAGCCACTTTGATGTAATAAATTTTTTTGTTGAAATAATGCCATCTGCAGATGGATATTAAAAGAATCACCACAGTCACAATTATGGGTTTTAAGTAAAACTTATGTGAATGCCAGTTACGAGACATCTAATTAATATTTTTGAATCATTTTCATTTCCTAAAAATGTACAGGGTGGCCAAAAATTAGTATTCAATTAAGAACTTTTTAAATTTTCTCTCAATTTTTTCAAATGGAACACCCTGTATATTTTTCAACGATGTGATGTAAAAATGGAAAACGAACATTTTTTTGTAAGTACTTCCCTATATATATATAGTATGTTCGAAAATAATTTCCAGTTATAGACGTTTTTATCTAGTTTACTTGCAATTTTTTAAAAAATTTCTAGCTATCGTAGAACTCGAGATATCGAGGTCCGACGCACTATTGCCCCACCCTGTAGAGTGCGTCCGTAGAGTAAATATAAAACATTTTTTATTTATTTATTTTAAATGTTTGTAAAAATGTATATTTAAATTGGATACAATTGAAATATAAAAATTAATTTCACTAAGCAAACTGCAACAAATGTTGCCACAATTGCTGTTGTCAAAAAAAAAAAGCGAACCAAGTCAAATGTTCACAATGTGCTTCGTTTACATTCTGACAACGTTGTAATCGACTAACAAATTACCTCTAAATGTTACCAGTGAAATCAGGACTTATTTAACGAACTTCCTGTCAAATTATCTCTTAAATATCAATAATATTATATTTCATCAAAAGATGTGTCGATAAACAAAGAATACTTAATAAAAAATTTAATAGTAGATCCTTCAATAACTAAGAGGGTAATTTATGACAGTATCATAAATATTGGTGGTATTGAACAATTTAAGATAAATAAATCTCTCCTTCAATATAAAAGAAATAAGTAAGTTGGGCACTGTGGAAAAAAGTGTGAGGAGTGAAGAGTAAAAGAAAGAAAAAGGCTAGAGCCTTTTTCTTTCTTTTTACTCAGATTGAAAAACCTGAAAAAGAAAAAAGGAAGAATTGAGTCTAGAAACAGGGGAAATATAAAATCAATTGATGAGAGGAAATTGACACTGCAAAAGTCTTGTTGTTGTTACTTTATTTTTATATTTTCTGTTAAAATTTCAGATAAATTTATTTTTATTGATGATAAAAATGTATTTATTAACTGTTAAATATGTGGTCTGTTATTTTACATGTAGGTTATCAGAAGCCTTAGGGCAAACTTCCACCATCTTTCAGAGCGGAAATGACGTCATATAAATCTGCGCTCGAGAATGCTTTAAAAAAGGCACATGAGGAGCAAGAGTCTATATCCTCTCAGACAGCCAGGCTCACACTTAAAGCTTTAAGTTCATTTATTTGTAAGTCTAACATAGCCCGGTAATGTCTACAAACAGTAAAACAATTGGCAAGGAAAAACAAGGTTACCTTGATGTGGGTGCCATAGCATGAAGGAGTAGAAAGGAATGAGATTGCTGATAGCTTTCCAAGGGAAGTTGCAGTACCATCCCGTTCATCGGACGAACATTTATAAGCCACATCTAACAGACAAGGTCAGAAAATGGGAAAAGCAACATAAATCCTCCTTGAAAGTTAACTCCAGGTTAAAGACAAGCAAAGCAGTTTATACTGCTCGTAAAAAAACTTAAAGAGCTACTCAAACTCAGCAAACCATAGTTGAATATACTAACAGGCCATCTCACAAGTCATTGCCCAGTGAGACACCATCTCAAAAAAATGGACAAAGCTAAAAGCGACATACGTTGTTTCTTTGTACAGATGAAGGTAAAACCGCAAAACAAACATGTTGCTCATGTCTAATCAAATCCTAATCTGTCAAAGGTTACGACATTTGGAGCAGGTATCCACAATATTTGCCGAAGTGCGAACCACATAAAATCTAATCTATTGTATATGGTTATACATAATAAAATTGTACGAAAATAATGACGGTTAATGGTCAGATTGATGTATTAGAGAATAGATACTGAAATTTTTAGAAAATATTAGCTGAAAAATCTAAAAAATCAGGGAATTTTTTAGATTTAAATATAGTAGTTAATTTATCGTTGTTAAACAGAATTTTTCCAAACTCTTTTAAAATACCTATAACTAAGTCATTGTATAAAAAAGGGAACAAAAACTTGATATAGAATTATAGAGGCCATATCACTATTACCATCGTTTCCTAAAATTTCGTAAAAGTCCAAGTAACTATATATGTAAATAACAATATTCTGAGTAAATCACAGTTTATATTTAAGCAAAACCACATACATTGGATGCGGCTTTCACTTCGATTAACTGTATTAATAACTCATTAGAAAGTAAACACCAACCTCTCGGTATTTTCTGCCACCTAGCTTTTGACTGCGTTAATCATGAAATACTTTTAAATAAACTGAATTAGTACGATATTCAAGGTAATGAGAACAACTGGTTTAAAGGTTATTTGACGGACCATCAAATATGTCCAGAAATTGAGGAAAATTTATATAACCGTTCTAAAAAAATTAAATCCGACTTCTCAAGTTAAATGCGGGGTTCCACAAGGATCCATTCTTGGACCAGTTTTAGTTTTAATATGTATTAATGATTTAATAGCTAACTTTAATTTACGAAACTAAAACTATTGAAGTATTAACTTTATCAGCGCAAAATTTAATGGAGAAAGTATCTCTCAATCACTGATCTGTAGTAAAATTTATTATATTCCAACTATACCGAGAAATTGATTATATCACAATTAAAATAAATAATGGTAGTATTAATCCAGTAAGAAGCGTTAAATTCTTAAGTATACATCTCGATAATCTCTTTTGGTCAAAACATATCACAAAGTTAAATATTAAATTAAGTAAATCTATTTTCGCAATATCCATAATAAAAAAGAACATAGCCGTTACGGCACGAAAGACAGTCTATTTTCCCTACTTTCATAGCATTTTGTAATATGGTATTGAATTTGAATTGGAGCAGTACAACGACTTGACATTCTACATTTCTTAAAAAAAAATCAATTCGAGTATTATGTAAGTTAAAACTTACAGATTCATGCAGGACATTTTCAAAAGAATTAAAAATATTTACAATTACGAATCTTTACACATACAAATTAGCTATCCTAATACACAAGAGAAGAGCGTCCCTTGTCAAACCTTCCTACATTCATTCTTATTCTATATATAATTACAATACTACGCAAAAAAGGTCCATTATATACAGACACCCAAATCTATAATAAATTACCAGAAAACCTGAAAACTTTAAAAAAATTTGCGGCTGAAATTTTTTTTACATGATAATTTTTTTATAATTAAAATTTTTCTACTAAGATATTTTAAATATCATTTCTTTACTTTTTCTCTCAGTAGAAAATTAAATTACTTTTTTAATTAATTTACTTGTGTATATTTTTTTGTTAATTTCTATTCTTAATGAAATATACCAAAGTGGGCGAATATGAACCAACTTTTTTTAACCTATAGAATAAATTATTAATAATATGTTTTCACTTTTCACGATTGTTTAATCATAGGTACATTAAATAATCTTAGATACGTTGTAAATACTATTTCTCTACCTCTTCAATTAGGTTCTCTACAATTTTAGTTAAATAAGGTATTGTATTAATTTATTGTAAAAAAAAAGTTTAGGTAAGTATACGTCTCTGTGTATAAATCTTCTAAATTTTCAGTTCATTATGTAAACTTGCTTTTTAAGTAGCCCCGTAGGAAATAGTCCAACAGGGTAAGATACGGCGACCTAGCTGGCCATTCGATACTCGCTCTTCTTCCTACCCAGTTGTTAGGGAAAATCTCATTTAAATAATTTTGAACATACGCCGCATATTGTGGAGGAGAATAGTGTTATTGAAATATGATATCGTTATGAGGGATACCAGGATCTTCTTCATTTAGAGACAGGAAAGCTACCATGTTTTACAGGAATACCCAAAATTGTTTACTTGCAGTTAGTTTTCCGTATATTGCTGTAGTATTCAGTTCCCTTCTGTTTTTCAATATACATTATATCTAATTAACTTAATATAACTTGACATTTGTATATTTTTGCATTAAACGCCATCAAATTATATGTGCATAGCAATTATCTATTTTCGCCTAAGTCCTAAAAATATCCACCCTCTAGATGTGAACATAACACTCTACAATAAATTCATTCATTAAACAAAATGATTTTTTTACGAACTTTCAAGCACATTTTATTTTGTGTATATCGACATTTTCACTTTCTTCCGTGTGTCCTGTTTTATTACAATTAGTCTGCGTGGATAATTGCTACAGGAAATTAAAATATGCCCCGTACACTCTAAAATCTGAGTGCTGTGAAGCTGAAAATGTAATTAATCGGGTACATATCTGAATTACGTGCTTAACAGGATATTGTATTAATATTGGTTAAATTGGAAATTCCTGTCGAGCTATATACAACGATTGATTCATTGTTTGCAAATTAACAGAATAATATAAAGTATGTAACATGTAATTACCGCACTGTAAACTCTATGGCTCTAGAGAAGGCATGGAATTGGTCCTCCGTAGGTACTTGAGTATTGTTTTAGTGCATAGATTGACGTTACCCACTATGTGTTTATCATCATTATATTTAAGTCTAGGATATTACAACAACTGAACGCCATATTTCATATAACATAAAATTCAATTCACCACCCTCAATCGTATTTACAATGCTGGAAAATAAAATAGAGGGTTGTTTTTTTAAAGATTTGCTTAACAAATTTAATAGAAGATTCTTCAATAAGTAAGAGGATAATTTATGACAGTATCATAAATGTTGGTGGTATTGAACAATTTAAGATAAATAAATCTCTCCTTCAATATATAATAAATTCTAATAGTAAATGGAAAGAGGCCTTGAGAAAAAGAAAGTGTGAGGAGTGAAGAGTAGAAGAAAGAAAAAGGCTAGAGCCTTTTTCTTTCTTTTACTCAGTTTGAAAAACCTGAAAAAGAGAAAAGGAAGAATTGAGTCTAGAAACAGGGGAGATATAAAATCAATTGATGAGGAAATTGACACTACAAAAGTCTTGTTGTTGTTACTTTATTTTTATATTTTCTGTTAAAATTTCAGATAAATTTATTTTTATTGATGATAAAAATGTATTTATTAACAGTTCATATGTGGTTTGTTATTGTACATGTAGATTATCAGAAGCCTTAGGGCAAACTCCATCTCTCCACCATCTTTCAGGCGGAAATGCACGTCATATAAATCTGCGCTCGAAAATGCTTTAAAAAAGGCACATGAGGAGCAAGAATCTATATCCTCTCGGACAGTCAGGCGACACTTAAAGCTTTAAGTTCGTTTATTTGTAAATCAAACATAGCCCGGTAATGTCTACAAACAGTAAAACAATTGGCAAGGAAAAACAAGGTTACCTTGATGTGGGTGCCATGGCATGAAGGAGTAGAAAGGAATGAAATTGCTGATTGCCTTTAATGTTCAGTAAGGCTATTTAAATTCTTTATTGGGGTTTACAGAATCTGGTCAGGTTTTGACCATTACACAATCCTGTATATCAAGAAAAGGCAATCATGTTGAACCAAATATTATTATGTCATACTAAGTTATATGTATGTAGGAGCTCTTCTAAATATCTGCTAGAGTTGTGTATTGCAAATAATCTTTCGTGGCACGCACATTGAGAAGCTCTCACACATATGTTGATGACTTTTTTTATTTTCGAGTAAATAGCTTTTTTTTAATCAGTACAAAAAATAATTTTTTAACAAAATTTTACTAATATGGTCCCTAATTTCACTCTTTTAATGTGTCATGTAATTAAAAATTGATCATAAACATACTTCAGTTTGACATTCTGTTTTGCCTGAATACCTTGGACATATTAAGTTTGGATTGAAAACAATATGGACATATTAACTTTTGGTTGAATAAGTTTTTTAAATTTATATTAAAAATAAACTACATACAGAGCTTTTAATTTTATACTTCTTCCTTTTTTTATACTATTTTGTTGTTTTCTTGATCCACAGCTCACATCTCACATGACACTCCATATATGGCATTTATTTTCACTATTTCCTGAACTGTTCGCGCATTACTCTGTAACACTCATTTACTTCATATTATCAGTGGAAGTGTACTCTAATTAGCACTTAAAATACTCATAATAACATTATTTATTTGATTTAGTTCCTTAAAACCCATGGCTTTTTCAACATAAATCCACACATACTGGTTTTTCGCTTCCTCCGTGATACTGTCGACATAGTTGTTACTGTTTATTTTTACTTCGCGCCGTCTATGCACTGCGTCGTTTGTAGGTAACTGAATAGAGAATAAACTACATCTCGCTGCGCACGCACAGCTACTGTCCTTGACTCCTTTCCTATGGGAGCTCAGACAGACCGGTTGAGAAGCCGATCCAGGACTCGCGAAAATTGTCCGGTATCTAGTCATTACTGCATTTTGTGTTTTATGGTCATTTTCATAATTCACTTTAGTGAAACTTTAATATTTTAAATATGTCGAAGGAATTTCATAATGCTGCTTTAGCATTTAAAATCCACTTTAAAATAAAGTCGTGATGTTGATGACTTTAAAGTAGACTTTAGCTATTTTTTATTAATGTGATTAGTGGATATTTATATGTACATATATGTATGACTGATGATCGAGAGGCATGGACACTTGACTGTCACCCAAAAGTCCCGGGTTCGAATCCCGGCCGTGGCACTAGAATTTTTCGGTGTGAGAGATTTAATCGTAGTATACTCGGATATTGGATGTGTGTCCGTTGTCTCTAAATGTGTAGCTCCTCTCGCACAACGCCAGTTTAGAGATACAGGGGGTTGTATTATCTGTGGTGATTATTATTATTATTATTATTATTAATAATACGCCTATTTGTCGCTATCGAATAATCGTAACGCATATTATGTGTATAACTGAATTAGCGTAATAAATGACAAAGAAATAGATAATATCGTTAGAAGTAAATACTAAAACCTTTTTTTCAGGAAAGTTGTCTGACTGTAATTGTCCATCAAGAAAACACTTTACTGAGAAAGATACGTGTCTCATTTTTATATAATACCTTCTAAAAGCATCAAGACGGCATTGTACGCACTGCAGTTTTGTCGAACCTCCTCATTCTGTCCCCATAAAGGACATCCGTTGTCTTACAGGGTGGACAAAATGAATTTCGTCTTAACTTCATAACGTATTAGTACCAGATTATTGTAAACAACAATAAATCGCACGCATATTATGTGTAGCATTAAAATAGTATTTTATATAACAAGTGGCTAAAATAATGTTTTTTTTACAAGTGGGGCGTTTATAGTACGAGCCGAAGGCAAATAACAAAGTTACCTTGTCGTAATGACTAAATTCTATTGCTGTTTCCATAGAAACCAATAATAAAACAACTAAATATTGAACGATTTAAACGTTGCATTTGACACATTCTAGTTGAGAATAATTATTATTTGGAACAAAATGAGTGATAGTGAGGAAGATTTTAAGCAGAAAACTGTGAGTAACATATCTGTTCTTTTCACTTATCTATCTGAAAAAGCAAAAACTTTAAAATTTTCAATTCTCTGGTCCAAGTTTTCGATGCTTAAAGCAGTTTTGAATGTAAAGAATAATGTAGATTTATCCAATTATCAAAAAGTAAAAGATTTTTTTAAAAGATAATCCACTGGGTATAGGGCTAAGAAATCTAAAGTTTTTGACAGAGCAAATGTCGAACGTGTTTTACTAGAAGCATCAGAAAAGTTTTTAATGTGGAAAGTTGTGTAAATAATGGGCTTGGCTGGCGCTTGTCGTCGAGAGGAATTCTACAATATGACCATTGATGACATTGTGAGAAAAGATTACATGCTGGTTGTTAAAGTACCTGATTCGAAGACCCACATTGAAAGCACTTTTACGGTAATTGGTGAGACAGTTAATGGAATAAATCCACTAAATATTCGTATTAATACATTTTCAAAAATACCAAATATTATAGCTAAATATCTTAACTTATCTAATCTTGAGCAATATACGGGTCACAGTTTTAGGAGATCTTCGGCATCACTATTAGCTGGTTCTGGAGCTGATATTCTTACCTTAAAACATCATGGGGGATGGAAATCCAGTTGCTGAGGGATATATAGAAGATAGCATCCAGAACAAAAACGAAATTCAAAAAAGATATTTTCAAACAATACTATAGAAATGACTGTCTGCCGATGTAGTCGTTGGTGAAAATCAGACCAACCACCATATTAATATAAATGAATCAAATATTGTTCGTACATCTGAATCTATAATTCTAGGAATAAATATAAATAATGTTGTAACATATAAATTTTCGTTAAATTATGAATAAAATTGCTCATGAAATTTGTTAATAATTAATAAATGTATGATGTAAGAACTTTAATTTGTTGTCTGTTGGCTATTAAATTTTATTTCACAGTGTGAACTAAAATTCCTTTATTTCATATATTTTTCTTTTTTTTTCACTTGTTAATAATGACATTGTTTTGATTCATTGAAACTGTCCAATAAATGTCATTTTAGGATATGGCGTTACAAAAATAAATTTATTCAATCATAGGATAATTAGATAAATTAAACACAGTTGCTTGAATAGTGGTTCTCGGGAAGTTCCAGATAATAACAGTAAAATCCAATTACCAATAGTGCGTTAAATTATCTGTTGATTAATTAAACATATCGATGTATTTAATTATCTACAGGGATGGTTTAACAAACTTATTGACATATGTTACAAGTTACAATGTTATACGTTATGCAGAAAATGTGTTAAACTTTTTATGTTATATGTTGTATTGATATGTTAATAAGATGCACCCAAAATGCTACGAGAACTGTAACAGATTCGTCACATTTTATAGGACCACAGTTGAAGAGAGTTATGAATTTGTTATGACAAAACCATAGTTTCTATAGTAAAATATCAAGGGATCAGATTTATCAGTCATTAAAACCCTCATTTTGCATATAAATTTTTGGTTTACGATAAATAATCTCCAAGATGTCCTAACTTTAATTCTGCTGAAACCTGTTACGATTCGCTCAGCGTTTTGGGTGAAGGATTGCGGCGCACCTTTTTTAAAATGTTTTTTTAATTTTTTTGCATACTTGTCCTGTAGGTCGAATCTGAAACTTTGGATTATTATACTCAGTTTTAATTCTGCACAGCTTCCAAATATTTCCAATCACTACTTAATTATTGTCAACTTAACATAGGAAAATTGTCTCTCTTTCTTGGACTAATATAAGTTTTCTTATCTTGTTTGTAGTTCCTTTTACGTGCTGTAGATAAACGTTTGCTGCTGGTGTCTAGGAGTCCTCTTGAGTTTTAGGTCCAGTAGAATTTCACACCTATTGTATTGTGTACTGTGTAAATCCATTTTTCTGCAGCGCTTTTTTATATGGAGGAAAAAATATCTTCTTCCTTAATATTATCGGCATCCTTCTAGGAGCATGCAACTTATGTCTTTATGACTGATTTAGTTATGATGGATGATGTTGTGAGTGGCATTTCTATACACCGTATGGCCCAGGTTTCCGTCCGGTATATGTTCAGGAATGAGACTTAAATTTGATTCTACCTCCATTTAATTTTTTCGTGACTGTTATTCAGGTGATCAAAGAAACTATTTAGATGCTATATACCGTGCGTCCAAATTACGAATATGTCATCGACGTACCTTAGCCAGATTTGGGTTTTAATGGTGCCGATTGTAGAGCTCGGATTCAAACTCCTCCATGAAAAGATACCAATGACTGGAGATAAGGGTGAATCCATCAGTGCTCCCTCCATTTGCCTGTAGCGCTGATGGTACCCAATTCCAACCGAACCATAGTTTACCCCAGACCATCATTCTGATCAAGGGATATCTTTAAACCACCTTAACATTTGACCAAGTTCCCATTTTCTTCTATCTTTCTATAGTCTGACCCTTAATATCCAACCCGAAATTGAAACGACCACCAAAATCAGTATTCATATCCTTCATTAGTTTAAAAGAAAATAAATAATAAAATAATAACATTCAAACCGAGGTGAAATGAATATAAAATATATATTATTAACAGACCGTATTAAGAAAAGCATAGTAATATTTTGATGTGTATTTTACAAGCATCAAAAGATGTATTTATGTTTTAGTGCCAAATATACGAAAAAACTCGTATATCTCTCCGAATTATAAAAAAATACTAACCTAGGCGAATATCCATATTAGAAGCAATCGTACAATTCGTACTTACCCTCATTACTTATTTACATAATTTTTACACCCGAACTCTCTAAAATGTATCTCTCAAATCCACTGTGTAATATAACAGTGAAATCATTTATAGAAGAGGTACCTAATGCCTACGTGAGTCTTTTCTTTGGAAAAATAATAAAAATAACATTATTATTTCAGCCTTGCTTGAGTAGTTCAGCACGCCAGGACTATAGTGAAATGGCAAACGTTGCAAAACGATGTATTTATCCTTGAATAGACCGAGAACGGTCAGCAGGCGGAAATGAGCTTTTCGATCTCGACCCCCACAGTGAATAAAATATATAGAGTGAACGAAATATCAACAACTGCTTTGTTTTATTATTATCAGATAAGAAACTGTAAAAACTGAGCGAAGATTTGAAGGACAAGAGATTCTAACAGACTTTCACGTTTTGTGGTATGATAAATGTGTATGTCGGATTATCTACGTTCTAACACTCAATGTATTAAAACAGTCTCGCAATATAAAATTTCATATTTATACAGCGTGTCCACCTAGTGCTGGGAAGTCCAATATCTTGGTTAATAAAAGAGATAAATGATTTTTTTTAATGTGCCTAGTTTCTCAAGCTCTGCAGAATCATAATAACGTTAATTATACAAGGTGTTCCACTTCCGCTGAGCAGAGAGCAACTTTGCAACTTTCTGAATGGCAACCTTCATTTTTATAAATTTTTCGAAATCTGTATGAAAAATAAAAGGAGCTTTATGTATAATACTCATGAAAATATTCACCGTTTTCAAGATATTTAGGTTGACATGTTTTTTTTCTCAATTTTCGACACTCATAATAACTGATATTCAGGGGTTATGCCAGTTGATCAGTAAAAATATTTTTTTACTAAATGTTGAGCAAGAATAGCTCTTTGAAACGCTATGTCAGAAATTGATCTGTGATATACAGGGTGCGTGTTTCATTTAAATTAACGAGGATCTTTCAAATTTTCCTTTTTTCATATTTGACAAGATTTTTTTCGCAACGTGTATATCACAGGTCAATTTCCGACAGCTTTTCAAAGAGCCATTCTTGCTCAACATTTAGTCAAAAATTATTTTTACCGATGATTAGCATAACCCCAGAATATCAGGTATGAGTGTCGAAAATTGAGAAAAAAAAACATATCAAGCTAAATATCTCGAAAACTGTGAATATTTTCATATGACTATAACACATAAAGTACTTTTTATTTTTCATATAGATTCCGAAAGTTATAAAAAATATACGTTGCCATTAAGAAAAACAAAGTTGCTCTCTGCCCACCGGAAAAGGAACGCTCTGTATAATTGGCGTAATTTTTATTCTGTAGAGCTTGAAAAACTAGACGCATTAAAAAAAAAAGATCAATTTGTGTCTTTTATTAGCTAAGATATTGGACTTACACCGGTATGTCATATGAAGAGAATATAATCATTCTAAAAAATTTATAACCTCTCCTCCTTATTATTATTTTCGTAATTATAACCTGAAGTACTCAAAATAAAAATTTGTTTTAAACATAATCAAGGATCTGCCGAAAAGGAGTAAAAAGGAAGGCGTATGTACGTCTTACCTCATTTTTTTTTTGTTGTTGATTAAATGTTGTTACAAACATATGATTCTCGGTTTATTTTGACACAAAAAAAAATAGTGGTGGTGGTTCGAGATGTATCTTGGTTATATTAGTCCAAGAGCTAGTAACACGTGTTTCATGAAGTGTTGATGCACCTTAAAATTTTTTCAAATGTAGTATCTATGAGATAAAAAGCCAGAAACCTGTGTTTAGCCCAACCCGGACACCAGGTACTGCGCATAATAGAAAGGTGTAATAAAATTGAACCCGAAAGAAGTGTTTAATTCAGAGGCCAACAAACTATAACGAAATTTTAAATAATTTTAAAAAATAAAATTTAATAAGGCAGACATTTTTGAGAGGGTTTACATATAATAATCCTCCCCAAATTTTTTTTTTTTAAATACAATTTGAAGTGTTGTCCTCTGAATTTTAATAGCCTCTTAATTAAATATTAAAAAAATTATAAAAAAAGCCAGACACTTTTTCCGGGGTTTAATTACCGGCAAACATGAAAATAACTCTTATTTAAAATAGAAAGAGATAGGTAGTCGTGGCGGCGATAGAGCACCGACACCGAGTAGCTCACTCCCGTTCACGCTTCTTGTCAGTGTCCTTTACCACGTACCGCTAGAGGGCCACCATTTAATCAAGACATACGGCCAGCATTACAGAATCACTTTAGGCCATTTAGCGACGAAAGGGGCGTGGAGGCGCTTTGTCAAGCAAACGATTTAAAATTTGTCTTTCACGTTGCATGTCGCATCAAGACACACACAGCCCGTCTAGCCAAGGACGCGACCGTGATTCAAGGGAATGCGCAGTGCTAAAAAAAGATACAAAATAAGTGGATATAAAACAAATTAAAAAATCACGTTTAGGCGAAAGAAAAACAAAACTATTCAAAATAAAAACAAAACCAGGTATAAAAACATTTTAAAACAAAAAAAATTCCTCAAAACAATTTTAAAACAAAAAAAATTCAAAACATTTCAAACAAAAAAATCCTTAAACACAGCCGCCTAGAAACCCGACTAAGCCAGAACGAGCTATTTGGCGCTCGACGAAAAACACGGTGCCGTAGAGAATCCGAGTCGGCCGAATGGGAAAAGAAAGGAGATTAATACAGTTTTTTCAATCTGTAGTTTCTCAGTTAAAAGACCGGAGGAGGGCCCCGAGAATTAGTACCTACTATTTTCGGAAGGAAAAAAAAAATAAACAAAAGTCGATTTTAATAAAACGTGAAAGAAAAGGGAAAAAGAAAGACTGGCAAATAACGAGACATTTAAATAAAGTCAAACATTCCGCGAATTTAAATACGAAAATTTTTTAGTTTCAGATTAAATTTACAGCTGGTAAAGGACAGTGACCAACAACCAAAGAGCGTAGAAAGAAGTGAGTACTGCGGTCGGTGCTTCATCGCCGCCAACAGGCCTTTTTTTTAATAAGATTTTTCAGCCGGTAATTAAACCCCGGAAAAAGGATTTTTAAATTTAATTAAGAAAAAATTTCAGAGTGAATCAACACTTAAATTGTATTTCAAAAAAAATTTGGGGAGGAAATAATTTAAACCCCCTCAAAAATGGTTTATTTTTTTAAATATTTAAAATTTCGATAAGTTGCCTGAAAAACCTGGTATTACCTTTAGGGCCCGGGTTGGGTAACGCAGGTTTCTCTGTGGTTGAAAAAAGGTGCACAACTCAGCAGTTGCTCTGTATATCATTATTCAGTATTTCTGAAATATTTAATGACCTGTTACACAGAATGTTTCGTCGGAAATGACTGACCACAGATTTCTGAGGTTAAAATGTTATAATTCAGATAAACGTACCTATATACAAAAACGCACCCTTATGGAGTAATAGCCTCCCTGCTTGTTTTTTTTTTTAATAACTTCAGTTGTATTTGACCTACCGACCTCCAACTTGGTTGACTCAAAACTATTTATATAAAGATAATGGACTTCACGGGTAAAGGAAGAAAATGTATTCAGATTCAGAGTATTAAAATTTCGACATCTAAACTTTTTTGTTCACATGCCAATGTCTATCATAGTAAACAAATTCAAAATGTAATTTGTTTATAAATCTTTTTAGGTCTTTTTTAAAAAGTTCATATTTCGTATGGTTCCCTCATAAAATAGCAAAGTTTGAAATAATACCCGCCCTCAAAGAATTATCCACTAATGTAGCAACAACTAATTCGTATGAGCCGCAAAACAAATCCCCATGATGAGTCCGAAAATCATGAACCAACCCTTGTATGGGGGGCGTTTTGCTAGAAATATTAACATAAATGATACTTATCAGGACATTTGGCATAATTCCTTAGCAACAAATTCTGCAATGCTACAACTAATTCGTATGAGCCGCACAGACAGAAAAATTTTTTGTCTGAAATTTTGTGTATCGTCTTAATTCGTCGAGATTCGTCCAGAAATGCAATAAAAATTTTCCAAATTCTTTTCACGAATACATACCTTCCTCACTTTGAGGGGTGAGGAAGTAAAGTTAGGGTGTTTAAGTTTGGCGACTATTTCATCAAGCCTCAATCATTTTTGTTAATTATGCAAATTTCCATAGTTTTTGTAATAAACATAGTGTCATTTTGTTTATTATTAAAACATCATAGCAAAGTGTTACTTAGGTTTTTGGTTAAACAAGTACAAATACAGTGTTACAGGCACTAGGCGATGGGCAACATTCTGTATGTTATTGAAATGAATAATGCAAACAAAATACATTTTGAAGTGACCAAAAGTTAATTAGTCCGGCTGTAGGTGTAGATTATCTTGCTTGAAATAAGCCACGATAAATTATTTACGACTCAGGAATTCCAAAAATATTCCAACATGTGTAAATAATTAATTTGACAAAGCACGCACGACTGTAGTTTGTTTAGTTTTATTCTCACGGCTTTAAAAATATGTTTCAATTATACAAAAAGTACATTTTATGGAAGTATTTTTCATTGAATTTGAAGAATAATAGTTTCTCATTTCTTTCATACATGTTTGATATAGGTACATGAAAAATATATACAATTTTTTGTCAAGCCTTTTGCTCCCAAAAATGATGTAAATTGCTGAAATGTCTGTTACATGAGAATGTGTTGCGAAATTTGGAACAAGATTTGTTTTCATCTAAAATTAAAAATTACTGATATATTTACCGAGTTCGGTAAAGAAGTGGGCTGGAATGTTGAGTCGCAAACGTAGCTGGTTTTACTGTTTGCCGACTCCCGGATTCAAATCGCTGCTTCGAGCCTGACAAGTTTTTCATACTAATTTTCAGGAATTGCTTAGTAGAAGGTGTGCTTTTTACGAAAAGCAAAGTTATGAAATCCCTAACCCAATCATGTTTTCACTATGTGTTATTCAAATATGTACCTCCTCCCACTTGCCTGCACTCACATCAGTAGATTACGAGGTGTCGTTCAGTAATAATCTAGAGTATTTAATTATCTAAGTTGTTCGCTCTATGAGAGACAACATTGTGTAGAATTGGGTAATATTCGTAGTAACTTTCAAACTGTCCAGTGTGGAGTACCACAAGGAACTGTGCTCGAGCCATTACTTTTTACTATTTATCTAATTGAATTATTTGATATACCTTGTGGTGGTAAAGTTATAAGTAAAGCTGGCCGAGGTGGCTGGAGTACAGCCACGGTTTTAAGCTGGCGTCACACGTGCCGATTTAGAAGTGATTTACGCTGCAGTTTTATTTGAAAGGTTAATGCGTGAGGTTGTACCTATAAATTATACATAATGTCAAACGCGCCAAAGGGTAAAAAACGACCGTACGCGGACACAGTGAATAAATTTATCGGTGAATTTCCGGTTTTATTCTATGACGGATGCAAAATAAGTTGTAAAGTTTGCAATCAAGATTTAATGTGCTGGCACAAAACAGATTGTCGTCGTCATATCAATACCGTGCAACATCAAAATTAAAAAAATGGCATGCCTTTGACAACTCAGTTTATGTTTGATTTATTGTTAATGGTAATAGCCTGTAATATTCCGCTACACATACTGGAGTTTTGAAATAAATACAATCCCCAGGTGAATTTACCAAGTCGTTCATCGTTACGTAGATATGTACCAAGTGTTCGTGAAGACATTGTAAATAGGATTAAATGTGGATTAAAAAATACACGGCTCTGGTTATGTATTGACGAGACGACAGATTGTAAAAAAAATCTATTTTAAATATTATTGTACGTGTACTGGACCCTCTTAAACCAACATTTCCACTTTTACTAGCTAGTAAAAGACTAACCGTGTACTGGCGAAATAATTACGCGTGTGGTGTTGGAGACATTCGAAAAATTTGAACTTTCAACAAGTCAAGTATTGATGTTTGTGACTGATGGTGCCGCGACAATGCGCGTGGTAGGCCGTTCTCTTCAAAGAGACAATTGTAGGTATTTACATGTTACGTGTAAAGTGCATGCGTTACATCTTGTAGCAGAAACGATTCGAAAATGTTTTCCAGAGGTAGATGCATTAATAGCAAATACAAAAAAAATATTTCTCAAATCTCCTAAACGGCTTCGAGCATTTCACAGACAGTGTCCTGGTATCCCTGAACCACCAGAGCCGATTCTTACACGTTGGGGAACGTGGTTGAAAGCGCTTTTTATTATGCTGAATATTTTCAACAAATAAAAGCTGTGATACTACAGTTCAACCCTAACGAGGCTGCAGCTATTAGGGGAAAGTCAGACAAGCTTTCAAGACGTTTCCCTTGAAACAGATTTAAAAACTATTAATAACAATTATAGAGGACTACACGACGCAATAGAAAAATTGCAAAATAGTTCGTTGTCGTTAGTGGAATCGCTGCAAATAGTGGACGACGTAAATACACAGCCACAGGTTATAAATGACGCAAAAAAATAATCGCGTTAGTCAAAAATTCGAGAGTGTATTACAGAAAGATCCTGATTTTAGCAAATAAGACATATTTGTGATGGTGCATCTACAACTTCGTTAAGTGAGTTCACAGATTATTTTACTTATGCCTGTATTCCATCCGTAGATATCGAACGGTCATTTTTAAAATACAAACATATTTTTTCACCAAAGCGAACATCGCTAACGGAGACAGCTGTAGAAACATACCTGATGCTATTATACTATAGATCTTCCCCACTTTGTGATAACGACACCCAAACTACTTCATAAATCTGCTTAAAAGGGTGAGTTTTATACAAATTTTTATAAAATGCAACATTATTGTAAAAATTTATTTCCATTTATTGTACTTATTCAAGTATTATGATATGATGTAAACATATGAGTCATATGACGGCTCTGTCGGTCAGGTGACCTCGGCCAGCTTTAGTAATCAGCCTTGCTGATGATACTGCAATCATTTTTGAAGATCGGTCATGGAACATATTCAAAAGGAGAGTGGAACTAAATTTGCCTGCGCTAATAAACTTTTCAAGAAAAAGTTGTTGTCTATACATTTTCATATTACTTACCTTTCTCTGGCTATGAAAATAGTTTTCAAATTTCACTTTTCTAACGGCCCGTGATGCAAACTGAAATTATAATTCAATCAAAACAGAATACCATGTATTTAGTAATAATATTGGATTATCATATAAGATGGGATGCATACATCGAAAAGTTAGTTAAATGTTGAGGTATATATTGTCAAAAATAAAACTTCTAAAAACTTTTTTAAATGAAAAACTGTTAAGTTCAGTATATTATTCATTAGGCAGTCCCATCTTGCATATGGTCTAATAGCATGGGGTTGTATAACAAACAAATTATTGTAAAAAACTTGAGGTTATCTAAAAATGGATATTACTTTTAGCAAATGTAGACCTTATTTAACAGATCAATTATTCAACGAAATGGGAATAATTGATATTAGACAACTGTTTTTCCAAATTCTACTATTACACTGTCAAAAATAAAAATATGATTAGTCACAATATGAGACACAAGAAAGCTGCTTTACAATTACCTATGATTTTTAAAACTATTGAACAGAGAAGCCATAATTATCTTGCCATAAAACCAGTTAACACTCTCCAAACAGAAATAATGCAAATATCAAATTTTAAACATTTCAAATCAAAAATTAAATTATGGATAAAATAGCAAGGAAGGACATTAATAATTTGATAGACAAAAAAATACTTACATATAAAAAGGTGAATACAAATAATTAACTCGATACCTAAAACTCAAAAAATTTAAAGATTTCGATAATTTGGATAATAATTGGGCATGTTTACTATATATGTGTATATGTGTGTATATAAGTATGTGTGTATATGTATACATATATGTGTACATATATACAATATATACAATTTATTAAGCAAATTTTGAAATATTTTTATCTATAATTATAAAAAAAATGTATATATATATATATATATATATATATATATATATATATATATATATATATATATATATATATATATATATATATATATATATATATATATATATATATATATATATATATATATATATATATATATATATATATATATATATATATATATATATATATATATATATATATATATATATAAATATTTTATATATATTTTTAATATATATATTTCGTATATAAATAAATATTAATATTATATTATATGGATTTTTTTTTGTACATTGTATATGTTTACCTGTCCCATTCAGTTCTGATTATATTAATTAATTTTAAGTAAATATGTGTTTGTTTTTGTTCTAAATATTCACATTGAAAACTAATGATTAACATGAATTACAAAAATTTTATTATTAGAAATTATATAATATCAATTCATTGTCAATATTTCGCTGTATTTATATTCGGTTTGTATTATTACATTTATTCCAAATTTAAATATAAATAAATTAATGCAGTACTACAGTTAATTATTTTAGTTTAATTGGTTTATGTATAATTATAAATTGTAATTGGCACTAAATATAAATAATTAAAAATGTACATTACACAAATATAATAATGTTGATAAATAAATGGTGCAGAGTGGTGAAACTCAACGAACTAATACGACTGTTACCCTAATAATAGATTTACCAATCATCAATTTTTTTAATTTTAAAACTAAAGATCTGAGAACCGACCACGGATGTGATAGAGTGGAGTGGTGAGCAGATCGCACAGTAACAGGTCAACTCTTTGACAGTTGAACAGTATCCTTCCAAACATATTTCTATATACTGTTCCTGAGTATAGTCACCAGAAGGTATTTAGATTATTCTTTATTTTCTGACTTAGTTTACATGTTTATTAAATAGTATAGAAAATTGTGTAAATCAACAAATACAATAATGGAATTCGTTAATTAGAAGCAATGTTCAATGCAAAATCGTGCAAAATGTCAAATAAATCACAGAATTTAGTGATAAATATTAACAATGCAGTTATTACAATTTGACAAATTTATACTAGATTTCGAAAGTGTGGCATTATTTTGATTATTATTAAGTTGCACATTATATTTTGTGCAGAATTGGAATACTATTTTTACCATCAATTGCTGCTGATATTTTTTCTTATTAGTGGAATGTTTTTCTGGAACACTATTGCCATTCCAACCTCCATGGCATTTGGTGGATAGCAGTAGCACATTCCGAAGCAGATCTTTTATCTGCTTCAGAGTCTGCTACAGTGAGGTGGAAGTTCTCCTGAAGCAAAAGCTAGTATATTCTTCCGGATTAGTAAGTTTCAGAAAAGTAGGGACAATTGTTGGGATATTTCCAAATGTGTGAATTCCGGTTGGTTCTTTCATACATCTGTTGTTTCTGTGTGATACAAAAACGACAATGATCGATGTGAGTTGGAAGTTACGCAGCATATTTTACAATGTTCACTTCTTCAAAATTCCGACATATAACAAAAAATTACCATGCAATTTTGGGTTTCGTATTGAATGTAACAAATATTGTCTGAACATTATTTGTGGCATTCGCTACATTTTTCTTTTTCTTTCTTGAGACTTGCTACCACATGAATAATTCTTCGTTATCTAAAAAATATAGTTAGATACCCAGTATGTTACTGGAAAAATAAACCTCTGCGCTTTTGATTTTACGTCAAGAGATTAGTCAGAGGGTGGTTTTTGACAACTAATATGAGGCATAAAAATCATAATACATTTCCCTAACGTTTCAAAAAACGAATCTGTTTTTATTTATCTTTTTTAGAATATGTCTAGAGTGTAACTTGACACATATATTTTTAATATCCATAGATACTTAAAAATTATACAATATTAATTTTGTGCAATTCTTCTTATAACGTCGATAACTACATTGTACCAGAATCTACAGAGCAGTGGGATAAACATTTTTCTTCCTTCAATAAAATTATTGCCGATTCCTTAATTTTTCTTTTTTTACTATTCGCTTTTATGATTAAAATTTTTGCCGATTCCCAGTTTATTTGATGTCCATTTTCTCAAGCATGTTCGCAAATTTTCGATTTTTCGATTTCACCCTTTCTAATATAACTTTTATGCTTACAAATTGAAAAACCTGGTATTCAACTTTTATTACATTTTCTAAACGTAAATCCTTCAGTTCTTCCCTTCTACATACTCCACTCAGTTCAATAATCATCGTTACCTAAATAAAGAAAAATCGACTGAATTTATTTAAATAATATTTGTATTAATTTTTTTATCACCATCATTAAAAACTTTTCGTTTTCTGCTTGTCAAAATTTAAAATTTCTTAGCTCTATGTTCATCGGACTTGCGCTTCAAAAATGAAATCATGTATGCATTTGCTAATATCAGTTTTCTTTTAAAACGCTTCGTAACATTAAGTAATACGACCAAAGAGGAGATTTGCGGCTAACTTGAAAATATGCCAGCAATGCTTTCTCGTTCATAATATTCTTCACGTTCTTATGATTTACTATTCTTCATAGCAATTGAAAGTAATCTCATACACTGATAGTGATTTTCCAGTAAAAGTCACATTTTCAGCTTTTTCTTCTGCATCAGAAGGAAAACTTAGCCAGATTCGGTCATTTTTTGGTGAAATTGCCTTACAAAACCAGCTGAATTAAGAACTGACAGAAATAAAAGAAAACAAACTCTTGAACTTTTTGTAAATAAGTAATTCGTTGTCCTGGAATAGGTTGGAACGTTTCATGTGAAGATAACACTGACGTCCAACTTGGTTGGCGAAAAGCGCGTCGAGTGCAGTATATAGTGTTTTGGTGTTTCGTGGAAAATTACGTCAGTGTTATTTCACATCAAAGGTTCCAACCCGTTCCAGGACTACGATGGCTTCACGTTCAACGGAACTGAATCTGTATCATAAGGTTAGTGCTAAGACTAGATTAATAGAGTCAGATATTTGGTTTCTAAAGACTTGCAAACGTCGTTCAGTATTTCCAAATTTTGTTCAAGTTAAAATTCCAAATTCTTCACAAATTTCAAATAAAGTTACAATGTTTGCAAAGCAGAAATGGCTGGATTTAAAAATTAAGCATCTGTACAGTAAACAAAGTACGCATGAATTACAACCATATGGACTTTACAAAAGCTTACCTATAAGTTAAGTAATTTAGAACATGAACAATGGTGTGACTTTCAGAGGAACACGTTTATATGAATTAACGCTAAATTTATTGAGAAAATGTCACAAAATAGAAAACTCAAAAGATTAATCGGTAGTACGTCAAAAAAAGTGTTCTTCAAAAAGTTCTCAGCAGAATCATTCCTCACAGTCGTTTGATAAGGAAACAAATGATCTCCTTAACAAGGGGTTAAATTTTTGCTTTACCTGCCTCTGAAGGCATTTTAGATGAGACTGTTGCAAGTGTTGCAAGTTCAATTCAATACCTTTCTGATTCCTCTAAAGGATTTGTCAGAAAAGCTTGCAGAAATCAAATCTCGACAAATATTGTCACTAAAGTAAATAAAAAAAGTCAAAATAGTCAAACGGTTGCGAGAAAAAGATTGTTTTTATTTAAAAGCTGATAAGGGCAATAAGATTGTTATTTTAGACAAAGAAAGGGTAGACAGTCTGATTAGTAATGGTCCTTGTAAAAAACTTTCTAGAAATCCGTTACCAGAAATGGTTACTGAAGTAAGTAATGTATTGAAATCCTGCAATAACCTTATTACTCCAGTTTTAAATAGGAAGTTACATATTGTATGTATCTAACCTAAGTGCACCTAGATCGTAATGCTTGCCTAAGATACATAAACCAGGAAAGTCGGTACGTCCTATTGTTTCAGCAATCGGATCGCCGACTTATAGTTTATACGAGTACAATTGAAATCGTATAAAAACTGAAAGCCTGCAAAAACAGTCGGCATCTCTTTATTGTACATATAAAATAATATATAGAATAAAGAGATGCCGACTGTTTTTGCTGGCTTTTAGTTTTTATACGATTTCAATTGTGCTCGTATAAACTATACCACCTCTCAAAATGGTTAACAGAAGAGTTCGAAAATTTACCTATTGCACCACCTAGATTCTCTGTGATTAATGCCGTCGAATATGGCTCCGTGGTCTAGAGGTAACGTACTTGCCTCGAAACCTCGGGGTCCCGGGTTCGATTCCCGGTCGAGGAACTGGGATTTTTCTGTGAAAGAGATTAATCGTAGTATACTCGGATATTGGGTGTGTGTCCATTGTCTCTAAATGTGTAGCCCTCTCCCACACAAAGTCATTTCAGACCTTCAGGGATAAAGGGGGTTGTTCATGTCGTGTTATTATTATTTTTATTATTATTAATTCATTAATAACGTGAAAAATATTCAGCTACAAGAAGGTTAAATTTTGATCTCCTTTGTTTGTTCATTGTTTCCAAGTGTTCCGATACCACAGACCTTGGACTGCCTTCAGGATCTACTCGAATTAAACAATCTCAGTCAAGATGTAGTAACTGAATATCTTTAACTCACTAAACTTATGATTGTTAGCATAAGTTTAGTTTTAATCATTACCAGATGATGCCAACTTGGTTGGCGATATGCGCGTCGAATACAGTATATAGTGTTTTGGTGTTTCGTGGAAAATTACGTTAGTGTGAAGTAATTCGTTACTAAGGAAACTGCCATAAGAGAATATTTGGTGTTTTAGCTTTAACAGTTTTTAATTCAAAACCAAATAATTTGTTTTTAATTTTTTCATTAATTTACGCTAGCGGACAAAATTTTATATGCCATTCGGATTGTTATGATACACGACTGGTACCATAATGACTGGCGTTACGATCCTTATAACATAAATAACTATATTATATCACCTTATCTGAAGTAATAGATGATTATGTGATTCTTTGCAAAATGTGATCCTGAAATTAGAGCTAGTTTGAGAAAACGTGGAATAGAAGCTTCTTTGTAAGGCTGAGGTACTCAGTAGTCTTTGTTGATACATTTTAAACTTGTGCCATTTTGAACTTTTATTTACTTTGGTTCATTTTCTGTATCCTATTTTGACTTTATTATATTAGATGGTTTAATCTTGGTAGCCGAGTTATTGGCCATGGTAGCCGAGTGGATAAAGCGCTTATAGATATTTACTCGGTGCCGAATATCGATGGTTCGAATCCATCCCGGAGAAGATTAGAAGTTTTATTTGTAATTTACCGCTGATTAAGATGGGAGAGAACTATCGATGCCCTAGATGTGATTCAGACCACAATAAACTGTAGGGCCTCGTCTCTCTCTACTCAACACAAAATACTAGGACTTTCTGGGAGTTACTTCGGTGACTTGAGAGGCTGTTAAGAAAAGGCGGTTAAGAAAACATTAAAGAAAACACTTAATCTAGGTCCTCCCATCTTTAATTGTTTGAAACTGAGTCTCCACGTATTATTTTATTTAGTGGTTATTTGGTCTTTCTAAGATGTGTTCCCAATATCTTCTTAAACTTGATCCACTATCATTTCACAATTTTCACACTCCTCCATGTAGTTTTTGATATTGTTTAAATGTGTAAATAAGCGTCGTTTAAATTAGTGTTGGCAGAAACCGGAAAAAGTGTAACCGGTTAATCGTTTCCTTCTAAAACCGGTTCCGGATAAAACCGGTTATCCAAATATAGATCAAAACCGGTTTTTTGGGTTACTAGATATTCGAATAATTAGTTACTCGGTTATGCAAATAACCGACTATTCGATTATAAAAGACGGTTATTCGGTTATCCGAAAACCGGTTATTTAGTTACCCAAAAACTGGTTAATCGGTTATCTAAAAACCGGTTAATATGTTATCCGAAAACCGGTTAAACAAATAACCTATTATTCGATTAACCGGTTAACCGAGTAAACAGTTTTCGATTTTGTGTAAAACTGCGAATAATCCAAAACCGATTAACCGGTAATCCAGAAAACCGGTTTCAGTTACCAGCACTAGTTTAAATGGCTCTTGTGATGTAACCGTTTGTTTTGGTGGTTGTTCGAACGAAATTCCCCTTCAAAATCATGTTTTTCTCGTTAAATCGAGCAATAAAGTTAGTTTTTAGGTTAATACAAATATATTGTTAAGCCACTGGACTGTGTAGACTGGTTAGATGAGACTGGAATTGTACGCGAACGACCGGAAATATTCTGGAATGTTCTAGACCGTGTGAATGGATGTATAAATAAGACGCACGGTGGGCCAAGACTCAGTCTTAAGTTGAAAGTGAATGAGTAAAGAAGAAATAAGATACAGATTTATAAGTGTTTAATTGTGATTATAGTTAGGACAGTCATTAATCTATTATTGTTAATTATTAATTAGTTAATAAAGTAGTGGGTAAGTGTTACCTGGACTTTCATTCAACGAATCTACGAGTAGAGGTGTTTGTGGGGATAGTAAACGTGTAACAATATTTTTGTAAATCTGGAAAAACGCCGTTTTTAATTAAAAATACACATCATATATAACAACTGAAGGCATTACATGATTTCAAGAATCAGATCTCTATACCTCATCTGCCAGTAGAAACATAAAATTAATGATAAAAATAGGGACATTGCGGATGCCCATTCCACCATTGCCTCCACTGTACACGAAGCTTAGAGTAAAGATAGTACTGACACAGGTGCACAACCTTTCCTGATATCTCTCCCGCTTATGTTATTCTTCGTGGCTTATTACGGAATAGCCTCCAGTCATCCTTAGAACTTAGAGAAACTAATATTAATACAGTTGAGTAATAACTAGACTGAAGTTGTCTAGAAGTGGCAAATATACCAACCTTGATTTTACAAGGAATTCATTTTATAAAGTATGTTTTACACGAAAATGTTGATAATTTAGTTTAAAGTGTAACCTACTTAAGCTAATTACTAGAACTTCATCGTAATTAATCGTCTTTGAAATTGCTCCAGCATAAAAAGTCATCGACCACAGAAAACCATACAAGTAAACATTCCTTTGTACAGTAGCTATTTTAAACTTTATTCCTTGCTTTTAATTTATATAAAACAAACAGTCATCACTTTCAAAGTCAATGATGGGTTTATTATTTTTATATGTATATTGTGAAAAAATCAATTTATTACTTTGTAATTTAAAGAGTTGTGGAAGGGGGTGAGACTAGTTCGAGGCACTTTTCAATATGGAAAAGTAGGATACGAATGCGCAGTAAAGCTCTTAGAAGCTGCTTGTAAAGTTTGAACACGGTTGCAGAAATGTGCAGTTTATAGCCATATTTATCTTAACGATAAAACTATAAGAATTAGATATCCATTGCAATAATTGCAATTGATGTTAAAGATATACTATTTAATATTAAAAGCCATTAACATTAAGAATAAAAATAAAATCCTGAAAAAATTCCTGATTATTGGGCCGAATTCGAACGCTTCTGAAGCACTTAATCGGAGTTCTGAGATACTACTGCATATTTAGTCGGAGTTCTGAGATACTACTGCATATTTAGGAGACATCTATCATTGATAGGTGTTGAGGAAAACTCTACCTACATGGCAAGGATGGGGGAGTGATGAAGAAATGTCCTGCCACTTCCTGGGGCAATGTGAAGCGTTCGGGCGCCTTTGGTACTGAAACGCTTCTAAGGGAGGAGGAGATGAGCTCCCTCGTACAGGGTGACTTCCTGACCTTCATTAGAAGATCGGACAGATTTGACGAGTAAGCAAGAGGAGTACATGACCGAGGGGACAGCTTGGGGTTGATAATAAAATCTCGTCTGCGGCCTACTTGCCGGGCGTCAGCCTCCCCCACCATTACCTTTACTTTAAATCCTTAAACCAGTTTTTGAACGTCTTATTTATTATATATCACCTAAGTAAACTGATGAATTACGTTTGATTATCAAAATGTATGTATATATATATATATATATATATATATATATATATATATATATATATATATATATATATATATATATATATATATATATATATATTTGTATATTGTATTTTTGATTTGTAATATTTCATATATATCCGCAATAAATGTTATTTATTATTATTATTATTTCAAAGAAAATATGAAATGATTTGATCTTTCAAATGAGATGCAATTCGATTCTCCTGACCAATTGAAAACAGTTCTTTCTTTAGATACTTTTGTGACGTCGCTATTTAACCACCCAGGATATCAAAATTATGTTCTGAAATATTAAAGTATAAAAAGATTTTTATTTTTATATTTGTCGCTTCTACATTGTTTTCATTAATAAGACCTTGACTCTAGATTTAAAAGGAAAAAAATTGAATTACAATATCATCTGTACATTTAAATTGACGTGGATGAAATTTCTTACATTACATACTATATTATGTTGAGAGAATAGCCGCTGTAGAAATTGGATTACAGTAATGGTTTGTTTCAGTCGTCATTTTTATTCAGCAGTGAATGTAACTGGTGCCTTCTGGCGCTTCTTGTAGATATTTCATTATGTAAACGCCTGTTCAACTATATACAATTCAAGCACGAACACACGAACAATAAATACATTGTTTACATTCTAATGTGAATAGTATGAAAAGTTCCACTCAGTTAAGGCAACATTGTAATCTGTGTCGTCCGTGGCCGTGTTTCGGATGTATTTGGGGCGGCAGCGAAGGGAGACATCACATTTACATGGCGTTTATGCCTCCTAATACATCTCTAATGGTTTCCCAATAGACAGGTGTGGTCGCCCTGGGGGTGGCTAGAGACTTCCCAGGGTGAAGCGCCGGGGGTCCGACTTGAATTTACACAAAACGTGATGCTAGATTTTGATGCTAATCTTATCTGGACTACAATTGGGGGAAGAGATCGACGAATTACCTTAAAATAATGACACCTTTTATGTACATGACATATTTTGCAAAAAGTGTATGTACTATCGCGGCCTGAAAAGTCGTAACGATTTTTTTATCGAGCAAGCAAGTTTTCTGTACTTTGCGTTAATGTGGCTTTCTGTGTCAATTCAGACATCGATAACTAGAGACCACATATCAGATATTCATTTCGCGAATATCAGGAGCGAAACCAGCTCGTGTGCGAACACATCAATATTTTCGTGTGAAAAATGATGCACATTACAAAATATACAATATCTTACCTTATACTTTTGATGGGTGATTTTTATAATATCCAAAATTAGATGAACGCTGAACATGTAACAAGAAACACTATGCACTATAACAATTATTTTAGCATTGGAATAAAAATATATTAATAATTGTTCTAAATGATCGGGAGTTAGATTCTGGCGCATGTCATTAGAAATCCATTTGTAGTCTGAAAATGATAGTTCAACGTCTACAGACGTAACTAGAGCATATTTAAAATAAAGTTTCTCAAAGAATCCACGTTTACATTAGAATCAGAAAAGTCCACGTCTTTGCCTGAAAAAAGTTTTGTTTCACATGGGTCCGCACTGAATAATTGAAAAATGAAGTGGCGTAGATTGTACACAACATTCATTGCGTCAACTAAACAAAATTGTGATGTTGGTTGGCAGACCTTTTACGATCGTACAAAACCTACATTTAATTTAGTGCTTTGTTATTTAGTTTTAAGTAATTCATATGGATTTAATTAAGACTTGTTCAGTAATTAAGTACTAATCTTCTATATTTGAGAGATGACGGTACAGATTATATTTGCAACATGATAATACCCGCATTTAAAACATAGTTTTTTGTTTCTTCACTGTTTCATTAATTACGGGAGTACATAATTGTCGATGCATAGAATCAATCAAATTTGCCATATTGTAGTTTTATTGCAAATTATTTCATTAATTTTGAATGGCATTTATTAATTGTTTCCTGATTTGAGATCTCAAACTCATAATTTTATATTTTTTGTCTTACATTCCCAAATATTTTCTGTTAGGTTCAAATCAGGACTTTTTTTCCGTCCAAGAACGAACTTTAATATCATTATCCTCCAACCAATTTCTCACAACTCAAGCTGTGTGCACAGGTTAGTTGTCCTAAAAGTGAGAAAGATGTGTTATAAATGATGTGAATATATGGATTGCAGGAGTATTACATATTGAAAGATAAAATGCAAATAGGCCTCAAATGTTCATTCTCATGAACGGTAGATCTTTAATTGCCCTTTGTATGAGGAAAAAAAATTTCTTCAGAAAACATTGCACTGTCCCAAAAATTTGGTACCCGATCCAGATGTTCGTTTGCAAGTTGTGTACTTCTGACTTCATTTTCCTCCCTTAACCGCGGCTTTTTGGCTGCTGTCAAATTGAAGAAGTCTGCTTCTTTTAATCTTTTCCTGGCCGTTCTTACCAACGCAAGAAAGTTAATCTATTCTACTACAGTTTTTGTAGTAATAAAAGGCAGTTAAGAAATAAATTGCACTAACTGCTGGTGGTCTGCTTGTGTTGAATTTCTTGGAGCACCAGAACCTTCTTTTCTACGTCATGAGTTTCTGTCCACTTGCGTTTCAGATTGAAAATGGTGGTGTTACTGCAATGTATTTCATCCGCCACATATTGTAACAACCAGCTATTCCTAAACATTGCAATGGCAAAGGCCCTTTGAGTTTGAGTAGGCATTATGAAAAACTGATTTGCAATGACTGCAATTACAAATTGTAAATAAATAATACATTTCGATTTTTTTGGTGTGAGCCACTAGGTAATACTAAAGGGAAAATTTAAAGTTACGATTTTTTTCGGCACATTAGTATTATAAATTACAAGATCATCAATAATATTTGATAGTGTTTCTTGGGATTTTCGGAGATATACACGTAATTTTTTTCTAATGTTTTGGTTTATTAGATCATCATCAGATAACTATATTTAGAACGTTTTTAAAACATAGTTTTACATGGTTAAATTACAATGTGTACTTACACAGTTAGGTGTTTGTTTTAAATTTTATTACATATTAAATGTTACCTAATAAAAAATAAAATATCGTGGACACATTGGCGAGCGGTAAGCGGTGAGTGGTGAGTGTTAAATAAAATATTTTTAACATTAGTTTTTCAATGATTGTGTTCGTATTGCCTAAGCGATGCATTTTGAAATATACATACAAATCTACTAAGCCTTGGTAAGAATAATTTAATATAATTTTTCATAGAAATTCTAACCTATTATTTTTAACTTCTTTAGTGTGAGATATGAAATTTATAGTAATTAAGACTATTAATTATAATTAGGTAAATTATTAACTTAAAATTTAAATAATTTTCCACTCTGTTAATTTCCTAACGCATATTTTAATTTTTATTTTAATTAACTAGCTTCTTTAAATTGTGAATTATTTTTTACCCTGATGCCTAGGATACCCGACACCCTTAATCCATACCTGTATTGAATGAAGGGATACGGTTATGTAACTTTTGTTTTAAACTGAGGCTAGTACATAGAGAGGACTTTTTAATATTTCTTTATGAATTTCATTTCGGAATAGTTCGGCATTTTTTCCTAATTTCCCTCAATTAAATAGCATCTAAAATTAAAATTTTATTACGCAGCAACAAATAGAATACCTTGCATATATTCATATATTTCGAGCGATTGTCATGTGAACTATTTAATTAAAATTATCCTGCACAAGGTATAAATAAATGTGTTTTATTTTACAATTTTGCCTGGAGTTGTGTTTTATTAAATATGTTAATATAAATATCGTCCATCGTGCAGCTTAATTAAAATATTTTTATATCAATATGTGTTTATTTTATTTAAATAACAAGTAATGTTAATATTTATTTCCTCTTCCTATAAACTGTCGTAGAGGTGGAAAATTAATATAATGATGTTAAATTGTTAACTACATGCAATATCAACTTAAATAACATAGAGACATTTGTATTAATTAATGATGGGAATAATTTCAACGCGTATAGTTTCCATTTCAGCATATACTTAAAAAATGATGATATTGCTATATGTTCTTTGTATTATTTTGTATAATTAAAATAATTTTTCCGTATGCGTACAAGAACAAAATGATACTTAATATTAATTTGATGATAAAAATAATGGTAATATAATAATAAATGTCTTAGTTTTTGTGGGTTATTTGGACAAAAAAATAAAAAATAATAATTTACCGTTATAAGCTACTAGACCAGGCGCCAAGAAACATTCCGTTTTAAAAATCCGTAGGATTCATTCAGGTTGATGATTTACATTCAGAAAGATGTAAAGAATGAAATTCTAAAGTTTGCCAAACAAAATTTTCGGAAGTTTTTTTTTTACAAAAAAACCATAAGGTTATTACGGAGCGCGCAACTCCAGCGTCTTAAAACCATTATAAAATAATTAGTAATTAATATTTTGATCTAAAATTTTTAAGGCGTCATTTTAACGGTTTTCCACGACATTGTGGAAAGCCGTTTTAAAATTTTAACATTTAAAAATATTTTTTTTTTCAAGTAAATAATATTGATTTTTTACCTACTAAAGGGAAATATTACGCTATTATATACTTTACTAATAATTAATAAACTATCAATTAATTAGTTCATTTATTCATTAAGTTTATAATAAGTTAGTTATTAAGATTTTGATATCTGCTCCAAAGTATTAGTACTTAAGTAGTCGTGATTTGAGGCTATAATTTAAAATTATTCAATATATAGAAGAAAAAAGAATTTTTCTTTTACAACTCACTAGGTCTGTTGATTTATTGATTAATTACATTTTGGTTCACTAGAATCATTTTTAAATTTAAAAACTAATTAATAGGTTTACAAAGCCATGTGGTTGCTGAACTAATAAGACATGTGCAATTGAAAAAAGGGAGGGGATATCTATCATTTTCTGCAGTGCTGGTATTTACATATTAAAAGTAACTAAATTAGTCACTAAATATTTTCTTCTTTCATAATTTTTGTTGCCAACAGTAATCTTTCTTGTTTAATATAGTTAATTTTAGTTTATTATAATTAAAAATTAAAGATGACAACTTTTGAAAAATGTAGAAATTCTTGTTTGTAAATAAACTAGGTTTGTGAATTATGAAGTTAAATTGTTGATAAATTGTTGAACTGTTTATTTATAACTAATTTTGTAAAAGTTTATTTAAAATATTCATATTTAATTATGGTCTTAGGACCATTAGGGTTAAGAATCCTCTGGTTACATAACTGACTAGGAAGAAGAAGATGAAAAAAAGTGACGTTTCAGTTTTTTTACATATGAAGGAGACGTCTGAGAAATAACAACTGCTGTTACACAGTGCAAACTTTCTAAATAATCAATAAAAAAATTAATGCCAACGAGCCTATTAAACATTTATTTTCATTAAACAGATTTCTGTCCAAATTGCTCATGAACATTTTCCTACCAACATATAGGTAACTTTTTATACAAATAAATAAAATATACGTCACCTCATCTGTATTGTAGAAATGTATGTTTAATTTGCATATTGCTAACGAACTAGGTTATGAAGATTTTGTTTTGTTTTCCCATAATAACTTTTTAACCAGAAAATAAACTTTCTTAAAAATACTATATCGCGTTTAATTGTCGAATAGGCAGACTAAAAGTGATAATCGAATTTTTGATAAATAACTCCGGGTTAGTCATGTAAAAGTTAATCTTAGTTTAAGCTTTATACAACCAAAACAAATCCTTTTTAATGTTGAAGTTACTATTTTGTCACTTTGTCCTTAGAATATAAATTTACATCATCAAGTTTACCGCTGATAAAATAAAAAATGAGTTACAACGACACCAACATCCATCAAGCTTTATTATATGAAAGTGGAAAAGGTTGGCAATCTGTATTATTTATTTCACCATAAACATAACCTATAAGGCCATAAATGACCTGCTGTACTACGCAGGTAGAACATTAGAGAAAAAACGTCGTAAAACACCGGGTCGAGATAGCTTAAGCTTTTCTTGCAACATAAACGACATATTTCCGTCCTTCTTTCTATCATTTCTAAGCCGAAAGACTATCTCTAGACTTTCGTATAATGACAAAGTGTAGTGACGCGCGTTAAAAATGACTAAATTTGTATAAAATAGCGCTAAAATTGACTTAGCTGTCGCCATTATATACACTTGTTCACCTCAACACAAATATAAAGCGGTTTTAGATGCCAGGCAGAGTTATTACGTAAATATTACAGAGAAAGAGGGCAATTTTGCAACTTAATACGCGCCAACTGATTCATTGTCAAATAGGTCATTTGAAAACGATTTTGGTTTATTGTTTATGCATTTTTGTGTACGGGGGATTTATAGAAAATATTAGATTTTTAGTAGCGAATAAAAATATGATTTTACAAGTTCCATATTTAATTATATTTAATTACTAGTAAAACACATTTTTGTATTTATTGCGATAATAAATGAATTATCCCACCGAGATGAAACCTCATAAGGAACTGAGGAAGTCACCTTATATACACTGACTGGCACAAAAAGTGCGACAGCAAGAAACTTGCTGATTACGACGTTGCCTGATCCATCTTACCAGCATATCCCATACGTGTTCTATGGTATTTAGGTCAGGACTACCTAGGGCTTCAATGCCGACGTCACGGAGTTTCTAACAATTCTGGGCACGTGCGTGCGAGCATTATCGTGCATTAAAAGAAATTGCTCATCAATAAACCCCCCAAAAACTTACATTAATGTACCTTCAAGCCACTAAAGCACCTCCATCTACGAACACTGTGCGAGCCGCGTAAGATGTACCAGCCCACATCCTCTCACTAAAGTTGCATTGCGTCTATCTTTCTCCTCGCCTTTTCCACAATCTCTCTCTCGTCCATCTGGACATCTCAGGGCAAATCGCGACTCACGGAAAAAAATAACATTGCTCTATTTCCCCATATTTCAATTGAAATGTACGCATCTGAAATTGAGCCTGGCCACACGATGATTCTGGAGAAGCTCTGGACCTGTTATAATATCTGTCCCCTATTATTAAAATTGTTCAATTAAATTTTATTTAATGAAACAAAATTCTCATAGCAAAATACATTTATTCAAAATGAACAATATTAAAGACTCTCTTCTCCGGGCGGGGAAGCGAAGAGGTTAACCAAATAAATAAAATCCTCTTACAACTAGGTAAAATAAGAACAACCTCACACAAAGCAATCACCTATACAAATGGTACAAAAAAAATATAAAGTTAACTAAGTTATTTATTATTAGCCGCCACCATATTTTATGTTTGAAATAGAAAGTTTTTCTTACTAACTTAAAACAACACGCTACCATTATAAGATGGAAGAAATGTGTAGTTAATGATAATGAAATATATGTATAAAGGTATGTACAACTTTTACACGACTTTAATTAAACAGCACGGTACGGATTTGCAAATCTTTTAGAAATATATGTCAACAATTTACTGTTCACCCAAGAGGCACTTAAGTCAGACACAAGTTCATGAGTCGTGCCTAGGTATCTAGGGTGTTCGAGGTTACACTTTTTCGATTTTCGGCTAGATGCCAATATAATTAAACATTCTTATTTGCTGATTCTTAGCCAAGCTTGCAATTTAGACCTTACAACACTCCAACCATATCAGATATTTCCTTAAATCAGCGTCACCTTTTGTGCACTTTACTAACTCATAAAGTTATCTCATGCTTAACAACGACTTTCCACTGCCGTGGCTCCAGACTGTCTGTCAAGTGTCGATTGTTCACTGCGGTGGCCCCCGCAGATTTGTCTGGTGTTCGCCTTTGTCTGCTAACAACACACCCCTCACTGCGCGCGACAGCACTTCCTCGTAATCAACTTTTTTCTCTCGCACAGTAGCGGCGCACTAAGTAGCTAGTACAATAAGGTTTTGTACAATTATTTTATTTGAATTTGGAATTTAACCTATAATTCAAGCAATTTACATATAATTTATACGAAATGTAGTCCAGATTGTTTATTTAAAAAAACGGAGCTGTTGCTGGTCTTCAGACAATTACTTTTTGCAACTGGCCTTCTCCTAACAGTTCTATCGCTGACGTTGACCTGGCGCACTTCTTGCAATTCATTTCTTACTTGAACGGCAGTCATATGTCGATCTCGCAGGATAGAAATCACGAAAAATCGATCATCGGGAGGAGTTGTGTTTCGATTCCCTCCAGATCTCGGCCTTCTGTGGTATTCGCCAGTTTCTTAAAAGCGAACAACTGCCCTGTGAGCACTGAATTGAGGAAAAACGAATTTTTTCAGCGACTTCGCGGATGCTAAAGCCAGCATCAGTTAAAGCAACTGCTGTAGCGGAATCTTCCGAAGATAAGGGCATTTTCGAAAATTACCAGCACTAAAATAATTGATAGAATGCAAGACAATACTAAATAATAGACTTTTTTGTCTAGTTTACTTATGTTTTTAAATCAAGTTTCTAGCTAACATATAACTCGAGATATCGAAGTCGGACGAACTATTGCCCGACCCTGTAGATCATCCTGATCTAAAAAATCATTATATTTAATTCTATTGCCCAATTAATTTTAGTAGCGTACCTTGAAATATTTCATTAACATTTTAAAATAATTAATTATCAGCATCATTCGATACTGTCAATAATACTTAAATTAAACATTTCAAATGCCAAACTGTTAAATTTATCCTAATCTCATTTTATGAGGTCAATTATATAAAAAATTTCAGTTTACATCAGCTTTATTTAAATACTTGGAAAATATATTTTATTGGTTTGATACAGTAGACATGATTTATAATCTTTCATCAAGAATAAATTTTTTTTGTAAAGGCAAATACAAAAAAGTTTGGGTCCCGTAGACTCCCTTTTTTTTTAGGTGGCCAATTTTGCTCATCACCGAATTTATCATTGTCTTTGGCCTTTAGAACATGTGTACCAAATTTGAAAGCTTTATCTCAAAAGCTGTGGCTGCTATCGCGATATAACAGACATGCCTACAGATGTTTTTTCATTATAATTCGTCGAGATTCGTCCAAAAATGCATTTTTTCCCCAAAATTGTACTTTTTTTCTTCTTTATTCTTTATGTTTCTTTTGGTGGTAGCACATTGACCAAATTTAATGTGCACCTAAAATATTGTTGAAAATCTTAACTGCCAAATTTGGGCAGTCTTCCATTAGTACGTGCACGTGCGAACCTACATTCATCATTCGGAATATAGTCGGAATGGATTCAGGAGGAAAATAGTCGGAATGGATTCAGGAGGGTCTAAACGTATCAAGCAAAATCTCGAGGTCGAAAAAAAAATCACGATACCATACTTCCTTATATTAAGTATAAAAAAAGTAAAAATTTGCAAGAATGCAAAACAAATGGTTCTACTACATATTATTTTGTGTACATGAGAACAATTTTGATTAAAAATATACCAATTTCTCTTGCTGTCTCACTTTTTGTGCCGGTCAGTGTATATATGAATATATATATGACCTTATACGTATTTGTAAACCTGTCAAATATTCTCGCCACTAGTTCCGGAAGCTTTTGTTATATGAACATGTTACATGAGACTAAACCTTTTCATCTTTGAAAGTTTCCCTAATAACACATAAGCTTCCATTTCATACTTTCCTTAGAATTTTCGCTAACTTTTTAATTAGTTATCGGGATTTGTGGGATTAATATTAGGTTACAACCTTGCTGTTTTCTTATTTAGTATTAATTAACGCCTGCAAAGATTTTAATTAAAACTAAAATGTTAAGAGTTCTTAGTTTACTAATGGTGTTTTGGTAATACCGTGTTGAATTGCTTCGAACTTAAAAATCGCCGTAAGGTGCTTTTATTAAAAGCTCGCCGGAGTTTTACCAACAATTGATTATTATTTGGAAAGTAGAATCTGGGATTTGCGATAACATTTATTTGGTATTACGTATATCCCACTTTATGCTACAAACACAGAGAAAAAATAGTAACGGTATTTTAAGAGTTAGCTGCAATATAGACCGACAGTCTGGATAAAAGATTAAAACTACTATTCCTAAATGTCAAACGCTCTAGGTACATTAATAAACAAAGTGATGGATCCCAAAAATGAAGTGAATACTTGCTCTTTAGTAAAGAAAAAAACGCTAAAAATATGTTCACTGATTAGTGCTGACAATATTAAATAGAATGCAGTTTTTCTTTGTTTGTAGGAAGCATTAAAAAAAAACTAACGAGAAGCTCATTCCTACATATCTACATGTGTATTTAGGGAAATTAACCCACAAGGTTTATTTGTCACATATTTATACCATCAAGCTCCAATCTTTTTCAGCTTTCATTTCCCACAGAAATAGTTTGATGGTATGAAACCTCTCACCGAGCTTCCAGGTACAACAGAATATTCTTTTGGAATTGGGATTGGATTGGAATTGGAATTTGGAACCAACGCAGTTGGTTAAACTATTTTCCTCATGATATATAGCAAAGCTTGCTTTGGGTTGAACGATTTCAATCACACTGTGGTCCAAAAACGAGCATGTAAATGAAACTGTAGGGTATTCTGTTGTCGAGTATAACATTATTTGAAGCCCGGATCTAGAAGTTAGGTCTTTGGTTAAATTTTTAAGGACTTGATGATATACATTTACAATGGTCCAAGATAATAATTTAATGATGATACTTTGAAATTCGGGGTAGCTTATAACCGCCTTATTGGAGAAATGATCGCCACACCACAACACGTGTAAAACCTATGGGGTTTTTGCAATCTCATACACGATTCCTCCTATTGAAATAATTTGAAAACTTGTTGTGTAGAGCACAATATTTTATTACAAATTATGTTAACTAATATTTTTTAATAGGGCACAGGCCCTCTGCGATTAAGGGAAAAATAATATTTAATATTGTAACGTCTATTGATGAAACACGCAATTTTATGAAATAATCAGTATCAATATTAATCAGTTGCTTAAAAAGTAACATAAAACATATTTAAAATCCTAGACCTCATCTTCACTGCTGTTATCACATTCTTGTGTCAAAAGCATTGACTTCTGCATAGTTGGAACAGTTCTGTATTTTGCACGTCTCTACTTCTAAGGTTGTTATAGAAACACACATATGATGGCAGTACACATGTTCTTTGACAAGAACATGACATCAGTTCAAAAACAGCTTCAGAAGTAGGATTACAGTCCATCCAGTATTTCCAGACAAGCTGTTCCCTAACTGTCTTTTCCAAAAATCCTGCCATGTTGCTTTGGGGATGGAAGATTTGGATCACTGTGTAGATACTTCTTCCAAACGAGAGCCTGGTAGTTTGGTTTTCTCATATATTGGTAGAGCGTGTTCCAACACGAGAGAAGATTATGAGATTCCACGGACTCCTTTTTAGCAGAAAAAATGGTATGGTGCAATTCATTGATGTCAGTGAGCTTTTGCTTTCCACAGTAAAGCTGATAACAGGCATCTCAAGCTATTTCTTTGTTTCCTCTGATATGTTAGCTAGAATACCAAGGATATTTAGAGCATCTCTGAATTCAGCATTTTGTTTCATTATTTTGTAGACAGCAAGTTTTTCGTTGCCTGCAAAAACATCTATTGCATCGTACCCTGACAGTGAACGCATTTCGGGCAGTGCATTGCACACATCCATGCCCATAAATACATGCACCTCACCCATGTTGTAGTATTTTACATCGTCACTAGATTCGCATTTTAGAAATATCCATTCCTGGTACTTTTTCAACGCCTCTTCTACAACAAAACATTGTGAAACTCAAAAATTGTTTGGTTCTCTCAAAAATGTAACTGATCATTAAGAATTTTGCATTCTTCAGTTGTTACCATTTCAGCAGCTATTTTTCCAATGCGGCGGTCATTAGCTACTCTCAAACTGAGAGTATCATGGTTAAATGTCATGCTGATATTGTAGTGAATCCAAAAATGTATGGTATACCAAGTCCGTTGAAATGTCGCTATACCGCTTATAGCAAAATGCCTATGCGAAATAGTCCTAGTTTTAGGGGCTATTTTAATCTGTCACATCATCGACTTGTAGTAGACAAACTTCTCATTTCAGTATTTAATTTTCCAATTGTTAACACGAAAATGATGTGAGAAGTTGTTATAAGGGTTGATTACTTATTTGTAGAATTACATATTTGTTATCAAGTACAAAGCATCATGGGTGAGGCTCGTAACAAGATGGAATCCTTCGACACGTGTTTCTGACTCACTAGTCGTTTCAAGACGGCTGTAAGTTGTAAAGATGGGCACAACTTAAGCAAAATAACACAAAGGAAACCACTGCCAGGAAGCCAGTCGCTCATTTGTGGCTGCATGATCCTTTCTACTTGTTACATTTCATCCTGCAGTAACCTTTCATGCTCTGTTATATGTATTGTCATTATTTAACGTCTTAGCTGACCCAAAAAAATTTGGATTTTATTTTCCATTTTTTTAATGTGTTTTAAATTGGTTCAGAAAATAATCTGTCCAAATATTGCATGACCTCTGATGAAACCAGAAAATGTTTTTGGTGGGAAGATTCCAGTTATTTCGAATAGTAACAATAATATTGTAAAATCACAATCAAAACTAAAGTAGTCGTGGTTTGAACCTTGTGGTGGTTTTAACATTCCTGTGTATAACTTGAACGTAGCAGGAATTTTGTGAATTCTTTTTTAGGTAAGAAGTGGAACAACTAATCAATAAATTAGTAAATCTAAAACTACTAATGTTGATAAGAATTTTGTTTTCAGTATTGTCAATAAGAAAACTAGTGTAATAGCAGAAAAAATTGATTGGTTCTCTTGTACCAGGTATTTTTAAAGTCACGTTAAACGTGTGCCTAAAATTAAACGGCTTCAACCCGTCTTATCAGAGCACGTTAGACTGTATCACAGCAGCAGTGGTAAAGCAATATCGTAAGTGCGCATTTATTAATATGTACCCTGCCATTTTATGCACCAGATGTTTAATGCGCTCTCATCATTAATCCTCATAGTTAACGATCTAGTCTATATCTTGATGAGTTATACTCTAAGGTAAATTGTTTGTGGATGGCGAATGATGTTAAATTGAATAAAACAAATAATAATATCGTAAGTATCAACTGTGATTTACTTTGTGGGAATTTTAATTAATTTATGTCGTAGTTGTTTTTGATTTGTCGTTATCTTTTCTGTTTTACGTTTCAGTTTTTACTAAAGTTTTCGTAAACATGTTAGCTGGTAAGCCAAATTGCGATAGATGTGTAAAAAATAAGTTATATATAAATTTAAAACGTTAGTATCGTATAACTAATAATATAATTTTTTACAGATCTTTCAGAATTAATTATTCTATTAAGAAATTGAAGAGAACCAAGTGCTGTATCCTATAAAAGTAAAACTACTATTGTAAGACACACGTACATGTCTTAAGACATGAACGTGCATTCATGTATTACTTGACAAACATTACAAGGCCCAGATATGCGCAAAGCGCCAAAATTTATTGCACCACAATTCACAAAACACTGAACTATAGAATGCAACAATTTTCTGAAAGTTACTTTTTGCAATAGTGTGACGATGTTAAAATATAAACGTTATGCGAATGAAGAAATCCATTCTAAAAAACCCCAACTCTTTGCGCATCTTTATCTTACAGCCACGATATGTTTGTTATGCGTTTGATATGCGTTCATATACGACAGTGTGTAGACAAAATTTCAGTTAAAAGTCTAACACTGACGTAGTTTTCCACGAAACACCAAAACACTATACCGGGTGACACAGGAGACATGTAACACCCCGTAGCATGTTTATTTAAAAAGATATTATTTTGAAATTTGGTACACTTATATAATGCTTGATTGTCCTTTTTTAAGTACAAAAAATTTTTGTCCACCACTTGCGGTTTCACCGGAAGTGACATCTACTCTGTTATTTTAAATGGCACCCTTTTTTACCTATCTGATTCGTCTCTAGATTCTCTTTTCAACCATGTATCGGCATTTTGAACATCTGTAGTAAAAAAATGTTTTTTGTATGTAGTACTTCAGTAAATAATTTATTTTAATTTCATTCATTCGTTGTAAAAATGTATTACATAGTGTAATGGTTTTTCATCAATTTTGTTCAAATGTGTTTTACTGATGTTTCTTATTTATTAAAAAAATCGTTTTACCTACTTTTATTTTGTTTCCACCGCCTGCTTACTAAATATTTTTGTTGCAGTACAATATTCATTACTATGCAATAACATTCGATACTAATATTAATGAAGAAATCAAAATATGATAGGCACAGCAATTGTATTGGACAAAAATAAAAGATAAATAAGTATTTTTTGACTAGGTGAAGTAAAAAAATGGGGTTCCTATCTTGGTTTTTAAGATATCGTGGGTTGTTTAAAGATATTTTTTTTTAAATAAGTTAGATCTTATTAGTCTGTTCAGCTACTGGTTATTCCCAAAAAAATATGAGGCACAAAGTTGCATGCCAGAGGTCTTTCGATGTCACGGCACACTACGCATCAATATCTGCCAAGGTTCATATCAGGGCCACCTAGACTTAACAAACTAAAATTGATATTAACTGTCATTTTAAAAACAAATGCCATGTTCCGATACATGGTTGAAAAGAGAATCTAGAGACGAATTAGATAGGTAAAAAAAATATACAGGGTGCCATTTAAAATAACAGAGTAGATGTCACTTCCGGTGAAACCGGTGGTGGACAAAAACTTTTTGTACTTAAAAAAGGACAATCACGCATTATATAAGTGTATCAAATTTCAAAATAATATCTTTTTAAATAAACATGCTACGGGGTGTTACATGTCTCCTGTGTCACCCTAACTTTTGACAAATATTTGCGCTTGTCTGAGCATATTGAAATTGTACTATAAAAAAATCAGCACAGCGTGCTTTGCTATTAGATAGTTAAGAGATCGACACCATCTAGGCAGCGATACAGTATAGTATAATTTGTTGATATGACTTAGTGGATGCTGATACAATTTTTGTCTCTAAAAAAATAGTTTTACAGACTTTGTTGAATCTTTCTTACAATATCTTTTGCACGAGATACTTTACATAGTGACGGTACCATGTCTGTATAGGTATATTTAATATATCATTATATATCTTCTATGAAATATTACCATTGTCCATCAACCATTACAAAATTCTAAACACGCTATCCAACTTTAATAGTGATAGTGACAGTGACCGGTTAAGTAACACATCGATGTAAGCCCTACGGTTCCATTTGCATAAGCAACTCGACGCAAAGTTTTTTTTTTTTGAACGATTGTTATGATATGTATACATTACGTATATAAAAAACTTAAACATTTAAATGGATTTTTAATTTGAATCATTTTCACATTTTATGCCGTTAAAAATTTACCATTTCATTGCATTCGCATTTTCAGTATATATTATGGATATATTAATTAACGGATTTATATAAAAAATCCTTCTATATTTAGTTTTATATCGTTGATTTACATTTAACTGGAATAAAATTCCACATGGTCCGTTGTTATTTAAAATGAGTAATCATTAATGAAATATTCTGTTAGACCGTATAAATAATAAGCTTAGGTAATTGTTTTAACAAACCTACTGGTCATACATTGTACTGATTGGCTTCTTGGTCATGTTTAAATTTAATTCAACTCAACGCAAGATTATTTTTAATAGTATTTTCCAAATCTACTTTCTCTAAATCATAAGTATACATTGTTTACAATTTGACAGCCACCGAAAAAATAAACCATTGGACGATGCAAATCCTCATATCCTTAAATTAGCCAACACTTGATATAAAAAATAATACACCATACTAAAATAATAAAATAGAATAAAACAATACTCTGTGTCCTATTTTGTAATTTGTGCATTTTTGTTAATAAACATTATTATTGTTATTATTATTAATTTATTCTTATTGTTCCAGGTATGTACGCTGTTCGCAAAATTGACAAACCTGTGGTATGTATTCAGTTTTGTAAATTTTGTAAATATTATATCTTTTATCTAACCGACGGGAAAATTACAATGTTAGTCTGAAACTTTCATTGTCGAAATTAAATTATAAGTAGACAGCGAAACATAATTCTATATTTCATAATCCAGTATTTTATAGAACAGATTTTTTTTTAATAATTGTGTTAAATTAGCACCATAAAACTTTTATACATTCAGTGTGAGCCTCCAGGGTTTTATTCACGGCTCCATACAAAAGGGCAGCCAATAGCTACAAAACTGCCAATCAAAATATTCTTTCGTTTAAAATTTTTATTTATTTTAAAGAGGACGACCTTGGACACTTCAAACCATTTGCATTTGTTTGGAAACTTTATAATAACAACGTTATTAACAGAACTAGGAGTTAGTAGTCTATACGACAGGAAAAAGAGGTCGACTACAACTTGGGATACTAATATTTATTCAAATATCAGTTATGATAGTGACTAAGTAAGATAAAAATATATGATTGCCATCTCAGATAGATAGCTTTTCAAAATAGCTACCATTCCGTATAAACGGTCATATTACGGCTCTGACCATCCAATTTCAAAAACATTGTTTTTGTTTGATTGTCTTGAAAAGTGACGTTTTTTGGTTCTAATATTTGGACGAAAAGATATTATTTTTTGATGTAATGTCAATGTAATAATGCAGAATATCGCTAAAGATTTAATATCTATCCGACCGATATCATAGATGCCGTAGTAGCATTTGGACCATATGAGAAGTTTCACATACCTCTCACCACTACTCAATTTACCTTAGTCATTATATGACTAGCAGGTTGGCCACTATCATTTGTCTGTTCCATAACCTATGGCATACTGAGGAGAACTAAGAAGTTCGAAACCGGTCTATGTCTGGTTAGGAATTGACAAATGATATTGGCTACCGATTTATCATGATTTGAAGGTATAATCCAATGCAGGTCGGGTATTTGCCCGCTGAGTAGTTGTTTCGTTCAAATCATATTTAATATCATTTAAATTGTTCACAATAGTACCTGTGTTTTTAAGTTCCTTGTATAGATCACTTATTTTAATTTTTAGCTTACTGTACTCTTCGCATATTGTTTCAATTCTAGCCGTTTCTTCAGCAAGTTTATTGCGCAGATTCCGACTAATATTTTCAGGAGATTCTGTATTAGTTTTCCCCCTCACTCTCATATTTTAGACTAATTTAGCTTATATTAGCTTCTGACGAGGATTTATTATCTTTCGTTGATGATAAGTTTCATTTAAGAAAAGTTGGTTTATTTAGTTGGCTTTAGAATCTAGTTTTTACTTTTGGAAGTGACATTATCAAAAGCTTGATTCTTAAAAGTACTATTACATAAATAAAGTAAGTATTTGGGCTAATTTAATAAATATTATTGAGTTGATGAGGTAGCACACCCCCTTTATTTGCTTATCAGTTCTCACTCGACAAAAAAATTGTAAACAATTTCTGTTAATATGGTTCAATATATAAATGTGCTTTTTTTAATGTTCACAATATGAGTATGTATTGATTATACTTTATCGGTATTACTAAGTGTTTTCAATTTTAAAAAACCACAGAATTTTCACAATGTTTAATGGACTAAAACTAATGCACATACACGTTGGCTGTGTAATGTGAGTAATAAAACTGTAGTGTACGTCTTGAAAATCGCACAAGCTCCTCACAGTATAAATGAAATAATTCTAAAAGGCAATCTCGGTATCTGGAATTTATTTAGGATAATTCGCGTCTGTCCCTCGTCTTGCTACCCCAAGTATTATATTTCATATTCGGCCATTTCCTAGCCTGAGATTACATCGACGAAGTGTCGGGCACGAGGACATTTTCTACGACAAAAGGGGTTAAGACGGGATCGAGGTTGTATTCGATTTTGGGCTTATAGAGGAGATTTACCGTTGTTTGGTTTGTTACGATGCAATCTCGCTGGGATGAGCCTTATTCGAACTGTTTTCTACCTGCACGTCATTTTACGTCTCACTGCAAGGGGAAATTACCTGTTACATATAAAGTATTATTGTGGAAGATCTTTTATTATATAAATAATTGCAGCTTTTTATAAGCTTTGATTTACTCATGACAGTCATCATACTATTTAAAAGGTGTTTTTTGATACAATATTCAGTAGGCGATAAAAATTTGGCTTAAGAGTTACTTTTAATTTCTCGCTCAAAATTTATTGGTTTACTTTAACAATAGAGTAATTAGAATAATATAATAATAACGTGGTATTTCCTATTTGTAAAATTTTTATCTAAATATCATGATTTGTTGGGGTAGTTACATTGGGGGGTGTGGGTGAACTTTCGTTATAATTTCTTTGTCTTATTATTTTTTAAACATTTAAAACGGAAAAGGCACCAGTCTTAAAGCTGCATAAAAATATGATGTTTAATCACAACTTATTTAATACCCATTGCCCTGTCACTGGATTGGTCAATGATAGAAAATTTTAATAATTTCGACTTAAAAATTGACCGTTTAAATAAACTAATAACTTATGTTTTTGATGTTTGCGCACCATACCGAAAAATTAAGATTAGTAAAAAACTCTGTCCGTGGATAACTCACAATATTAAATGAGACTTCGTAATCGCACATTTTCTAAATACAAAAAATAAATTCGACATGAGGGTTATGACGCGAATATGGCAAATTATAAATGGATATATTACAAGCAACTAAGGAATTTATAGTAACTATATCAATAAGACGCGAAAAAGAAGGCATATATTGATTTTAAACTGAGTGAATGCTAGTTCTCATAATTGTTGGAAAACAATATACCAGTTAGGTTTTTATAGTTCAAGTTTAAACAGCGATGTTCAAAGTAACTTTGGCAATCCAAATATGTTTAATAACCACTTTAATAATTGCATTCCTAATACATTAGTTGGTAATGAGGATATGGATTTTTATAAACACAATATGCTTAAAACTGTTATAGGCAACTTGTTTCCTCAGAAAGTGTTTCAATCGCTGTTAATAGAATTAAATCAAATGCAGCTGGGACAGATGGTTTTCTTTAAACATCATCAAAATGATATTATCCTTTTGTTTGGATGCAGTCACATGTATAATAAATTTCTCGCCTAGTCTAATACAGTTCCCTCTCAACGGAAAACGGTGTGCGTTATACCTCTACCTAAAAAAGTGAACCCGAAACTCTAAGTGACGTCAGGCCTATTAATATTCTGCCAATTTTCTCTAAAATATTAGAGAAGACAATTCATGATCAGCTAAAGCAACATGTATAAATTAATGACTTGCTCCCTCATGCCCAATCTGGTTTTCGCAAGTTCGAAACCGGTCTATGTTTGGTTAGGAATTGACAAATGATATTGGCTATCGATCTATCATGATTTGAAGGTGTAATCCAATGCAGGTCGGGGTATTTGCCCGCTGAGTAGTTGTTTAGTTCAAATCATATTTAATAACAGTAGTTTAGTCCACCAGGGCTAGAGGTCGCCGCTCTCGGTACTTGCTTCGCAAGTCGCTATCCGCCACAGAGACATCTATGATGTTGGTCGGATAGTAGCATTTAAACCATACGAGAAGTTTCATACCTCTCACCACTACTCAATTTACCTTAGTATATGACTAGCAGGTTGGCCACTATCATTTTTCTGTCCCATAACCTATGAGGGGAATAAATAAGTTCGAAACCGGTCTATGTCTGGTTATGAATTGACAAATGATATTGGCTATCGATCTATCATGATTTGAAGGTGTAATCCAATGCAGGTCGGGGTATTTGCCCGCCGAGTAGTTGTTTCGTTCAAATCATATTTAATAACAGTAGTTTAGTCCACCAGGGCTAGAGGTCGCCGCTCTCGGTACTTGCTTCGCAAGTCGCTATCCGCCACAGAGACATCTATGATGTTGGTCGGATAGTAGCATTTAGACCATACGAGAAGTTTCATACCTCTCACCACTACTCAATTTACCTTATTATATAACTAGCAGGTTGGCCACTATCATTTTTCTGTCCCATAACCTATGAGGGGAATAAATAAGTTCGAAACCGGTCTATGTCTGGTTATGAATTGACAAATGATATTGGCTATCGATCTATCATGATTTGAAGGTGTAATCCAATACATGTCGGGGTATTTGCCCGCTGAGTAGTTGTTTCGTTCAAATCGTATTTAATTATAGTTCTGTTACAACTCTCCTAGATACAAATGACGACTACTTAGCGCAGTTATAGATAATTCTATGGTAACTGCAGCTGTTTTGATTGATCTTACAAAAGCGTTTGATTGTATAAATCATAAAATACTTTTAGCAAAATTGCAGTACTTCGGCTTAACATCAAATACTATGACATGGTTTTGTAGCTACTTGTCACACAGAATACAAACGGTTAAAATATATAACAGAGGTCATTTTGCAAATATCTGATAGTTTAGTGGTCAATTTAGGGGTACCCCAGGGCTCAATATTTGGACCAATTTTGTTTTTTTTTAATACTTGACAGACTTACCGAAAGTTATAAAATATTGTAAATTATATTCCTATGCGGATGCCACGCAAATATATTTATCTTATCGGCCTACAACTGTTGAGGAATCTGTAGCAAAAATTAACGAAGATCTGTATAATAGGTATATCCGTATGGTTAGATAAACTGGGTTTAAAACTTAACTGCAGTAAAATCGTTGCTATAAATTTCAGATCTGCAAGGAGTGCTTTTGAAGATAACCTTGTAAAATTATCAATAGCCTGAGAGCAAATTTGTAATAAAAGTATGGTGGGAAATCTTGGAGTTATTTTTGATTGTCATTTAACTTTTAAAGAATATATAACCAAGGTTGTGCAATCCCCACTATGCTTGAAAACAATTTATCAGTTTAAACATGTACTATCGACAGCAACAAAGTTGAGACTCTCAAATTTGTTAATTCTATCCAAGATTGAATACGGTAGTGTTGTTTATGGACCTTGTTTAACAGATTACAAAAAGTCCAAAATTCATGTCTTCTTTCCTCGGCTAGTGTACCCAAACGTAAGCATCTCACTCCTTATTTGAAATTAAATAATTGGCTTAATATAAATCAAAGATGGGAGTTCCGCCTTATTTGCTTTGTTTACTCAGTGTTAAAAAAATGAAGCACCCGCTTACCTCAAAACAAACTTATTTTTTGAAATCAATGTCACAATGCTAATCTCTGATTTGTAGTAAATACCTTGTATATTCCTAGGTATGCAACCACTCTCATTAAATCTTCTTTTTCATATTTAGTGTCAGATTTGTATAATAAAGTTCCCCAGTCTTTTATATCATTATCCAACTCTTGATTTAAGAAAATTGTAAAAACGCTTTTTCTTCTGAATCAGTTTTAATTACTTTATGTAAGAGTTTATTTTAAAATGTTTTTTTTTGGTCTTGTAAAATATTTTTTTAGATATTTTGTTTTCTTCTCACATATTTTGTAATTCTTATGGATATTATTACCACTACTGTAATGATACAATTATGCACACGCTGTTTAATATTATGTAGAGCCCTTGTTGACATTTACAGCCGCTCAATGTGCTGACACCCCGCCAGGTTAAATAAAGACATTTTTTATATATTTATTATTTATTTATTTACTAAATTTCGATAGGAGCCATTGTTTTGGAGTTATTTGTATTTTAATATTGCAATACAGGATAGGTATGCAATAATGGAATGTAATTTTAAAAATAATTCCACAATATTGTTCTGTAGAACAATTTAAAATATCGCATTATGTAATGGGAGCGTGTAATAAAAAGCAAGGTATTTAGTTGTTACCAGAAATGCGTTTTAAATAAGGGATCGACGTATTCCTTTGAAGGTTTGTGTTAGTAGAGCTCATTTGCAATTGATTTAACTAAAATTCATTATGCAAAACCTAATAGTTTTTGAGATATATTAATTAAATGCACTCCCACAAGTTATATATCAAAAATTATGGAACATACTTTGATAAGATAAGGAAGGAGTGGAGTGAAGGAAGAATTGACTTTTGCCCGGTCTCTGGTGTGTTACACAGACCGTCTTCCGGGGCGATAATATATCTGGAAGGCAAAGAAGTACAGGAGAGTTTTGCTCTAGGCTCGTACACCACGGTCTTCCAGGCAGAGGTTTACGCCATCCTAGCGGTGGCAGGTAGGGCTGAGGTTAGGAATGGGGCGAAACAGATAATCTGCTCCGATAGCCAGGCTGCTGTAAAGGCGGTGTGCTCCCCCAGGACGAGATCAGCTCTCGTCCAGGAGTATGGGGATGCCCTAGAAGAGCTGGCTAGGCATAAACAAGTGAGAGTGGTATGGGTCCCGAGACATTGGGAGTTCCAGGCAACAAGAAGGCCGATGAATTGGCTAGACTCGGAGCCGAGGAACCCTGTCACGAGCCTGACCCTATGTTAGGTATTTCAAGAAGGCAGGTCACAACGGCCCTCAATGAGAGGGCCCACGAGACACTGAGGACGCACTGGAGGACCAACAGGACCTGCAGCTAAACCCGAGATTTTGTGACGGGGCCGAACAAGTCGAGATCGGCCTGGTTGCTGGGACGGAGTATGAAAACTCTGAATCTCTTAATCGGTGTTCTGACAGGCCACTGCAGCCTTAGGAGGCATCTATCATTGATATATATTGAGGAAGACCCTACATGTCCAAGATGCAGGAGTGATGAAGAAACATCTTACCACTTCCTGGGACAATGTGAAGCGTTTGGGCGCCTGAGACACAGTATCTTCGGTTCTGAGGCGCTTCTAAGGGAGAAGATGAGTAACATCCTGACCTTCAACAGAAGGTCGGAAAGATTCGATGAGGGAGCAAGAGAAGCACATGGCTGAGGGGACAGCTGGGGTTGGTAAAAAGGGCCGTCTGTGGCCTACTTGCCAGGCGTCAGCCTCCCCCACCATTACCATTTGATAAGATAAAAATACAAGAGCTAAAACCTACGCTTATTGTAAAAAACTTCAAATTAAAATATTTCAAAAATTATCGGGCTTTGCATAATGGATATAATGGTTAAATCAATTGCAAATGAGCTCTACTAACACGCCCTCAAAGGATTACGTCAACCTACCAGTCACCCAGTATAATTGTAATTGAATACCTATAGTTGAAATAAAGGTATATTTCTAAATAATTATTATCAACAAAGAATAGTGAGGAAGTGGACATCAGAATCTACAAAACATCCAGTGGCAGCTGGTGAAATTTAGGCTGTCATTTGTCATCATATGTTAGTATTGGAGCATGGGACCCAAGCGAGACTTTAAGGCGTAACTATCAAGATTAATTGAAGTAGTTTTGCAGAAAAAAATGCTATTGAAATTTGCGAAAAAAAGTTGAAAATCAATCTTTTTTGCCAGTTACTTTCCAAATCAAAAATTTTTGCATTTTCAAAATCAAATTTATGTTTATTCTCAATTGCATGTGTTGATAATGCTGTGGATGTTTTATTTTTCGAAATATCATATTGGTGATTCTTGATTTGATACTAGAACTTTTAACCATTGTTTAGTTTGACCAACATATTGTGCGCCACACTGACATGTTAACTCATATGAAACAGGACATTTATCTTTGTTTTTGCTATATATTTGGACACAGATTTATTGTTATAAAGTATAATAGAATTATTATCGTTCTTCAAAATCTGCGTAAGTTTTTGTGATAAATCATCAATAAATGGAGGTTTGTAATAAATAACCTCTCTTCTACGGTTGATGTGAGGACTATTATTTTGTAGAAATATACTATTAATCAAGGACAAGAGATAATCATTTTGTTAAAATTTGCCTGGCTAAATCAAAATTTTTGTTGAAACTCTCATCACACAAATTATTAATTTTAAATTTTAAGGATTTTTTAATACCAATTTTTTGTGACAGAGGATGATTAGAATGAAAATTCAATAGTCTTCCAAAAATGGAAGTTAAAATTGGGATTTTTGAGGTCCTGAATTCTGATTTTAAATTTGTCTAGTCATTTCAGAAACACTCTCTATACATCATTTTATTTAATAAAATTTCATTTTAATTTTAACTAGCAGAAACAACCTATTTAGTAACTATTAAATAAAATCATTTATTTTATGTTTGTTCCAGCGAGGACACTTTTTTATTTCAAATTTTTTACGTTATATCGATTTCATTGAAACAGTATTTTATAATCGTGTTTATATTGGATTGTACTTCGGCGCGATATTAATTATAAATCCACGTTATGGCCATAATGTCCTTTTAATGATAGGAACAAAAGGAATACATTTTATTTAAAGAATTATAAACACTTTTTTACTTGTCTAATTTTCACTTTATTTGTTATTTTACAACTAGTTTCATCCTATTCGGACATTTTCAAGTAAACTAAATTAAGTATACACAGATTTTACTTTAATTTAAATATAAACTGACCTGAATAGAGGGATGGGTCATTTTATGGTTGATAATATAATTCAAATTTGTACAGATGTTATGTTTTTAAATGTGGGGGTTTTCCAAGCTAGTAAATTATATTATGGTGTGATTTTTATTAGCAGCAGTTTATCTGAATAAGTTTAATAACGGAGAATTATTTAAATCTATTTGGTCGTTTAATATGTTGTAATTTTTATTCCTATTTAATTTATTAATTTCTAACACTTTTAACAATTTAAGTTTTTTACTTTTCCCACAAATATGTAATATTTTAGGTTGATGGTCGTCAGTTATTGTATGACCAGAATCTATTAGATGTTTATAAAAGTTGGAATGTTGTTTTTGTGTGTGAATATGTTCTCTATATCTTACTCCGAACGATCTCCCTGTTTGCCATACATATGAGGCGTTACATTCTGGGCAATCTAATCGATATACACCACATTTTTTAGAGATATCAGTTTTTTGTTTTGCATTGAAAAGATATCTGCCTATGTTTTTGTTAGAACTAAAAGATGTTTTAATATTAAATTTGGAAAAAGTATTGCTAATTGAATAGGAGAGTTGACCTGAATATGGTAATGAAATGTATGTTTGAACTTTTTCCTCGTTAATAGTGGGATAAAAAGTTCTTTCAAGAAGGACTTATTTTGTTTTTTATAGATTAAATTGTTGATTATATTTTGAGGGTACCCGTTATTATGTGCAATAAGTCTTATTTTGTCTAATTCTTCTGTCTCAGATAGAGGTAAGCTGAAGGCTCGGTGTGTCATAGATTGATATGCGGCTAATTTGTGGGAGAGAGGGTTATAGGAATTAAAGGGTATAGTGGCGTCTGTAAAAGTTGGTTTGCGGTAAATATTATAGGAAAATGATGTTTTATGTCTTTTTATAGTTAAGTTGAGAAAGTTTGTCGATTTATTGTCGTTCTCTGTTTCTAAGGTAAAAGATATATTATTATGTGTATTATTGATAAAATCGAGGAATATTTTTAATTGTCTGTCTGTCTCTTTAAAACCTATTAGAATGTCATCAACATACCTGTACCAAAAGATAATATGTTTTTTTGATATTGGAGAATCCAATATAGTTTTTTCAAGATTATCCATGAATATATCGGATAAAAAGGGCGCTAAGTGGCGAACCCATAGGGAGTCCTGTTTTTTGTATAAAGATGTCCTCATTAAATTGGAAATAATTTTGATCTAAACACAACTTGAATGTTTGCAGTATTTCATTTTTTAATTTTTGGAATAATTTTGCATTTTTCTAGTATATTTGAAATTAAAGGAAGAAATTCGAAGGGGGGGGATATTAGGAAACATATTTGACACATCAAACGATACTAATTTTATAGAGTTGGGGTCAATATTTAGGCTGTTTAATTTTACTGTTAAGTCTAAGGAGTTATTAATTGTATTTTTTGGCTTAAAATTTTGTAATAGATTTAAACTCGTTATTAAGTAATTCAGATAACTTACGTGTCGGTGCATTTGTGTATGAAACCAGTGGTCTAATGGGCTTAGTCTTTGTGTAATTTAACTAAGCCATACAACTTTGGGGCTTCACAGTTCATAAATTTAAATTAAAGTAAAATCTGTGTATACTTAATTTAGTTTACTTGAAAATGTCCGAATAGGATGAAACTAGTTGTAAAATAACAAATAAAGTGAAAATTAGACAAGTAAAAAAGTGTTTATAATTTTTTAAACCAAAATGGATTTTCACAAAGTAACTTCATTTTCAATCAACTTTTTGAATACATTTTATGTAATTACTATTACCAAGTCTCTTCTTTATCAATGAAAATAAGTATATCAGATTCCTACTTAAGAATTCTGGTCTAAGAATTACTGTTCGTCAGTTCTTCAGACCTGTTAAAGAAGATTTACACTTATGAGTGCTGCTCCTGTAAATCCTTTTTTTATGTCTCTTGAAAATGGTCGAGTTTATTTCGGCAAAGAATTAGCAGCGGCAAGTAATTATCTAGTTTCACGTCCCGTTCGTTCTACATAAGTGATTGAAGAGGTTTAAAAATAACAAGGGAGATAATAAAACAAACGAGGGTTAAACAATAACAAATCGTTTGACAAGTGCTTTCAGGGATAACTTCTAAATAAAGCACTGGCATTTGTATTGTTGCACTACCTGTGGACACAGGGCGTCCATCAGAATTTTCTTTATTGGGAATTTATTATAAAAAGTAGACAATCTTTTATCGCGGCAGATCTGTTGTATTAACGTATGTATGTAAGTTAAAATTCCTGCCAATGAATATTGTTTTTAATCAATTTATCCAATTTCAGGTTACATTAATATTTTAAAAATATAAATTCTGCAGAGGATATTAAAATTTTTGGAAGAAATATTCCACACGATTAGCTTTATTTATGATGTGGTGTGGTTATTTAGAAAATTATTTATTTATGCCCTTATGGACTCTACGATTCTTTTACGTTAAGTAGATTCGGAATTAACAAAGTTAAAAAAAGAAAGTTAAAAAAAATGATTCGATTAAAATTTTTTCTAAGAAAGAAAAGAAATTTCATAGATGATGAATATTGACAATGAAAATATTTCCAGTTTTCTGTAAAATATTAAATCTTTTTTTGAAATCTATAAGTAAATTGGGGTTTTCAGTTATGCGTACTGAATATTTCAAAATTTGTAAATATTATATCGTTAGTCCAAAATACTTTAAACTGTTCGTCTTGTAATTTTTCAATTGGCAAAATGCCATTGGAAAATGTTTTTTGTCTAATTTCTGAATATTTTTGGACTTGTAGGAATGATATTTAAGTTTTTAGAATTTCTAAAGCTCTTAAACATCTTATTTGATCATTAATTGAGGACAGATTATTTCTGACTACTCAAATATTATGAATATTTTCTTTTTCAGGGATGTAACTATTCCTCCTTCTATAAATACATTTAAAATCTTGTATATTTTGAGACTTCTAAGTACTGTTTTTTGCGACTGTCGTCTTTCGGGATCTTCACGTAAATGTTTTCAGCAAGGTCAGCATATCTTATAGAAAGTGTCGAAATAATGTTAAAAGTAAAATTTTCAATTTGGAAATTAGAAAGAAGAAATGACATAATTTTTCTACATTTTCATCATTGTAGAATTAAAAGATACACAAGATTTGACAGGTTATCGCGAAGTTAAGAAATTATGCTTACTTTCCTCATTTAACTTAATCCGTTTCTTCCATAATAACCGATATTCCATTGTATCGAATTTAAGAGGATGGAAAGGCACAGATTTTTCGGGGGTTTGTTGAATGGCCAGTTGTACGAAATGGTTCAGCTAAAGTTTAGATAAACTTGGTTGAAAATGTTCCAATAATGGTATCATTAGATTTTAAACCAAGTTCAGGTGAATTTGGGTTGAATCACATTCCTACAACTCGTCCTTACAATTTTGTACCATTTTTATTTGAAGGCGAAAGTGACGTGGACACACATTTAGATAAGAAACCTCAATGCAAATTCAGTAAATAGAGTTTACTGACGTTATCTCTCTATTCGCTACTATGGATTTTCAACCTTAGCTCATCTAGACTAGATTTGTTTTTGTATACCATACGCTTCAAATAACCCCACAAATAAAAATATACAGGGGTCATATGCGGTCATTATCGAGGGATAATACTGGTCGTTAAATGAGGATTCTCTCCAATACTCAGTAACACATTAAGAGCTATTTCTTCAGAAGTTGTTTATTTTGGAGAACCAGTTATGGGAATATTAACGCTAGCAATTTAATTTATTTTTTCCAAAACGTTGTTACTGACCACGTCGGATGAGTAATAGGGTTCCGGTTAAAGTATTGAATGTCAATGTGCAAGTTCCACCAAAGATGGGGATTTATCGTTATGCCTAAATATTTCACCGATTTAGCAGGCTGAAATTGATAATGCATTCTTGTCACATTTTATAACTAGTAAAGTAAAGCTAGTTGCTTTTATAGAAATCTATTGTTAACAGTTTATATTCAAAGTAGTTTTTAATTAGTGCCATATCCTTTTCGAAATTTAATTTTAGCTTAGGCCAGTTGTTACTAGTGTAAAAAATTACCGTATCGCCTACAAAACTAATTATATTTTCTATAATCAGGATTGTTAGATAAGTCGTTTAAATAAATTGTAAATCAAATGGTCCCCAAAACAGTTCCCTGAGGATTACCATACTTTACCACTCTCCTAGAACTCATACTATTGCCAATTCTTGCATATTGCAAACAGGTAGTTTATCATTTCTTATGCTTTCTGTAATTTTTTAAAGATTCTACCAGTTGAGTGTATCAAAGGCTTTTGCTGGATCAACCAGATCATCATAATGAAAAACTTATAAATTTTAGAAATTTGCTCCTAATATATTTTTTTAAAATTCTTTTGCGCCATTTCCTCAAAGATTGACCATCGAATAATAAACATAAATTAATCTACCCTATCTCGTATAAATTATACAAAAAATATATAAGCATGTATGAGACTGAAGTCAACTTTTAAGCACCATGAGTTGCAAGTACCTAATACATAATTCTACTAATATATTAAAGAAATTAGTTTTTACGCTTTGTTAGTATAAATTGTGACCATACAATTATTTAAAAAAAAACGTTTGTCAGCGTTAATTTGAACTTTGCATGAGGTTTACAATAGCCTTAACTATGATTACTGATTTGCAAGAGAATAGGCTATTTGACTTTTTTAAATTGTCTTAAAATGTTGATACCGTAGTATTAGTCCACAGGAATTTCTATATCGCATGAGTAAAATCGCTTTATAGGGTAAAACAGCATTCAAAATTTCAAATATATAAATTGACGCGAAAATAGGAGTCGCCATGTCACTATCTACTGTGACATCATTCTTGTAGTAAACAAACAAGCGCAAGTAACGCTCGGTATCTTTTTTTATTCATCATACAAAATAATGAGTTCCCATCGTTATACGTGGTGTTTGGTTCCGAACTGCAAGAGTACGTGCACAAAAAGTTGTTTATAAAACTGCCAGATGATATTAAAATGAGAAAGACTTGGGTACAACTTGCCAGGAGAGATCCAAAAATAGTACTATTTTGTCTTATACTTTCAGTAGCTTTGAACTTGTAACGATGTCTGTTCGGACGCCCAAAATATGTAACAGAGTATGTTTGGGCGTCGGAATACGTAACAGTGTTTGCTTTCGGATAGCTGGTTTGAAGAATTAATCCAAGAATCCTTTTACTTGTAAATAAGAAAGCCCAAAGTAGACGTAATAAAGTTTATTTCATTAAAGGAACATTTGTCCAAAACATGAAGTTAAATAAACAAAATCAGATTTGCAAACAATTAAACCAAGTCAAGTACAATTAATAAATATTATATACATCGGTGCAATTAGTTTACGGGGAGGAGTGTAATTTCGGTGATTAAGTGGTGACGGTAGGCTTCAGCTCCACGTACTGACATCCAGGACTCGATGCGACGAGTAAGTTCGTTAATTATTTAACGGCGGGGGGTCCAGCTCAACGCACTGAAGACTCACGGCAATAAATAATTAGGGGACTGGAGACGGGCGGTTGGTTTAGCAATTATTTACTAACGGCGGGTCCAGGTCATCGCGCTGAAAACTCACGGCAATGAATAATTACTAGACTGGTGACGGCGGTGCAGGACGGTAAAATGGCTACCAACACGAGGAGGTCTAGCTCAGCGTGCTAAAAACCCCGAGATGCACCAGGCATTCGGCCGGGCGGCGTCGTCGTCGGATTCTGTATTCTAACCAAATGGAGTCAAGTTCAATGCGCTTAAGACTCCTCAACTACCCAGCTCAACGCGCTGAAGATAGCTGTCAATAGAAAGCTGAATTAATTTTCTTGGCTACGGCGATTCTATTTATACCAATATTATGGCCTTGGTGACGTCTCATATTTCATGGCGGCAGGAAGTACGTGGCAACACATGCCAAACGGTAATTGCAGAAACTTCTAGGAATAACTATCTGCATGTTTCATCACATGGCGGTAGGAAGTGCGTGGTAGCACAAGACTAACGGGAATTTCCGAAACTATAGTAATGAACGTATGATTCATTACAAACTTTACAACTAATGTAAACAAGTGAAGTCTTTCACATATCTGTCAAGTTTGTAATTTTGAGGTTATATTGAAAATTGTCTAATAAATAATATTCTAATTACCTACATTATTGTACATTATACACACTTTAATAAACATAAGTATCTAGTTAGCTTTAAAATTAGAAGTAAACAAATTTTATATACTTACAGAGATGTTTTAATGTTTCTAAATTCGGCAAAAGGGAAATCGAGATTTAGTCACCATTAGCTTGTCAATTCATAGCAAATTCTTACTGTCCGCTTTTAAAAAACTGTCCTCCATATTTAATTATTATAAACTTGAAAGAACAACACAAAATCATTCCAAATATTCACAAAGCAGTCATGGTAAGATAACCGTTGGTTTTGCTTACTGCAAGAGTGACGTCACATTTAAAACCATCATGGCGAATATCGTTTTGTGACATGTCGTTCACAGAATATAAAAAATTGCAATTTTAAAATTGAAATAATAAATCAACCTCGTATTTTTGTGAATACAAACTGAAAATTTTTGATTTCTTATTCGATAAATTATCGTATTCACATTATTTAATAATTTGTTTTTCATAGTGTCAAACACCCTGTTCTACTTAAATTTATTTGATATCTTATGATAATGTGATACTAATAATAATAGTACTTATCGTTAATGCATCTTGTGGTTATTTCTTGTATTATATGTCAATTACATTATCGTTGATGCTATTGTTTAGGAAATGATATCAATAGCTAAGTTTCAGTTATATCTACCACTATAAGCTCCCACTGCGTTCAGTTGCTACTGAATATGAATTGATTTTATGTAGATATAATCCTGATAGCGTCCATATACATATTACAAAATACAATTATAATCACAGAGGATGCCGATAGATTTCATTATTGATGCAATAATAATCAAGAATAGAAAATTACGTTCATTAGAACTGCATTACAGAGCATATACAGGGTGTTTCAAAATTGCACGGCATGTTCAGGAGTATATTCTTCATATTAAAATAAGACAAACAGTTCCTAGGAAGATGGGTCCGATAACGCTTTGTTTCCGAAACACAAGGTGATGAAGAGCCGTCAGAAAATGAATACTATTTTAACAAAAAATTGTTTTTTGAATTTTCTCGATATTCAGTGTAATTGACTAAGGGTGATTTAATGATGTGGTATACCACATTTTCCATATTAACATTTATGAGGGTGGAGAGAAAAGGGCAGCTAAGGTCTTTTTGTTGTCGTTTTCAATAAAATGGACTAAATGTGTTTTTGATCCCATAAAAAAAATAATTTCCAAAGGTTATTGAGATTGGAATTATTTTTTAGTACAAGAATACCATATTAAATTTGAATTAAAGTATATTCACAAAAAAATATTCATTATTGCCTCCTTACATTTCGATACTTCTTCGAACTCTATCCATCCATCCATCCTCGATCCATCGATCAACAAACTCATTCAAGAATCCCTGGAGTATTTCTAATTTTTTCGCAGCCATTTATAATTCTTTGTCGTAAATCATCAATATTTGGAACGGGTGTTCTGTAGATCTTCAGATCCCAATACAAAAGAATATTTGGGATTTAAATCTGGCGAACGGGCTGGCCAGGCTTGTGTTTTCACCTCTTCCAATCTGTCTTTGCCTGTACGCTATTCAGATGGGTTCTTACAATCCAGCTAAAGAGTGGAGGAGCACCATCATGCATGAAAAGATTTATTATCATATCCGGTACATCCTCAAATAATTCAGGTAAATTATTCTGCAAGAGTGCAAAGTATGATTCTTATTCAATCGTCGCAAAAAAAACATTGTCCTAATAAATTATCAGCAGTGACACCACACTGGTCCAAATCACTCAAACTGAATTGCTGCTGATGATGAAAATCAACAAACTCATGCGGGTTTTATACAACTTAATTAGATTGACTTGACTTCATTAAAAACATTTAAGTAGTTACTCCATATTGCAATTATATATTGTTATATACTTTCTTAGAGATCTACGTACCTGTTACATATAGAAATTTAGATAAACGGTGAATAAACCGTATTTGATTGTCTAAACCAAGAGCCAATATAGTTTATAAGCAATCAAAACAGAAGGGGCCCTAAGTGAGGTCTCTTGTGGTGTTCCAGATGTTATAGTCAGATACTTTGAAAAAAAATGTTCATCTTTATATATTTACTTAACTTACTTAACAATCTCGATTGATGCACTACATCAAATGCATTTTAAAAGTCTGAATGCACCGCGTCCGTTTGCATTTTATTATCCATAAGTAAGGCACCTAATTTGTGAATATCGACGTAGCCTGTAAAACACTTTCCAATATCTGTTTAATTAAAAAAAAAAACTTTTTTAATTATCACTCAAAAATTTTACCGAACAAAGAAAGTAAATATATAGGATGGTTTTTATTTCCTGTATTATGTCTTTAAAATATCTAGGCGAATTTGTCGAAATGTCGTATTTATTTTTAGCGTATACTAAATCTCATGTCGCTGTTTTGGCCTTTTGATTCTTATATGGATTTCATGGTTGAACATGTCGAGCTGTTGTTCTACGTATTTAAAGAAGACTTTTTGTTGTGCACATGCATCGCAAAAAAATCTTAATCTTTTTTTAGTCAAATATCTTTTGTAGTAGAGATTTACCGACGATGTCACCTTTTATTTCATTTTGTAACCCACCATATTTCTGCCATTTGGTTAAAGGTCGAAAGTTTAAACCTCCCTTAGTTAGTTATAGGGAGAATCATGATTTGTTCATTTAAACAACCAAACGTAATAAGATATTTATTTAAAATGATTTTGGGAGTTTGCTGTTGTCTTAATGACTATATAATAATATAAATTTTTAGTTGTTAATTTTTGTTTTAATTAAAATTTATGAGTTATTATTCTGATACGGTGATGTGGTTCGGACTCCACAATATACTGTAGGGCCTCGTCTCTCTTTAATCAGCACAAAATCGAAAGATTTTCTGGAAGTTACTTCGGTGACATGAGAGGTGGTTAAAAAACATTTTCTTTTAAGATAATGAAAGTACCTAACTTTTATTGTTAGTTCACAAATTTTAAATATCACAAAAATTAATTATAACAAAAATTAACAAGTATGTTTGTATACTCTGCGAAATCCCAACCATAGTAATGTTTTCATATCTTTACATATAAGAAATTTATTTATTATTATTATTATTTTTTTTTTTTGGAAAATTATGTCACTATAGTGGCATGGTTTTCTGTACAAAAATGTTATCTCAGGTGCCGATGACGACACTTGTGCGTCTCGTTATTGATATTGTTTGGTCCTCTCCATTGTATGACATACTATTAAAACAGCTATTAACTGGCACGCCACCTTAGCGTGTTCAGTTGCTGTGGAGAACGTCGCACTGTACCATCGTGAGCGGAAATCGCACTAAAATAATGCAGTATTTGACCGTTCAGTTCATACTAATATGAGACTACACGGTATTCCCTTTCCAATTAATTTTCTTATCGCGAGCGTAGTGTACATCCTGTAAAGAAATTATTTGTTGACAATGCGAATTTTTAAATAAAATTTACTAAATATAATATCAAACTGTGAATTCACTTTATCCCATTTATTAATTCTTTCTTGTCTCTTGTAACCATAATAAAAGCTCTGCATTACATACTTAAATAAAATTTGATAAAGAACTCACAATAGAAAACCTGCCCGACCAAGTCATGCATGAAATCTAGGATTGTAAACCCCTTCCTGATATATCATGAAGCCTTTAGTATTCTCTCGTCCAAATTGATTTCCCAGATCTTCTGTCATCAATGTGAGCTTTAAGCTAGGACCAGTAGATCAACGGATCACTTTTAAATCTTGTGCCATTCAACTTTTTCCAGTAAATTAATTTATCAGGTAATCCCTGTATTTTAAAAAAGGTAAATGGGATTTGTAAAATTATTTTTGAATGCACCAATTAAAGTCCACCGCACAGGTTGATAATATTAGCTAAGTTGTATTTAAACAGATATTTTGCACAATAGTATACTGTTAGAAAGTTTCTGTTGTCCAATTTCTACCGTAGAAAAATATTAAAAACAATTCTAATAGTAATCGTATTAGATTTGCACTAATAAATAGTGCTTTCTTTCTTGTGCATAAAGCGATTATGATGCATGAGGTGGAAACATTTTAATGAACATAGTCCAGTAAATTAGTATCTAAGTTGAAATAAGTTTTGAATATTTTTGAAATATTAATTAGAGATATCTACTTTTTGTCCAGGGAAGAACTTACCTAATTAAGATTTTAGCGTAAATCCAGTGTGATTTTTTGTCTATTAAATGATGAAAATTGAGAATCTTAGCCTCAGCGGTTCAATAAACTTCATGTTACGTAGTACACCAAATTTCTGGTATCAGTTACCATATCTACACTAGAATGGTTTAGTTTTACTTTATTGTGTTAGTTTTAAACCTAAATAGTTTGAATACAAATCGTATATCAAAGAATCCACAATATGTAAGATATCAATGATAAACCATCAGGCGGCGCGGCTAATGCCTCCATGCGCACGTGTTCTGTATTAGACCACGCTACAGTTGAGAGTGCTTGCTTACGCAACGTTTCTCCATGATGCCTGTGCTGTGCGCCCTTATAGATAGAGCAGACATAAGTCGCGTGCAAAAGTACTAACACACTGATTTCATGAACTGATATTCATAATTATCAATGACCAATAATATTTTTTCCATGACCAACGAAGCATTTCTTTATTATTTCGCCCAACAGTTTTTGTAACTGGTGTAATATCATTGCTTTTGAAAGTGTGGAGATCGAAAACTTTGATTAGGTAATAATTTAATTTATTTTCTTTCCCTTTGTGGGTGTATTTTGCAAATTATAAAAAATCTATAATCTAGATAAAATCTTAGCGCCGCGCCGGCGCCGGCTTTCTTGGTAGCAATGTTTAACACTGTAAGCATATCATAATTTTCCAAAATATGAACGACATAAATTGGTTTGATCAGTGAGAAAGGCAAAATTTTTTCTAGAATAATAACTAAATATTTCTGTTCCAAATATCTTATTGTATAATAATAATAATAATAATAATAATATGATTTATTGTAGTTATAAAATAAAAAAACAGAATGTAAATTATAATTTGGTTACAACGTCATTAACACGCTTTTATTAGCTTCACTTGTATGTTTGTTTGTTTGTTTGTTTGTAACCGACTCTTTGGACTCGATTTTGACCCACTTTAAACGGACAGATTTAATTGAAACTTTGTACACTTACGAAGAACCGGTAACAGTACAATAATTTGATAAGTTTATATCATTATCCTGATCAGGATCGCCAGTCCTTTCCTCACGTATCCTCTGCGTGAGAGCAAGAGGCTTAATATTGTAAGTATATTCCGTGATTCTCAGTTCGGTCGTTGGCCGAGCGGGCAAGTCTTAGTCGACGCGAAACGACGGACTCCTCAGGCGTGAGTTCAAATCCCATGTCGGAAATAAAAAAATATTTTTTTTTCAGAAATATCTGTTATAATATCAGCATCAATAAGCAATATAAATATAGTTTTAAAAAACTGCAAAACACGCTTTCATAGCACATCAAACTAAAAAGTGAAAAATAAATATAGTTTAAAAAACTAAAAAACACGCTTTTAAAGCACATCAAACTAAAAAGTGAAAAATAATTATTAATATAAACTGAAAACAATAATGAACGAAAAATACTAGTATTATTGTGAAAAAAGCGTGGGGCGCTTTGTACCATATTTTTCATATATCGAGCAACCCACGCTTTTTTCACAATAATACTAGTATTATTACTAGTATACAGTTTATATTAATAATTATTTTTCACTTTTTAGTTTGGTGTGCTTTAAAAGTGTGTTTTTTAGTTTTTTTAAACTATATTTATTTTATATACAATTTCTATAACTACAAAAAGACTGGAATTAACATGCTGCTGATCAAAGTTCCAGCCGTGAAAGCAAAATAACATATACATATAACTGAATCAATGCATGAGTATGTAAATTATTAAACGAACAAAGTAAGTACAAAAGAAAAAAAAAGAGAAAATCAATTTAATTTAATTTAATAAGATTTAAAAAATTTTTTTGAAAGCACGATATTAATATGAGAATAATATGGTTTAAATAGATAATTCAATAAAAGTTGAATAAATATCTTTTGAGTTTAGTTTTAAACAAAGATGGTATTAAATATTTTAATGATGTCGGGGAGTTTATTATATAGGTTGTAAATACAATAAGAAAATGACTTACAATACATAGAGGTATAGTGGGAGGCGGAAAAATCAGGCTTCCAAATCTCAAATTCAAATTGTGGATGTCAGTTCGAAATTTAATTTTGTCATACAAATAAGGTGGACATTTATTAACTAAAATACGATTATAAAGAGTTAGAGAATGCAGTTTGCGCCTCGCTGCCATATTAAGCCAGTTGGCACTTTTCAATTTATATGAAACTTTATCATGTTTCCTGATACCGTAAATAAAATGAAGACAAGATTTTTGAACTCTTTCAATTCTATTTGAAGTAACTTTGTCCAAACATGGTCCATACAGTGCATCAGAATAATTAAAATGGCTCAGGACAAGGGTATCAGTCAACTTAATTTTAAGTGAATGAGAGATGAAGTGGCGGTGGGAAAATAACAATTTTAGGTTAAAATACGCCTGTTGTAAACATTTTGACACATGTTTTTTAAATCGTAATTCTGTGTCTAATTCAATTCCTAGATTTTTTGCAACTTTAGAACATGCTAACACATTATCATTTATGGTAACAATGATATTCTCTTCAATTAATGTCCGCGATTTACCAAATATTAAAACGGAAGATTTGTTAGGGTTAATTTTCAGGTGATGATTTTCTGATATCGCAATTAAACTTTTTATATCATTATTTATATTATTTGTAGCTTTAATTATATCGTTAGGATAAAATGAATAATATAATTGTGTGTCGTCTGCATATAAATGTACAGAACAATATTGCATGGATACTGTTATATTACATGTATATATACTAAATAATAATGGTCCCAAAATAGAACCCCTGCGGAACTCCGCGTAAAATACAACCCATGCCTGACTCCCCATTACTAGTTTCAACATACTGGAATCTATTAATCAAATAATTTTTTATTAGTTTAATTGCGCTCTCTGATAATCCCACAAAATGCAAAATAGACAACAAAATTTGGTGACTTATCGTGTCAAAAGCTTTGGAATAGTCTAACAGAACCAAAGCTACAGTCTTCGCATATAATTATTATTCGAAAAAAAACTTAGACACATAAAATATAATTTCTTTCTTTCGTCGATCTGGGCCAGTTTCGTGCCCCTGTGATAATAATAGTTGAGGTGAGTGGCGACATTTTTTTTTTTCAAAAAATTCGTAGACTTGAATTATGCGCTTTTCTTGTTTGATGAACTGAATATCGAATTAACCGGACTATTAATAGAAAACATTAAGCCAAGCAAGCAAAAAATAATGCGAAATTAATTGTTGACAACTGCAGTCCCAGTGCAATGAAAAAGCCATAAGTGTTCCGTGCGTGTGCCATCCTCTCTAGTGTATGGGAAAACATCGTTGAACAGGTAGACGATGCAGCATTTGCTTTAATTATGAGATACTCCACTTTTTTCCCAACTCACTTGATTATCAATTATGCTGAAAAGCTTTTGTTTGTTCTGCCGTGAAGAGGTAAACACAGTGTACGAGCAATTTTAACTAGATAAGCTTGTAAATGCTAGAGAGATAGGTTGTACGAGCGTAAACGAGAATTTATTTGCAATTAAAAAGAATGTACTCCTGCTCAGTGAATTAATAACAATAACAGTATATTTTATAAACCTTCATGATGCTACAAGGGATCATGTTATATATTTAATGAACTGTGAAAATATATACCCTATTTTGCCACAGACTTGCATCAGAATTTTTCTGAATATCGTTTATAAATGTCGATATATTTGTGACTTGGTTTTTAAAAAGTCTCATCGCTTTTTTTTTTAATTACGTATATTCGTAAATAACCATAATTTTTTAAAGTTTTGATAACAGATGCAGATGTGCAATATACTCATATAATATTTTGTACATTTCTGTAAAATATGATATGGTATATTACACGCAAAAGTCAAAATGGTATCCTTTAGTAGCTTAATTTTACGTTTTTTGAAAAATCACAGACTAGTCCTAGAGTCACACTAAAGCCATTGATAGTAGAAACAAAGATAGTAGTTCTCGTTAGAAGCGCCCTATACAGGGTGGGGCAATAATGCGTCCGATTTCGATATGTCGAGTTCTATGATAGCTAGAAATTTGATTTAAAAACATAAATAAACTAGATAAAAAAAGTCTATAAGCGGAAATTATTTTCCAATATACAGGGTGAGCCAAGACCATTCTATAGGGTCAACTAACATTTTTTTTAAATGGAATGCCATGTATATCAAAACATTTTTTGAAACCAATTTGTGGCCTCCTTCCACTCCTGTAGTATTATTGACTCTCTCCCAACCGTTTAGATGTAATAATTTTTGTTGTTGAAATTATGCCATTTACACGTGTATATTAAAAAAATCACTACAATCACATAATAAGTGTGTTACATGATGCCCATAAAAATATCACACCAACAACAAGCCAAAATTTTAAGGAAAAAATATAAATGCTTTTAGAAGTATCACTCTGGCAATTTTATGAACATTAAAAATCTCATTCTAAAGACGCATAGAAATGTATGTCAATCAAAATGGGCACATTTTATAGGTTCTCTTGAATTACAAAAAATATATTTTTTTTAATTTTTATTGCTGAATTTTGCAGTTATTATTCAATAAATCGAAAATAGTTACAAATAGCCATAGAAAATTCGGTTCAAAAAGTTGTAAATTTAAAAATTCTTTTTTTGGCCACCCTGTATACTTTTAGGAAGTTGACATGGCAAAGTGTCCTCACACAGATGTCTCATAACTGGTACTGATATATTTTTTTCTTAAAATCGGTAGTTGTGATTGTAATGATATTTTTAACACGCTTTTATTAGCTTCACTTGTATGTTTGTTTGTTTGTAACCGACTCTTTGGACTCGATTTTGACCCACTTTAAACGGACAGATTTAATTGAAACTTTGTACACTTATGAGGAACCGGTAACAATACAATAATTTGATAAGTTTATATCATTATCCTGATCAGAATCGCCAGTCCTTTCCTCACGTATCCTCTGCGTGAGAGCAAGAGGCTTAATATTGTAAGTATATTCCGTGATTCTCAGTTCGGTCGTTGGCCGAGCGGATAAGTCTTAATCGACGCGAAACGACGGACTCCTCGGGCGTGAGTTCAAATCCCATGGCTGAAATAAAAAAGTATTTTTTTTTTCAGAAATATCTGTTGGATCGTAATATGTTATAATATCAGCATCAATAAACAATATAAATATAGTTTAAAAAAACTACAAAACACGCTTTCATAGCACATCAAACTAAAAAGTGAAAAATAAATATAGTTTAAAGAAACTAAAAAACACGCTTTTAAAGCACATCAAACTAAAAAGTGAAAAATAATTATTAATATAAACTGAAAACAATAATGAACGAAAAATACTAGTATTATTCTGAAAAAAGCGTGGGGCGCTTTGTGCCATATTTTTCGTATATCGAGCAACCCACGCTTTTTTCACAATAATACTAGTATTTTTTCGTTCATTATTGGTTTCAGTTTATATTAATAATTATTTTTCACTTTTTAGTTTGATGTGCTTTAAAAGCGTGTTTTTTAGTTTTTTTAAACTATATTTATTAATATACACGTATAAATGGTATAATTTCAACAAAAAAAATCGTTACATCCAAATGGTAGGGAGAGAGTCAATAATAATACAGGACTGAAAAGAGGCCACAAAGAAGTTTCAAAAAATGTTCTGATATACATGGAATTTCATTTAAAAAAAATGTCACTTGAACCTACAGAATGGTCGTGGCTCAACCTGTATATTCGAAAACAATTTCCGGTTATAGACTTTTTTGGTCTAGTTTACTTACGTTTTTAAATCAAGTTTCTAGCTATAATAGAATTGGAGATATAGAAGTCGGACGCACTATTGCCCCACCCTCTATATTAAATATTCTGTAATAGGATTATTAGATGAAGCTTCCTCACACTTAGGCATGGTGGACTAATGAGAAGCACAATGATCCTTGAATCAGTTTCGGCGGAGTACAATCTATACTGGTCATACTGACCCAGAAGTCCTTCAGCATGTATCGAGAATGTAGACTTGAGACAAAGCACTGTGTAGTTTCGTTTTCAATGCCACATACTCTGATCTGACAGTTTTAAGTTAATCCACTAGTGTATGTGGTAAGTAATAAGTAATATTGGACTACTTCCAATAGAGCTGTCGTTGATTCTGGACCATGCTAAGTGCACTCGGAGCCTTTGTGGACCAAATCATTTTCTTCCTTGTTTTCTTGATTTCCATCTCACTTTTTTGTCCAACATACAGCTGATGTAATAGCACTAAGATGGTATCTCCATTTAATAATTGCGGCTAATTGGTAGATGAGATATTGGTAGTATGCGCCCAGATTTTGGTATAAATTTAACTTTCATCTCTACAATTTACCGCAATGTATTTACAAACAAAATATACTAGATAAGTAGGTACAAGGTGACCGTGTGTTTATTTCAGATCCTACTAAAACTGGGCTACATCATCAATTCCTAGTAATTTAAATTGTAAAAAGATGTTAATTTTCCGGGTAATCCTGTTGTCATCCATTAATCTATTGGCAACCTCTAGTCATCTATAGAAGACAATGAGTGTTAGATTAGCCTAATCTGGATAGGGCGAAACACTACTATCTTTGATATTACTTCAGCGGTTTCAGAGAGATTGGTAATGAGGTATCCACTATTTTATTTCATTCATCAGTTCTTGCAGGCGAGCCTCATTAGAAAGGATGTTTTTGAGAAGTTAGGAAGTTGCCATATATATGATGCTCTTTGAATTTCAGGGATAATGATAATTATAATCACTGAGTATGCTTACGGGTTTCCCAGTCCTCAGTTTATAGTATTTTTCGACTTATTCAAAAGTTTTCATGTCGTAATTCACTGCCGATTATGTTATCATCCAATCTTGAGTTATTTTAGGATGCAAGATTTTTCGTAATTTGAAACTAGAATTTCGTGTAATGTGTCAACAATACGGTCAATGGCTATTATCGTTTCTGTGCTGTTTGTGTTTAGAGTTATCTCCAAATGTGTAGTCATCTTCCCACAAGATTCCTTCACCGTTAAACGCCTCTCTTATAAAATTACCTTGAGATTACAGGAGCTTGTATTATGTGGAGTGTTTAATTTAAAAAAAAATATAGTTCTGACCGCGCCCAAAAAATGTTGCCCTGGCAGGATTTGAGCTACCTGATTACTTCAAAATGCTATAATGATTTAACTATGCATATCACTGGACTATTTGTAAAGTTCCGAGGTCAGCTTTAATTTGGACATAAGCTTTAGAAACTTTTTGAAATTTTGTGCAATATGTATAGAAAAATTGTAGTGTATTTTATCAACATTGTACCATATTAAATTCCATTCCAGAAATTGCCGAGAAATAAAACATGAATTATATGAAGATTTGTTCCTTTTGTCTTTGTTAAAAATATAAAAATAAAATTTCTCTCAGAGGCTATACCTGTTCGCTGAAATAATCTTAATTAAAACGAGAGGATTTTGATTTTCCTTTTTCTTCCGTGAATGTACAGAAATATGTTTGGTAAAAGAGTTCCGGGTGTATTTCTATTTTAATTAGTTTTAGTTTCAAACAAGAAGTAACACTTTACAATCAAAAGAAGCACTTCTTATTGTGCAGCATATACTATGATTTATTGTTTGCTAAAACAGATTAATGCTGTTCTAGACCTGGATGCTATTCCCAGTGACGAAATTTAAAAGATTATAATTAAAACTGCGCAAAATTCATCAATAGAAAATTAAAAGAAAGAAATTGTTTCTATGATTCTACTGCAATTCACCAATTTTTTCGTTGTGTATATTGTTACGTGCTAAAAACCCAGCACGTAAATTTGCAGCTTGATCGTTTGCTAAATACAAATTGTTCCTATATATTTAAAAATTTCTGCAAATAAATGTCGAAAGATTGGTTGCCTATACTACGCATCAATAATTTAATTCAAATGAAATGTGTGTGTGTGGCTGTAAAGTTCTTATCGAATCTCTTTTTGTGAGGATAGAAAAATAGAAAGGGAAAAAGGGGATAGACATTCTGGATCTGGCAACAGATAATCGTGTCACTGTGAATTAAGTGGTCGATCTCCGTCATACGGGATATAAAGTGAAAACTCCATAAGTTACCTCATCAATTTTTGTTAGTTTTTGTGTTGTTGGAGGGGTACAATCGATATTAACTGTCGGATTTAGGAGCCTTGCAAGGCTTGGAGGCACTTCGTTCTTTGAGAAAACCGTGGATGACACACGTAAGTTTTACATTTTTTTTATTCCTTTTCATGATAGGGATGATAGAATGCATTACACACAATCACATTTTCTTTATAGGGTTTTCTCCCTGGTTCACAACTTTTTCTGCGAATTCCAATTGGTCGCTACGACCTTTGGGATCCTTGTTGTGAGTTTTTCTCCTTGATTGTTGTAACTTGTCCTGTGGACGTCGACTTTTGACTTGGAGGTTTGCAACTGGAGGCCGTCTGCTCACTCCCTGCACGGTAGATGCACGTTGCAACCCCGGAGGTGCAACCAGATTTCAGCGGAACAGAGCACCCTAGCAGATGAGTACCAACCGTTTTTTTTCATCATAACTTGATCAGTGTTGTGCAATTAATATTTATCTGGGTAGTTAACTTAATAACCAGTGGAATAATTGAAACCGGAAAATGTTCCGGTGATTTTGTTATTATTCCCCACACAATGAACTGCACACCGATTCTGGGGAACTTGAACATTATTATCACTATTTAGGTGGCCTTATTATTATTACGATTTAAGGGGCCTCATTATTGTTGCTATTTATGTGGCCTCATTATTGTTACTATTTGTGTGTGATATTTAGATTCTTACAATTAATATTTACCTTTTTATGTGAGACGCAGGTGTGATCACACGGCGGTCAAGTGCTTGGGTAGAGGGTTGCTCCACAGAACCCTAAGTTATATATATTTTATTTACAATAATTGTTGTTTAATTGTCACTTCAATATACTAATATTAATCGCATCTGATATTACCCTTTATTGGTACGGTGGACCAGTAATATGATGATAATTTAGAAGAATTGATCATTATAATTAGTTCACTTAAAATTTCACAACATAAATCACAAATAACACGACTTGTTTAACAACATGCTTTTCCTGCATTCTGCACTAGCAATCGAATCCTGTGACGTCACCGCATCGACTTGCCTGCAGTGTTTGCGCACGTGATAGACTAATTCAAACTTTAATGTTGAATAACTTTTGTAAAAGAAAAAATTAAAAAAAATCATTTACACACTGTTTTTTGTATTAAGTAAGGCTTCCAAAAATGCCAAAATTATATTTTGTGTATAGGACCTATTTTTATTAAGTTGAAGAAAATTGAGATTTAATCATCATAACGAATATATTCACTTAATCTCATTTAAGAACTCTTTTGTGGGATGGAACTACAGAGTTAAAAACAATGTACAAAACCCAATACCAAGATAGTGGCTTCTAAAATAGGCGCAGTTTTACAGGTAGGGATTGAATCTGGACCCTTAGACGAGAGCCAAGTGCGCTTGTCTTTTAACCAAGCAATCATACAAATTGGTCTTTTACATAACATTTCGTTAGAAAGATGGAAACATTTTATTTTCCAAGTTCACTGTTTTGCAAACCACCATTTATATACTGTATGAGATTAAAATTGCAACACCCAATAAGAATTTCACATAGTATAGTAGGAGGTAGTTCAATGTCGCAACCTTATACCTGGGTTTATCCAAATGCTTAGCTTTTGGGCAATCCTGGTTGTTCTTCTTGGTAGCTGCACAAACACATTCTTTGTCATTGCGATCAAGGGTGTGTTTATAGTACGTGCATAGCTATAGATGATTTAATCTCATCAGAAGTTATTTAATAAATTAAAACAAGGCAATATATTAATAATTAAAAATAAAGTGATCTATCTCCTTGTAACGAAACATCCTGGATCATGTATGTCAACTGTTTTATTCAGTTTAAAATCTAAATCAGTTCCGAAATTTGAGAATAGCAGTACAAAATACTTTCTGTAAAGAACAAAGCAAATTTATTTATCAATACTAAATATTTCATAACTTCATATCATAACATAAAAGTTTTTCATGGGATTGAAACTTTCAACGTAATTAGTTAATGTATTCCTTTCAGAAATTTAATTAAAATGTTAACCAAGTATAGCATCTAAATATTATATAAATTGTTAATTTCATTTAGTATTTAATGCACTTTTGATGCATTAAATATTAAATTAATCTCATAAGTCATAATGCATACAATATTCAGTAAGCTAGAACTGAATATAATACAGCGGCCCACAACATTTCCGTGTGCAAGACATTGCAGGGAGGAAATTCTTTCAGAACTCTCTTTGTGGTGGTCTAAGGTGCCCAAAAAAATGTCGATGTTTGCCTCCGACCCCCCACGTTTTCCCAGAATGACGTTATTCAAAATGATTCCCTCTATATCATGCACAGCGGCCTTAAATGCTCTATTTTGTGAAAACGGTTCATCGTGTAAAATTTTTTTAAAACAGAGAACGTTAACCATAAAATGTTCAACAAATTTGAATGTTAAAATTGTAATTACCCACGCCGTGCTGATGAGGGCCAACAAGTTCGAAACGCGTGTCCATGGTATACATTCTTTATGCGGGCCTCACTCGTGTTATATAACATCCGTCTTGAGATATACATATATGTATATAGGCCCCACTGTGTGTCATATTATGACTGCCATTTTGATTTTTGTATTTCTGACATCAGATTCAGCATCAGCGACTCCAAAAATTCCAAAGCACCCATTTTGATGAAAATCCAACGAAGCCTTGAATTTATGCCAACTTTTGATATAGTTTGCCCCACTGTGCGATGGCGCAACTCTGCACATTTCCAATTCTAATTTAAATACTTTATTTACCTATTTTTATACAAATCTAAGTCCATTATTACTCCAACCATATTATGTTGCTGATACGCCGCGCCGTTGTCTGTTCCGTCACGCAACGTGTTGTGTGCACCTAATTAAGTTAAAGTTTAGTGATTAATGCTGTGAATTGAGTGATATGCAACAACAATATACTTTAATAAGACGTTGTTAGCAAGCCCTTGTCGCCAGGATTGCCAACACAAAACTTTAAATTGCAATTCAAATTATTCTATTGATGAGAACGAAAAACGAAAAATATTTAATTTTAAATACCATACGGATTTAATGTGTAAAATTACAGGCAATACTGATGCGTATTACTTTTATTAATAAGAGACACGAATATTTTATTTGGTGTCATTTTATGAAACTAAATAATCGTATTTCCTATTAATAAAAAAAAGATACGCATCAGTATTGCCTATAACTTTATATATTAAATCTGTATGGCATTTAGGATGAATTATTCGTTTGCGCTGCTTCGATATTACTAACAGACATTTTTTTACCGATGTTTTTAATTAGATATCTGGTGAAAACACAGCCTTAAGTTTTGTCTGAGGCGATATAAAATGCCTAGAAAGAAGAACATATTTTTTAAATATTATAAACAAAAAACGGTACAAGCAAAAATCTGGATACCGAGATTTTAGCGAAATGGAAGATAATTAAATGTTATGTGATGCATTATATGTTTTATATTACCATTGACCGAATAAAATACTTAATGATATTACGTATGTGCAAGTTTAGAATTTAATTTTATTTTGTGAATGGCTGTGTAGAAACACACGCTTTAATGATATATTTTATTTTATATAAATATACCGAGTGTTCGGCTTTAACTTTCCAACATCTCGTTTATCTTCAATGATAATGCTGAGTGAACGAAACTTTGCAATACTTTTATTTTATAAAAATCATATGAAATACAGAAAATTGTTCTAAGAATGTTTTACGGAATAAACATTGTATGTCAAATAATCAACATATGGGAGAAAAACAAAATATGAATTTTTAAAATTTTTTCCAGATATCTGAAAAACTAAATCAGATAATTCAGTTCTGTTGACCACAAGAATATCACGTAACTTTTGTCTAATTTAATCGATGTTGTAACTCGCAAGATAAGCAAGATCTCCATATTGGGAAAATTATAGCTGACACCCTGTATATACGCAATATATTTTAATCACATTATAGAAACTGTTTTCTTAATAAAAATTAAAAATAGTGTTTAGTTTCTTGTATTTTTAACAACATTGTCAATTGAGAACTTTGAGAATATTCCCTAAAAGAGAGAGAAAAAATGAGCAATTTGAGAATTCTCATAAAATTCTTAATAGTCCTGTTTTCTCCCTGCAATGACTTGTATACAAAAGTATTGTGAGCCGCAGGACTAATACGATGCATATTATAATATACATACAGTCGCCTATGACCTAACATAATATCTGTTTGTATCGTTCCTTCCTATATGAAGATATTCAAATCCTATCTAATTGTCTAGATGTAATAAGATTTTCAGAGTTCACTGAATACGTTACCACTAACTATCCTCAGGGTGAACCTTTGTGTTAACTACATTTACAAATAGCATGTAATCGTATGAAACAGGATTCAAAGAGTACAAAATTTTTGATATTATATACACTTGTTAACTTGCGATTTGCAGATTTAGAAATGCACAGCACTTTACTCTATCAGGATGTAATTAGTTTTCCAAATGTTAGCCGTGATTTTAAAAAAAGGTAAGTGAAAATTAAATTGATTTCCTAATTGAAAAAAAATACAAAATACAAAAATTTTACATAAAGCACCTTCTCTTTATCTTTTAAATTTCGTGATGCATGCTAATAATAACTGCTGCTCGAGGAGAACTAGCCTTTCATTCACTCCCACTGTGATGTGAAGAGTAGTATCACTGACAAGCAACAACAATGGGGAACATAGTAGAGATATATGAATATTTCCGAAACAGATGTTGGATTATTTTTTCATCATTTGGACGACGCCAAAAACACGTCGCCAGCACGGTTCAAACTCTTGTAGTGTATAAACCCTTTCATTAACAACTTTTGTGATAGCCAATTTTTGGGCTACAGATTGTGCTAAAGTACACCATGAACAAACTGTTAAATGGGGAATGGTAGCCGTAAAACATTAGTGTGGTAAAATAGCAACACATTGACATTTTACAAGAATATTTAATACACAAAAAAAAGTGAGGTTATGTTTACCACATATGCAATGTCATTATCTCACAGTGTACTAAATTTATCACAACGATGGCAATGTTTATAAAGGCAAAATAGTAAGAAAGTGTCTGTTTTTTTTATACAGGGTGTCCCAACGGGTTTTGTTGCAGATACCTTCGATTTCAAATGTCCCCACAGAAAGAAATCCAAAAATTGACGGACTGCTATAGCAAAATGTGGGGGTGCCCCATCCTGTTGAAAAGACAGTTCGCCCTCTAAACGATTATCGTCTTCGAGGATTTGAGTAATCATTGGGTCGATGTTATTTTCTAACAGAAGATCAAGGTACCTTTCGCCATTTAAATTGTCAGGAATAAAAAACGGCCCGACAATGTGATCCCCTAAGATGCCTCCCAAACATTTAACTTCTGAGGCCTTTGGGTATGAGTTTCCATGAACAAATGTGGATTGGTTTCACTCCAATACCTACAATTGTGCCTGTTTATCTCCCCATTTAACTGAAATGTCGATTCATCAGAAAAACACGTATTGTACAGTAGATTGGAATTACCGTTTAATTGTTCACTAAAAATCTCACAGAATTCAAGCCGACGATCGGGATCATCTTCGTTTAATTTGTGTACCAATTTTAATGTATATGGATGAAATTTGTGGGCCTTTACAATTCGATGAACACTGCTTCGTGATACATCGGAAGCCTCAGCTACTTTCTTGATCGATTGAGTATTATCCATCTGCAAATGACCCAGAACAGCCACCTCGACTGCTTCATTCCTAATCGGTCGCTGAGGTTCATGCTTTTTTGTTTCCTACGGAACCTGTTTCCATAAATTTTGTCAATAATTGTAAAACATACTGAGAACCAACCCTTCTATCTGGGTGATTTCTGTTGAATATGCGCTCCATAGCTCTAGCACAATTATCGTTTTTAAAATAAATGCTGACAATTTCTATCCACTCCTGAAGGGTATAAACCATTTTGAGAACTCATTCTGGTGAAATGTATCTCGATTTAAAATTGGTTGTGACAAATTAATGTTCAAGGACTATCAAATACTTATGAGTCTTTTATTATTCTAAAACTAAACGGACAAGGAAAGTGTTTTTTGTCGAAAAAACTCGTGTTGATTTGAGAGCACTAAAAAATGTAGTTTTTTTTATAAAATTCCAATACCCAGTGCCGTGTATTTTAGATTTTTTAAACGATTTCAATTGTGTGTAATCATTAAAAATAAAATTATTTTCCTTAAGAATGAATCGATAAAAGTTAAAAAAAAAATACACAGTTATGTAGGGAATTGAAAGACCTTTCAAAAGATGTAACATTCGACCCCCCTTGCCATTTGAATTTTTTGAGGGGGTGGCCATGTAGGGTAGAGGGATGATGATAGGGATACAAGTATTATATTAAAATATATCCCCCTTGGAAACAAGGTCGACGTGTTTCACCAATTTTTCAAAAAAAATTTTATCTCCAAAGTTATTCAGGGTGCCTACTTTTGGGTGGGATACCCTGTGTAGTACGTAAAAAACTTAGAAATACAAAACAATTTTTTCACCAAGCAAGATCCACGCAAGGTTGCAAACTGATATACACGAGAAAGCTGAAACAGATGACTAAAATCCTCCATTGTTGTAACCTGAAATTTGTTATATAATTCCTTTAATAACAAATAGATGGCTGAAAAATTCACAAGTTGACAACTAAAATGGAAGAAATAGAACTCTGTAAACCGGATGCAATAGTTACCTGTTCATAAAAAAATTCAAGAAATCTGTATACTAAATTTATGACATCATGAGTGAAAGGGTTACGTCCCAGTCTGGACGGACCTTTATAAGATTTTCGTTAAAAGGTTAATTGCAAAGAGCATGAGTAGGCGGTTATCAGATCGGTACAACCTAAGATCAAATGCTTACCAGTAATAATACAAGATTGTCACCAAACTGGAAAATCAGGAAAAGTGAGATAATTTTAGATAGTCAAAAAATAAGGCATTAAATGTTATGGATGTTGAGTGTATTTTAATGAATAGACTTAGGGAGTTTGAATGTCATCCCAGAGACGGATTTTTAAAACTAATACTATATTCGGATGCGTGATATAATCATAATAATTAAATTGTAATTTTTGGTAATGTACTCACACATTAATTAAATTAAATAATTAGACTTTGCATGTAAAACCGGCACATGAGTGGTCGTGAACTGCCAAGAATTATATTACCACTGATAAGCAGCCGATAATTATATTATGTATTTATGTACTCTCGAACTACCTGCTTATTCACTTATTTAGTTTACATCCTTGCTCTATGCCGTTTGTAATTTGTTCAGTTCGAAAACACTCTAGCGAGCAATATGTTATGTGTACTGCGAGTATAAAGACATTTTTTATTTAATCAATTTTTCTATTTAGTGTAGTGCGTTAGTGGACGTAAAAATGGTGAGAAAGTCCGCGTCTTCATAAAGAGTGATGTTTTAAATATCGTTATATGGTAGTGTGGGGCGTTAGATTGTCATACACAAATCCAGTCCAATGATTAGTTAATCCGCTGTGACGAAACATGTGTCGTCGAAAAAACACCAAACATTGATTGGCGGAAACAAACAAAGGAGGTTAACACTGACGTAGTTTTCCACGAAACACCAAAACACTATATACTACACGACGCGCGTGTATCCAACCAAATTGGCATCATTTGGAGATGATTAAAACAACTTAGTTTTAATCATCTCCAGATGATAACAACTTGGTTGGCGAAACGTGCGTCGTATGCAGATTATAGTGTTTTGGTGTTTCGTGGAAAACTACGTGTGTTATTTTCACATCAAAGGTTCCAAGCCACTCCAGGACTACAAAGACTGTTAAACAGGGAGGAGCTGTTATATAAAGATAAAATACTGTTTACTGTACCGTCTGGTCCTGTTTGCAGTTTGCCTCTGTTATTTACATCATTACATCCAAATTACCTAATAATATTAATGGAAGTCATGGAATTCATTTATTTTGTAAAAAAACATTTAACATTTCTTGGCTACGAATCAGTTCATGATCACTTTTTAAGTCCATTGTACAAGGTAACCCTAGAATTAAGTCGTATGGGTTCAGATCAGGTATTGGTAGTGACCAAGCCAAATTAGAGTGAGAAAGTGTTGGGTAACGATTGTAAATTATGTTCTTGAATGTAAAAATTCAAGCACTGAAGAACTTAGTTATTGAGTTCCGTCAGCAAAATCAACAAAATGCATTTTTTATTTTATTTTTTAATTATTTATTTAACGTAGGCCCATTTTAGCTACTAAAGCCAGGAGACGAGCTACCCCCAATCTGGAAATTTTGTCAAAGAGTAGGGATCTTTGACTGCTTTATATCCCCTCCAAAAGAAGTTATATCCACTCAATTTTGTTAGAAAAATACGGCCCTGAAATCTACGTGTATACAATAATTCAGCTTTTTGCAATTAATGTATTCAAATCATACCTTTTAGGCCTCTGCCGACTGGCCTATGTAAGTCAAATTGTTCCTGTAATATTAATTAATTTCAGTTTTTAGGTACCGTCTTTTAAGGATCGTAGCTCCCTTAGGAAACATTTTCGAACATATGTCCATATGCGCTTTTTTAATATTTCACATATAGAATCTGAATGTTTGTAATAGATAACTCCGGATACTCAGTATAAAAATTGTGTTACTCTAATTCACTTAACTAATGCAAAACTAGGGAAATAATTGCACATCTGTGATTGTGTGACATAATATGTTAACACTCTCTATGTTGGAAAGTTGTCAGGACGGAGCCAGAGTAAGACGAATTATTATTTTAATATATACCGATAAAAATCGTCATTTACATAGGATAAAAGTTTGACATTATTAAACAGTCTTGAAGTTAGGTGTTTCTATTATGATTTGCTCGCTGTGGAGAGTAAATATAATCAATCATATTCACAATTTCCAATCATACCGACTATAGAATGGAGTTTGTTTGAAGTTTGAATAAAAAATGACATCCAAACGAGTATTTAATTTTTTCCTTGGCATAATATACAATCCCTATTGGGATCAGTCAACAAATTATTTGTAAAATTTTAATCTAGTTTTATAAGTTTTATAAGGAAAATCAACCGTGGTTCACAATGGGGGTTTGGTTTTCTTGTGTAGACAATAATTATTATGGAATGAAGTGAAATACAGGCTATCTCACCAGGAATTGCATCGATCGATATAGGGAAAAGTACGCACCAGAAAATTTTGAAAATTTAGGGAATTACTACTGGCAGTGTGGTCAATCCAACTAAAATTGCAAGCATCTGGCACTTCCGATTATACCGGAAGTCGATATCAACTTACTTATTTTAAATGGAATACCCTATATATTTTAGGGTTATCGAAAAGAGCATAAAATTCTGAGTCTAAATCCAGCCGTTTCAGACATATTTGACATTTTAAAAACATTTTGACAGGTGTAAAGGTTTACAATAACCTTTATAACTTTCTTCGTGTAAAAGATACTGATTTGCTTTTGACATGAAGAAAGACGATAAGGTGAGCTACAGTCTATAGTTTAAAGAAATTAAATAGTAGTATACCAAGTGTTGCATTTTTGACGTTACATTTTGTAAACTTCAAACCGCGAAAACTTGCTTAAGTCAAATGGAACACCCTGTATTTTTTTACATCAAGTTATGTATAATTAAATTCCTTTTTTTTCTGTATCAGCATTGTGGGGGTTTAAGTTACAACTTTTTGAAACATTTGCGATTTTCTTAGAAATTCAAGAATTTTTAGTAAAAATTTTATCAAATTAACCATGATTAGAAACAATCAGTAATGTCAGTCATGCTCTTATATCAAAAAATGCCACCAGGTTTAAATTACGCCCACAAAGACTTTTTGAATTTGTTTATTATTTATGGAAAATGTGAAAGTCATAACAAGAACTTGTAGTACATTTGTTACATAATTAGGAAACATTTTTAGCGTTATTATATTTCATTCCATTCCATATTTTAAACTTTTACCAAGACTGGGATACCTAATTTGCTTTAAATTATTCTAACTCTACGGAGAATTTCCACTATATAATTTCAATTATTCTGTTCTCTGAAGCCATTAATATTTATTACATTAGGATTTACTAAAATTCGTAGTTACTTTCGAGGCTTTCTAAGGGCCATCATGACGAAGCAAACATGTAGAAACACGTGTAGGTGGATATTTTAAAGTTTTATCACTTCAAAACTTTTAAAGTGATTGTTCAATTGGTAAGTACTTTTGTTTTATTTATTTTTGGTTTTCCTGAACAGAGTAGTTAGAATTAAAAATAACATTATTGAGTCAGTCGTACTGAACAAAATGTGGATATTATCTTTTTTTTTAATCCAAGTGTCAACGTTTTGGCAAATAGCTGGGAATATAATTGTTTAAAAAGATATATGTTATATTTATCGGTAATAAGTTTTTGTAAAAGTTAGAAAATAATAATTAGCAAACATTTTTAACATTATTACATTTCATTTCATTCCATATTTTAAACTTTTTCGAAGAAGAGGATACCTAATTTGTTTTAAATAATTATTAATATGAATTTTCTTAATATGTTACTCAAAGTTGCGTGAATTTACTCACAACAAGTTTTTGACATTTAAAAACATATTTTTGATGTTTTTGACTGCTGAATGGGTTTATGTTCTTGCGGAATTTGGTGTGCAAAAAATTGCTAAATTATTAGGATTAACATAACCTACCACTAACGTCGCACAGTGGGCGAGATTTAAAAAAAACGGGGTCGAAATGCAATTTTTTTCATGTTTTAATTATTTTTTAATTAACTTAAAAATGTGTCACTTTTATAATAAATCATGTATAGAGCGATACATTTTTGACCCTGCTTTACGTACGAAGATTTTGGAACACTTCAAAATAGAAGAAAAACCAGGAAATTTGTACACGTGCAATTTTCTTTAAAAACGTACATTTATTCCTCCTTAAAGTGCTTTTACAGATAGGTACCAACTAAAATCGTTTGAAGTATATTGTATTGTATCACTATGTGATAAATATATTTTATATTCCATATTATGTCTATAAAGTTTCCAGAAATGGACTAATTACAATAGCTTCGTTAGTATAATTTCTAGAATGTTACCTGATCTGGAAATTGAAGGAATTATCAGGAATTTTTTAATTCGGCTGCTTAAGTAGTGTCTAGAGAAGTGTAAGGGCAAAATTAAGCTGCTACTATCTGCTACTTTCTAAACAGCAAGCGCGGTGAGCTATTTATGCAGTGCTACGTAAATAATGTTTCTGCGGATTGTTTGTGTGATAAAAGTTGTCCGAATGTTTTGTGTTTGTTCTTAAAATGTCCGATAAAAAAAAATTAAATAAGTTGTCTAATGTTAAACAAAAAAAATTATGGAGCTTAGGGCATGGTAGCCGAGTGAGTAAAGCGCTGATAGCTATTTACTCGGTACCAAATATGGATCGTTCGAATCCATCCTGGAGCAAATTGGAAATTTTATTTGTATATTGTTTCGGATTAAGATGGGAGAAAACTGTCAATGCCCTATATGTGGTTCGGAATCCACAATAAATTGTAGGGCCTCGTCTCTCTTTATTCAACACAAAATCCTAGGATTTTCTTGAAGTTACTTCGGTGACTTGAGAGTCAGTTACGAAAACATATTTTTTAAGAAAACAAAAAGTGAAAGTGAAAAAAATCGTGTTTTGGATTATTTAGAAAAATATTCTAAAGATGCTTCCAAATCAAGTACGCCGCGTTGCGCATTTGCAAACGTTACAGCAACATGCAGTTTGGACGGAGAACTGCGCAGCTGTCCGTTCAAACTGGGTGTTGCTGAAATGTTTGTGAATACGCAGCGCTTGATTTGACAGCGCCTTAATACAAATTATTGTTATGAATACGGTCGTATTCAATACTTACAATAGAAACAACGTTAAAATATAATTCAGAAACCCCAAAAAATATTACAAACGAACACTGTGTAGCATTTTAATGTTTTCAATTTTTTTTATACAAAGGTTACTCCATAAAATGGGCTAGTTTTGATTTTAATTTTGACAATTTTACAATTATTTTTATTACATCCTTGCCTTTTTTAAAAATTAATAGGTAATATCTTTTCTTTAATTTTTTTAAATTACACTCTTAAGGATACTTTTAATTCAGGGAACAAAAATCACCTCAAAATTAGATTCAGTGGCCTAAAAAACCTGTAGCAACACAACTTCACTAATAAGAAATTAATGACTAAGAAGGTATGAATTTCAATCGCGTTTTTTAAAATCTGGCGCATTATGCGTTATGATGTGGATGCACGTCAATATCCACCTAAGCAACTACTTCTTTGTTTATTGTACTGGTTTTGTTTAAAAGTTTCCAAAATATAAAACTTATGCATTATTTTGGTGATCAACTCAGACTCCGTTGTTACGTTGTATTCCAATACAATCGGTATCGATCAACTTCTTTCGAATGGAACAAACCGCATTTCTCTATTAGCAGATTGATAGAGGCTAAGCAGCTATAGTGAATACAATGTTCTGTCTAGAGGTGTAATTAACACAAATAAATAAAAGTTTTACTCAAATATTCAAATAAATTGTTATTAAAATTCTGATAATGTTATATTTTCAGATATATACGAAGTGGCGAGCATAAAAGCTATAAAGGCAATTAACACATTACAATTCTACTTAAAGCTAGATATGTCATTTACTTCATTTATAAAATAAAATAAATAATATAGAAACATGGGCAAGTATATGTTTTGCTCATTCATTATATAACAAATAAAATATTCATACAAGAGATGAACCTCCAGGGCGACAATTCCCGCCCAGAGGTGCAAACATGTCGTCCTGGCAGCCAGTGTTTTGGCTCATGTTTCTTGCTAGCTTCTTTGAGATTATGCTGTGGTGGCACTTTCCTAAACAAAGATAGTGCGTTTGAATTAGGTATTAATGCAAGTTTTTGGAAATTGAATGAAATTAAACTGTTTTAATTGGTTATAGTTATAGGTTATAGTAAAAGAATGAAAAGCTATGGAAAAACCTGTTTCAGAAAATTGAAAATCAGAATATGTGTAAATTGGTTATTGGGGTAGATAAGGCGTGTTCATGCATTGTGAGGCGTACGTCATTATAGGTCTTAGTGTTGTCTTGTAGAGTAATAGTTTGTTATTGGTGTTTAATTGGGAGCGTCTGTTAAGTAGAGGATAAAGTTTGTACCGAGTGTTGACTTGTAGAGTAATAGTTTGTTATTGATGTTTAATTGGGAGCGTCTGTTAAGTAGAGGATAAAGTTTGTACCGTATAGGTTCATGTATGTCTTGTTTATTGTTTTCGTAATGTGTGGTTTGAATGAGAAGTGTTGGTCTAGTGTCAGTCCTAAATATTTAACACTTTTTCGTGATGTTTTTGTTATTAATTGTGAGTGGAGTAAATGTCTTAATGTTCGTAATTTTTTTTGTGAATATTAATGTTTCTGTCTTTGTCTCGTTTATTGTTATTTTCCATTTGTCGTAATATTTCGTAAGTAAGTCAAGGTGGTAACGTATTTTTGTCGTAGCAGTTTGTGCGTAAAAGGATTGTGCATAGATAGTCGTGTCGTCTGAGTACATTATGGTTTGAGTCGGGGGTGGGTGGAGAGGTCGGCGAGGTAGAGGTTAAATAACGTGGGTGAAATTATCGTGCCCTGTGGTACGCCCACCCGTATGTCGTATGTGTCTGATAGCGTATTGTTTATTTTAATTTTAGTTTGTCTTATCTGCAAGATATGACTTGATAAAAGTTATATAATACAGGGGTAATTTATGAAGATTTTGTAATTCTGACAGGAGACCCCCATGCCAAACAGTATCGACGCTTTCTCTATGTCTACTAGAAGCATTTTCGTGTTTTGTTTCGTGCACCACTTTGCACAACGACAATGTGGTATTGTGTTCTCTGAAACCAAACTGGATATTAGGGAATAATTCTTTTTTTATTTATTAAGTTTAAATTTTTGAGTATAATCTTCTCGGCTATTTTGCCCAAAGTATTTAAAAGTGAGATTGGTCTATAGCTCTTGGGAGAGGTGGGGTCCTCGCCTAGTTTCAGAAAATGAACAATTATGGCGGTTTTCCACGCTGCTGGGAAACATTGCAGTCGTATCGCCGAGTTTATAATATGCGTCATTTGTACTATTGTCTTTTTAGATAGTTTTTTGTAAATTATGTTATGGATGTTGTTTGAGTTGGGAGCTTTTAGGTTAGGGAGGGTTTTTAGGATTTTTTTCATCTCCATAGAGGAGGTTATCATTTTCACCAGTTTTCTCGGTGCAATGGGGATTTGGAAGGGGATGTTTTGGATTTGTGCGTCGATATCAATCGGTTCTTGTGTGGTATTGTCCTTGGCGCTGTACGTCTGGTACATATGTTGCGCCAGAACGTTGGCCTTATTATTATCTGTCAATGCAGTCTGTACGTTAATTATGAGTGCTGTTATGTCGTTTTTGTCGCGTTTCAGTAATTTGGTTATTGTCCATAGCAAGTTAACTCGCGCAGAGAGTTTTCGAATTTTATAGTTCAACTCTGCGATACGATAACTCGCTAATTTGTCCTTTTAATACTGTTTTGTAATATCAGTAAGTATTTTTTTGTCGATGCGTCTTCTGTGACGTTGCCACCTTCGGCGCTTATTATTCTTGAATTTTATCTAGTGAGCAATTTCATCTGGTGGACTTTCTTGTCTAGATCCGAATATAGTCTGTTTTGTCGGTATATTTCTTGCGTTTAGTATTATTTGTGTTAGTAGTTTAAAGCCTGTAAAGCCAAACTACTCCGCTGATAAAATATTATAAAAGTAAACAATGAATCTCTAAAGTAAGAGCGTGGAAAAAGTTGAAGGCAGCGAAATATATACAGTAATCTTAAACATATAAGTAAAGAAATATAGCGAAAAGGTGATTGTTCTAAAGGCGCGTCCATACGGGGACACATTGCCGGCAATAATGTGTTGATGATAACAAATTCGTGGAATTATCGGCATTATATGCCTCTGTGTGGACTTCTATTTCCAGTGCTTGACTCTGTCTTTCGCCAACATAAAACTCTGCGAACATGCCCCATGCGAGAGCTGTAAATTGCAAATTTGTGGAACTGTCTGCATTATATGTCCATGTGTGGACTTCTATTTCCAGTGCTTGATTCTAGGAACATAAAACTCTGCGAACGTTTCCCATGCGAGAGCTGTAAATTGAACAAAATAAAACAGTATTGCTTGAAAGTGTGACCTGTGTAGACATCGTTTAATTATTTGCAGCAGTCTATTATGCTCATGAGTGGTTGCAGTAAACATTAGTTCTTATTAATTGTGAATATAAAAATTTAAACTATCCATTTTATACTTTTTAATGTTCATTTTGATTAATAATAATTGTTACTTTTATTTTGTTCAAGCAACAGTTATAAACAGTTTTCACCATCACTACCTATCTGTAGTAGCGTGTAACAATACTTTTACAGGGATTGCGAGTAGTCGATACAATTTGTAATGTAATGATTGCTGCCCGAATAGAACGAGCATTTCATTCTCTCCCACTGTGATGTGAAAATTACAATCAGTGACAGGCAACTGAGTGGAAAATAGTAGAAACATATGACATACATATGTCCGATACAGATGTTGTGGCAATTTTTCCATCATGTGGACAACGCCAAAAACATCCAGTCCACCACGGTTCAAACTCATGAAATGTATTAAGTTCCAGTCTGGACAGACCTTTATAAGACGTTCGATAAATGGTTAATTGCAAATAGCATGCGCAGACGGCTTTCTAATCGGTACAACTAGAGGTCAAATGGTTACCAGAAATAAATTCAGGGATTTTTAATTGCTTTTACTTATTTTACTTCCCTTTTACTTGTATAATACAGAATTTCCATCAAACTGGAGTACCTACCTGGAAAAGTTCGAGAATTTTTGAGAATCAAAAAAAATCATTAAAAATCAAGGATTTTGGGTGTATTTCAATGAGTCATGGAATTTATTTTTCCATAATAGTTTTTTTTTGTTATTTTATGGTTCTAGAAATATTTTAAAAAATGTCATGACATTTTACCTCATAGATGTCATGGAAAGCCGCGAAAGTTATAGAATTTCCCCATTTGCGTTTATTGAGACTCAATAGTAATACAATTGTATTAGATCTATATTGTTTGTTTTAGATAAACGCCAAATAGTCATGACAATGTATCTTAGGTTGTTTAAAATATTTAATAACATTTAAATAAATTCAACAAGTTCTTTGCCCTAGATAAATCTTATTATTTACTTACCTATCAACCCTTATTTACAGATTTCAACGGGTGCAATCATGAGAGTGTCCACTTTTGGCAAGTTATCCGATTGGGCTCTCATAAATCCTTCTTCACTCGTTTATTTAAAGTAAGAAAATACTTTTACTCGGATACACGTAAAAACATTTTCAATTAACCATAGAACCCTAACTGAAGCCTAATATCTCTAAAGGTCGATATATCCACCTCTTGGTAAAGTTATCGACAGATAAGTTTGAGAATAAACTTGTTAAACCGGTAAAATAATAATTACTATTTATCTATTTCTGCAGAGCAGTTATTCCATGTAAGAATATACTTCGCTGTGATCAGTTTTTTGCAAAAGTAGAGAGGTAATAATTAATATAAATTTGTTTAGTAACTAACAACCACTCTATCAGAAGATGGATATATCCTTCGGGCCCAAAGGACATAGAAAGGTAATAATCACTACAAAATGACACAGAAATGTGCAGCACTGTGACATCAGATCAATAACAACGTGATATGGACCATGCCGTCGAATCCAATTGTTCAAATAAGTGTATTAAAACTCGTAAATGCAAGAATACTCTTATATTTATCTGAAATGGGTATAATTTCTGTAAAAATTCCTTTTCTCTACATATATTAAAATTTGTTTATGCCTCAGTGTCCCTATTATTAATATAGTAAACAGTAACTTTTTGTTCCATGGGCATGGCTGGTTTTGGTTCTCATACTTGATTAAAACTGTCTAATAATTTAGTTTTAGCTACCCAGACATACACTAAATTACCTCAAACTTGTTGGCTCTTAGAAACTTTTTTATATCTACCAATGAATTTAATATGAAACATTGTCCAGTTATCTCTGGCTTCACAAATGAGTAAATCGAACGATTTTTATGTATTTGAATACTATATAAACTATAAAATACTATACAATACAATACGGTTGTTAAAAAAAAAAACAAGCAGTACAAGTACAGACATGAAATTTTTTCCAAAAAAGAAAGTGTATTAACGGTGTGGCTTTACAACACTTCCCGTGTACAAAAATATACATTTATAATATGTCAGCATGAAATGAAAAAATAAAAAAATACCTTTTTTAATTTAGAACATTAAAATTTTCTAATCTAGATAAAATTATGTCTTCATTTAATTTAGATTTAATCATTGACACCGACATGTGATATTAGATTGACAAATTAATAAGCAGCATATATTTATGGTGCTATAATTGAAAAGGAAGATCGAAAGATGAATTTTTGTAATACAAACTTTATTTTACATTTATTTGTCTGAGATCTCTATTGTGAATTACAGTGCACCTTTGTATTTAATTAAATGTAAGGTGAAGAAAATAGTCACAAGATATAAAACAAGTGAGGTACATTCACCGCTGCGGTGAAGATGCCATATAGATTTTCAAAAGACGGACAAAGTACATCAGATCGGTTCCAGAATGATTCCAATCGATTCCTTGGGTCCGATTACCTAGAAAACGATTCCGCTATTAAAAGTGCTTATAACGCCTTCGGGAATGATCGGAGCGGTTCGTGAATAGTCGGAATCGGTTCCTTGTGATCCATTTTATTGAGTCTTATGCTAATATGCCTATATTTGTACCAATTCGGTCAATATTTGGGGCATTTATTGCATTTGCAAAAAAAAAACAAAATTCTTTTTTTGCCCCACTTCCCGTTTTCGGGACCGGCTTAAAATCAACACGTATATGTAGACCGTAAAGGTCTACCCCTGTTGCAAATTTCAAGTCGATCGGTCAATATTTTGAACAGATATCGCATTTCAAAAAAAAGAAAAAGAAATAAAAATTGCTTTTAGGCCGTTTTGCCCCACTTCGCGTTTTCAAAACCGGCTCCAAAACAATAGGCATATGTAGCCCTTAGAGGTCCACCCCTGTTCCAAATTTGAAGTCGATCGGTTAATATTTAGGACAGTTATCGCATTTCAAAGGAAGGTAAAAAAATTGGTTGTTGGGCCGTTTTTGCCCCACTTGCCGTTTTCGGAACCGGCTCAAAATCAATAGGCATATGTAGACCATGGAGGTCTACCCCTGGTAAAAGTTTGAAGTCGATCGGTCAATATTTGGGACAGTTATCGCATTTCAAAGAAAAGTTTCCGGACTACCGGAGTTCCGGACAGACGGAAAGTTTCTGGAAGTCTCGAGATTCGGATAGATCCCAAATTTGAGGTCGATCCGATCAGCCGTTCTCGAGATACGGGGGCCCAAAGTCGCCGAGCATAAATGTATATATAGATTTTTTTAAGAAAATCTATATAACAAGTGTTTTAACTAAAATTTATTGAAAATACTAATAATGAGAAGCATAGTATTGTACCGACACCAAATTATGTATCCCCTTTGCCGGTGTATCACATTAGTGCGATTTTTCAGCTATTTGTATAATTTCAAAATAAAAACGAATGTGTCGTCGATAACTTTCCGTCAAACTTAGGCAACTAGATAAATTTTCCCAATTTAATGAATTTTTGTTTTTTGAAATTTAAGACTGTTTTGTCGATTTTTTTCAAATAATAACATATTGAAAATTTTATACGGTCGGAACCGGAATAAAAACTACTACCAAAATCAATAATAAAAATATAGGTTGTCATTTAAAAAAAGAAAGTCGATGACGTCATATCTTAAAAAATAAATGACGTAAGAAACTGAAAATAGACTGGAAATATTTGCTGAAGTTAAAATTGCTATACCCCTTCGAGATTTTTTCCAAAAAAATTAATATCAACGGAATTACTGAATTTATGCGTTACTTAATTTCCACGCTGTATATCAGCTGAATATCATCAGCATACATGTATAGTATTGAATGTAGCTGAGGTGTCGATATAGCTGCTATAAACATATTGAGAAGAAGTGGTCCCAAAATAGATCCTTGTGGAACACCTGATTCAACTGATCTGTATTATGACGTTTGTATCGGGTTTCCTGTATTCACACTAGTAAACTGTTATTTGCCATGGAAATAGTTTTGATAGCAAGAAAAAGTACTTCCAGGTACGCCATAATAACTTAATTTTGCAATTAAGCAAATAATATTTAAAGAATCAAAGGATTTGGTCATATCAAATAATGTCAAAGAGGTGATTTAGGTATATAGAAAAAACACAAGAACATCATTGGAAAGAGATCAATGTGTTAATTATTCATTCGAAAATAAAGAACTTTATTCAATGAAGTAAAGCTTATTCACCATACCAAATTTCGAAACATAAACAACTTTGGTAATATTATGTTCAAATAAAATATATCAAAAAGAGACATTTTAAAAGAATATGCTTGTTTTTAATGTTAATCAATATATACAGGATGTTCGATGTTTGTATAGGGTAGCTCGGTAAATGTAAAAGATACAAAAAAATGGAAGACACATTCTGTATCTCTTTTTTTGAGACAAATTCACGGGCGAAAACAAAAAATTGCTATCGTCTTTTGTTGTCGATTTTTCGACTTTTAGATACATATCAATATCTTGTTTATCCGTTTGCCAGTAAATTGCATATTAATTATTTTGTTTCCGTCATTCTATTTAATCATAAAAGTGAAGATGTCTTACGAAAATTACGAGAAATATGATATGCTAGAATGTTTTATTCAAAGTAATAACAATTGTGATATTGCATCCGAAATATATTTCAATCGCTATCCAGAGAGAAGATAACGTAATAAAACTATTTTTAAGAGGTTAAAAGAAAATCTCATTAATTGTGTGTCCTTCAACAAGCCAAGTCCAAAAAATTACAATATTGAAGATGGTGAAGTAACAAAAAGTCAACAAGATCAATTCTTCACTAGAAATGTAGTTTGGACAGATGAAGATTACATTAGCAGTGCAGGAATTTTCAACAGACATAACGAGCACTATTGGTTTGATATAAACCCACACCGTACCGTCGACGTGCGATCTCAGGAACGATTTGGTTTTAGTGTTTGGTGTGCTCTACTTGGCAATCGTATTTTAACGAAATCTTAAACCAGAAAATTACTGAGAAATTTATAGACAATCTACCCTTACTTGAGGCAAGAAATCAGTTCCTCAAACAAGATGGTGCACCACCTCATAATATCAGGTCCGTTTCAGAATTATTAAATACCAATTTTGAAAATAACTGGATGGGAAGTAACGGACCAGTGAGGTGGGTGGCCACCACCACGATCATCTAACTTAACGCCATTAGATTTTTTCTTTTGAGACCAGATTAAAGAAAAAGTATACAAGAAAACCAGTACCGACATAAGTGAATTCAAGTAAAATTTTATAGACTGTGTGAATTCCATTTCAAATCTTCATATTTATAATGCAGTTCAGAGTGTGATGAAGAGGTGTATTTTAAGTATCGAACATAATGGACTTCAGTTTCTTTTATTTGAATTTTTATTTTGTAATTGTAATGTATTATAAAATTTGATATAAATATCTGTTTTTTTGATCTTGGCTTGTTGAAGGACCCACAATTAATGAGATTTTATTTTAACCTCTTAAAAATAGCTTTATTAGGTTGTCTTCTTTCTGGATAGCGATTGAAATATATTTCGGATGCAATATCACATTTGTTATTACTTCGAATAAAGCGGTGTAGCATATCATATTTCTCGTATCCTTTTTAACTAAACCATAGCCAACTATTATTCCCATTTAAATTAAAAAAATATATGATAAGACAAACAGAAAAATTCTCATAAAATTTTATGAGAATTTTTCTGTTTGTCTTATCATGAATAATTACTCATATGGGATTAACCTACCTACGTTACAAAATGCTAATCTGGCATACTATATCCATAATTACAGGGAACTTACAATTAAGAAAATGTACATTTCATGCAGTATCTATTTCAACGAAAAATGTCTACAACGTGATTTACAACTTAAATATATATACATAAAAATCAACAGAAGCAATTTATCCAACATAAGTTCCAGAGGACCTCGTAATTTAATAAGATCTCTCCTCAAATATGAAAAAAACAAAAAAAGGAATTTTATGAGAATTTTTCTATTTGTCTTATCATGAATAATTACTCATATGGAATTAACCTACCTACGTTAAAAAAATATAACTTTATGCCATAACTCGAAATTGCACCTTTTTTTTAAAATTTTCTCGACGCCACTGTATTATACAGAAAAAAGTACCTCAAGAATGTAAAAGTTGTTTTTTCTTAACTTTACGAACAACCAAGATAGTGACATGTGTCTAAAAGTCGAAAAAATCGAACTTTTGTTTATAACTCGAAAACAAAAGAAGATAGGAAATTTATGTTTTCGCTAGTGAAATTGTCTCAAAAAAAGTGATCGGGAATGTGTCTTCAATTTTTTTGTATCTCTTACAGTTACCGAGTTGCTCTATACAAACATCGAAATTTGCCCACCCGATACGTAGTGAACACATAAAAATCTAGATAAAAACTCAAAATACATGATTTATGTGCATTTTCACGACTTTTTGCTTCCTGCATGTCTAAATTTGATATAAATATACTCCAAGAAGTTATAAATTGGCAGCTTCATGCATGGGCCCAAGAACCTTGTTTCAAAATATGGTTCATTGTAACAGTTCAAACGATTGTTTTTTTTATGCAAACAACTCTGCTGTGCCAACGAAACTGCTCTCGGAAATCAGTTTGCAAATTTTAAGTTTCTTGGTGCGGGTTTATTTTAAATTTAACATCACCAATCAGAAATAAGCGACACGAGTCGCTGGAAGTAAAGCGTCGCGTCGTTGCGAGAACGCACCTTTATGTGATTTTCTGTTTAGTTATTTTTTACTACTTGTTATTCTCAATGGGCCTATGGTAAACGCGTTGAAACAATGTGGACTTTGTCCAATACAACCTTTCTTCACTTTTTATCTTTTTAATGCCATTTAGTGATTTGTAATTTTTATATCTATTTTTGTACATCATCGTTTTAGTTTAATATGTTATGTATTCATTTTATTTCACTAAATTAATGCTTGGTTACATTTTCGTTATGCAAATGTTACAGTAAAAACTGTTGGAGCCGTAAACGAGGAACATTTGTGACCCATAAAACGAATACAAAATGCCGCGAAATGCACTTACTATAAATAATTTTTCAACTACCGTATTATGAAGGAAACTACCGCCAAGTCAATGACTTGGCTTTATTTTTTTATAGAAACATTCATGCCTACATGCGGTGATTACGACTTAAGATCAGTTTTTTAGCAGTGTAAAAGGAATTAGTGCGATATTTCTTAAATATATTGTGGCGTATTTGCTCACTTGTTGTTATAATATTGTAATTTCATTTATTTTATTGAATATGTTAGTATCCTCTATGATCTATTTTCGTCGATGTGTGACAAATTAATACAAGTTTTAGTCCATAAAGTACAATCTGTATTAATCTTAGGCCAGAAATACTTGTTAGTGATAATTTTTTTCGTTGTCCGTACACCGGAGTGAATTAAATTATAAAAAATTTCAAAAATTATTCATCTTATTGATTTAGGTATATAAGGTCGAATATTAAAAGTAGAAACATCACATCAAAATTCATCGTTTGAATTTGGACTTCTAAATTTTTGTAACTCAAATTTAATTTTTTTAGATGACATTTTACAAGTTGTTGACTGTTAATGTAGAAATTATTTCTTCAATAAAAAACAGAAAAACTTTTATTTTCTATTTTTATTTTTTAGAGGACTTCCAGCCAGTTAAATGGACAATTATTTATCCTACGTTTCGTCCGAGTTTTCGGACTTTTTCAAAGGTTAAAAGCTAAAAATAATGGTTTTACATAAGTTTTAAATTAGATTAGTGACAGAATACATATCTAAAAAAGTGTTTTCTTACCTAATATAAATTTTCTATTTTAATTTCATTATATGGGCTGGTTTTATTTATTTTTTTTTATTTGGTAGGTATGTGTTGTAGTTCGACGAGTTCGACAGAGAATGATCAGTATTTGGTGTCGTCGTTGTGTGTTCTTTTTAAGAGTAGGTAATTATAACAGCTGAAGTATATTTATGGTCCGAGTGACAGAGTTATTGTAAACATTCTCATGATATTGGATAGCCGTTGAGAAGAGATTTTGCAGTTAGCACATATACGGGATGTATAAAAATTGTTACTATTGAATAAGATTGCGATATATGCTACTTAGATTTTCTATATCTGTTTGATAATTTACTGTTTTTTTTGTTATTTTGTATTTCGGCCATTTCCAAAAACATGCGTTTTTTGGAATTTCTTTCTTTATGCAGTATGGTTGTATCCGGAAAGTTAAAATTGTGAGAATTATTTATGGCGTGTTCAGCTAATGCTGTGCTACATGAACTAGGAGTTGCTATGGAATTTCTAATTGATAATTTATGCTGATTTATACGTTTATTTAAATATTGTTGGGTTTGTCCAATGTAACACCTATGGCAATCTGAGCAATCAATTTTATAAATAACATGGGTTTGATTTAATTTCTCTATTGGATCTTTTAGTTTTGAATATAATTTATTTTTTATGCTATTATCATTTCTGTATGCTAATTGTATGTTATATTTACCTAATTCTTTCTGAACTTTTTCTGACACTTGTGGTATGTATGGTGCTGATATGTATATTTTGTCTATTTGGATTGTTTTGATTTTTGTCCTGGTTTGTGTTGTTAAATATGGGTCCAAAGCAGTTAGGTTGTAAATCTATGTCAACTTGATTTTTATTGCTTTTGTTATTTATTATCTGTATTCTCTTTTGAATATATTTATTCATAAAAGGTGGCGGGTAAAAGTTATTTAAAAGAATGTTTTTGATTTTAATTATGTTTTCTTTGTGAATCAGTTTATCTGATAGTAAAATGGCCCTGTCCACGAGGCTGTTTATAACGCTAATTTTGTATTTATTACTAGTTTTTGATTGGAAGTTGGTATATCGTCCCGAACTTATACTTTTTTGATACCAATTAGTTTTAATTCTACTGGTAGATCTAATTAAAGTCAGGTCTAAGAAGTTTATTTTATTTTCATTTTCTGTTTCTATTGTGTATTTTATTTTTCTGTGTTGTTCATTGAATTTCTGTAATATGTACTGTATCTCATTTTTATTAACGCATAGTAGACAATTGTCTACGTATCGTTTATAAAATGCAATTTTATTTGAAAGTGTCGGTATTAGTTGGTTTTCTAGATATTCCAGAGGATAAATAATTGTCCATTTAACTGGCTGGAAGTCTTCTAAAAATAAAAATAGAAAATAAAAGTTTTTCTGTTTTTTATTGAAGAAATAATTAAATTTTTTTATTTACAGAAGTTTGTTTTTTTAACAATGTTTCTATTTACAAATGTCCTTTTTGTTCATTTTGTAATATCTTTAAATTAAAATCAGAAGAATTGACTAAAGCTATATTATTAATACTATATTATACATAAAAAATATCTATTATTTGTTCATTGCTTGTGTTAGTGTTTTGACGTTGAAATTTAACAAATTTATTAAAGATATGCCATCTATACGTGACAGGGTATCAACAACTATGTTTTGCTTACCTTCAGTATATCGTATGTCATTTGTGAACTGTGCAATAAATTCCATGTATCGAATTTGTCTAGAGCTCCTCTCAGTTTTAGAGAACAAAGCCATTGTCAGCGGCTTATGGTCAGTAAAACAAATCAATTTTCTGCCTCTAATATATATCTAAAATGTTTAACGGCAGCATATAAAGATAAAAGTTCTTTATCAAAAGTTGATTATTTTTGTTGCGCATTATTAAGTTTTCATGAAAAGAAAGTTAAAGGCTTATAATCTTCGATATGTTGTTCTAATACTGCACCCATAGCAATATTAGAGCAATCTACAGAAAGAAGTAATATCGTATCACTATCATTTTTAGGATGTGAAAGAGTGATTGAATTGGCAAGTGCTTCCCTTGCTTTTGTCCGAATACTCATCTGCTCAGACCTCAATATTTTTAATCTTATTACGTTACAATTCAGTGCTAAAAATATGTAATGGATTTAAAATTTCAGCAAAATTTGGAACAAAACGGTGATAAATATTAACAATTCCAATAAAACGTTGTAGGTGTTTTAGTATAGAAGGACGAAGGAAATTTTTTATTATTTCTACTCGTTCTTCTGTTGGAAGAACACCTTTTGATGAGATATTATATCCAAGAAAATTTAAATTAACCACACCGAAAATACATCGGGATGGTTTAATATTAATTCCAAATATATCTAATCTTTCAAATAAAATCCTCAAATGTTGATGTTGTTCTTTATCATTTATGCTTGCTACCATATATCAACTTAATCTCATACAAAAGAAAAGAACAAACAAAATATATAAATATGTAAGAGTGGACAGAAAAATTATTTTATGTTTAAGATTCTTACATCTAACCCAAACTAAATTTAATACAAAAGAAAATAAAAAAATTATAAAAGTGATTGGAAAAAAATATTATTTATAAAACTGCAAGGTCACCGAATTAATTAGGTGTTTACAATATAATATTATATCTACGTAAAAGCCGTCTCTGGAATTTATCGCTACCTCCTAATCTCTACATCATATTCGTATTTCAAGATATTTTAGTGAAACGTATTATCTTAATAACTTTTTCGATATAAATTATTCCATTGATAGATTCATTCATATGCTGTATGTACGTACTGGTAAAATATATTAAAGCTTCATATTATACAGTTTTGTTTCATAAGTAAATGTTCATCACAAATAAATCAAAAGCTTTAAATCTGTACATATGTATATTCATAATATAAATAAACTTATTTTTCTTTAAGATTATTAAATTGGAATTAAAACTTCTGAGGATATAAAAGTTTCAAAGTAAAGCACTCAAATTCACTTGAATGTTTTATGTAAAAGAGTTTTAAAAAAATCGTTCATAAAATGTCAACTTTTCTCTGCATATTTTCTTGGAATTCACCAAAAATGCCGAAGGATTTTTTCATACTACATACCTACATAAGTTTTCTTATTTCGGTATTACCGTGTTGATCTTTGGTATACTTTAACATTATTTTGGAAACATCTTTATTGATTATCACAAAACTAATACGAAATTTTGTTTACAGTTAATTGTACAAAACCAAAACCAATATACATTGATAATTTTTTACTAATTAGGCGATATAATTATTCATAGAGATTCTCTTAATATATTTCTATATAATTACAAAAAATTAAATTTACAACAAAAGTAAAAGGTTACCAATATGGTTAAATAATAGTATTTTATATTACAAGTGACAAAAAATGGTGTTTTTTTTATTTCTTATACCTAATATAAGGACGTATAGTAATCGTGATTTTTTTCGACCTCGAGATTTTGATTGATATCAGTTTTGAACCCTCCTGAATCCATTCTGATTATTTTCTGAATGTTGTTTGTCAATGCGTGTGCGTGGTCGTGTGCGTGCGTGCGTGCGTGCGTGTGTGTGCATGTGTGTATCCGCGATAACTCAAAAAATACTAATGGGAACTATATAAAATTTGGCAGTTAAGATTGCCAACAACATTATAGGTGACACATTAAATTTGGTGAATGTGGTACTACCAGAAGAGACATAATGAATGAAAGAAGGAAGAAAGGTCCAATTTCGGGAAAAAAATTTGAAATTTTTATTGCATTTCTGGACGTATCTCGACGAATTATAATGAACCAAAAAATTTATTGAAAAAAGTCTGTCTACATGAAGACAATAATAAATTCAGTGATGATTAATATGGTTGAGGACGAACCCGATATACTCGGAGATTGTTCACGAAAACCAATTATCATCGGGTGGCCATCCACAGGATATCGAAATGGACTACATCCACATAAGCCACATGTAGATGGTTGATACAGGTGTGAACCATCTACGTGCCGGATTTCTCAAAAACTGTCTTTAGAGCGATGAAGCTACACAGAGAGTATCACAAGTGCTCTTAGTCTTCACTAGTGGTTTAACGAAAGTTCTAATTTAATTCAAAATCGCTCGTCAGAGGTGTAGGTCTCTAAAATTTGGGCAGAATTACTAAATAACATCGTAATTTAGTCCATACGTTATGCCATTATTCGTTATACTCGTATCATATTTGACATTTTTGAAGAACCGTTTACCACGTTACTTCAGAATGTTGCACGATTCAGAAGACTAAATTTATGGTACCAACGGAGCGAACCACTAGCACATTTTGGCGTGGAAATTAGACATTTTAAGTAATTTTCTTAACCGTTGGATTGAAGGACGTGGACTAATTGCATGGCCTCCCTATTACCCGATCTAAACATACCACTTATTTTTCTGGGGACATATCATAAGAGAAAGTTCATATTAGTCGACAAGCATAATGAAACAGTTCCTCGAGTTCAAGCAGCTGTGGGTTTAAGTACATACATGTTGCCGTGTGTTCATGCAAATAAATAGTAGATTCCTAATAAATGGCGGTGCTTAAATTTCAGCTCGACAGTAGTGTTGTTGTTATTAATTATTATTTCAGCACTATTTTGGTATCAAAGTGTCATCGGGCATTTTGTCGCTCAACAATTTCGATTTACTTTTACATGTTCAATCGATCTTCAAGAGGACGAACGTTATTTTTGAGATACGCTGGAGGAATAGGAATAAAATAAAAATTGTGAATGTAGTAGGTACTCGAACAAATACTGTCTAAGCTCTGGAGTGACAGTTTATTCTTGAGAGATACAATTTTTTATTCATACGTACCCTCATTAGATCTAAATTCAGAATGCATGAGGTCCGAATTTTTTTATGTAAAACATTGAAATAGACCGTGTTTTCGGTAATTCTCAGTAGTGAGAAATATAAAACAAAGACTGATGAACACATAAACATTTTTGAATTTAGATATCGTGAAATAGTCTGAATTTAAAAGCGTTTCAAGAAGGTACTCACTATGCTTTTAAATAAGTTTTTATTTATTTCTTGAAATTAATTTCCATGGAAATGTCAAACTATGTAATCGTGTTAATTAATATGTGTATTAAATTGTCTTTTATATTTTCGTAATTTAGTTTCCGATAACCAGCAAGCTAGAGTGAGTCAAAGCCAGCATTATTTTTATAATTTTTTTATGCACGAATGGTATTGTATTGGACTTTTCTACGAAATTCTGGTATATTGGAAACTCAACCGAAATATTATGCTGTGCGTCGTTTGGAGGTGGAAAATATACTCATTTTTTTTCAAAAGTGTTTTAAATATGTTTCTTAATTGTTTGAAATATATTCCTTAATCAATTTTAAATGGGTCATTCTTACTAATTTCGCTCAAGTGGATAATAGCTTTCAAAGTAAAAATACGAAGACATACTGGTTGAAAAATACTGAAATGGTATTATTATTAGACATTTCCCACATTTTTTTATTCTCTTGACTGATAGTATTTGAAAAACTAAGCTTACTAAATTTTTTCCAAATTTTTTGAAATACTTTGAATACTTTTTCCAAATTTAATATTGAAACATCTTTTAGTTCTAACAAAAATATAGGCAGATATCTTTTCAATGCAAAACAAAAAACTGATATCTCTAAAAAATGTGGTGTATATCGGTTAGATTTCCCAGAATGTAACGCCTCATATGTATGTAGGTCAAACAGGTAGATCGTTCGGAGTAAGATATAGAGAACATATTCACACACAAAAACAACATTCCAACTTTTATAAACACCTAACAGATTCTGGTCATACAATAACTGACGACCATCAGCCTAAGATATTACATATTTGTGGGAAAAGTAAAAAACTTAATTTATTAGAAGTGCTAGAAATTAATAAATTAAATAGGAATAAAAATTACCACATATTAAACGACCAAATAGATTTAAATAATTCTCCATTATTAAACTTATTCAGATAACCTGCTGCTAATAAAAATCACACCATAATATAATTTACTATCTTGAAAAACCCCTACATTTAAAGACATAACATCTGTACAAATTTGAATTATATTATCAACCATAAAGTGACCCATCCTTCTATTCAGGTCAGTTTATATTTAAATGAAAGTAAAATCTGTGTATAATTTAGTTTACTTGAAAATGCCCGAATAGGGAGAAACTAGTTTAGTAAAATAACAAATTAAGTGAAAATTATACAAGTAATAATAAAAGTGTTTATAATTTTTTAAATCTAAATATGTATTATTTGTTCCCCCCTGTGTCTATCTGAGCGTAGAAGAATTTAAATGTTTTGCCCATTAAATTTCTGTACATCGCAAAAGACCTCGTTATTAAATTTTATAACTCGTGTCGTTTTAAAGTTTCCCATTACGTTGTTTGTTTTATTTTTCTTACAATTTAAATACTTCTGGTACTTTTACGCTGTAGATGTGTTTCACAGATAGGCTGGGAATGTATGCAAATGCTTGCCTCCGTATGTAAATGGGACATCCTATGTAAAGCTTTTTGTTTAATTTAATTAGAAAAATGGCTAAGATTGAAAGGAGTTCTCATTTAAATTGTTGTTAAAATAAGGGTTACGAATGAGGGAGAAGTCTGTGACATATTAGACATGGAAATACTGTTTGTACTTAAACATCCCTTTACAGAGGTGTGGACATAGGGTCATCCACTGTGGACGGAAATTGCGATGTTCTCAAAAACGTGCACTTGTTTTTGTATTATATATTTTAGGAGTGTCTACAACACCAACTGTTTCATAGGATATTATATAAAATAATGATTATTTACTTCAAGTAACAAATATGTAATTTATAACATAAATATTTAATACTGGCTTCTCCATAATAAGCTGACTGTTTTATATTATTAATATATTCTGTATGAAATAAAAAAAAATATTTTTTTTCCTTGATATAGTCAAATGCAGTTTGGGATTTGATTAAATATTTAATTTTTAAAAATAACAGCTCTTAAGCGTCTTCTTCTTCAATGCGTTTTTGTAATTTAAAAATTATTTATAACACGTCGTAGACAAGTCAGTATTTAAAATTTCTTCACGAACAAAGTCCTGATTGGTGTCAAGATTTTTTGAAAGACACACTGGTATTCATAGGCGTACCTCGGCGGCTTACCAGCTATATCGTTCGGCAGACAATGAGTTTAATGTGTGAAATACATTAGACTAATTCATTGCTGATTGATAGCTGGCGAGTCAATGGAGAACAACTATGAATACCAGTGTCTGTCTTAGCATTCTTGACTATTTTCCAAGACAGACTACATGCACAAAACATGACACACGAACCATAAACAAATTCCTCTTTTGTAACTGTACTGGAAATTTCGGTAAGACCATTCTATGCGAGAATGTTAACGGATCATATACCATACACCGTTCTGCCCGCCGTCAAGTTGCTAACTGAGGAATAAGAGCCCAGTTACCTATATTATATACGTTTATCCTGGTCCTGCCTCAATACTGATTATACTAGTTAATATATTATAGGTATATAAATAAGCACCATATAAATTTTTATGTGGTGTGTTTATTTAGATACATATTATAGGATTTTTTTATATCTGCCGGCCCTGAAAATAGCAAATATTTCTGTTACCTGCTAATGATATTTGGAAACAAAAGTAATCATAAAAAAAGCCTACTTAAACACATTGTTGGAAAAATGTAAATAATTTTTTTATTTAAATTTTACTATCAACTGTCAGTTTGCAAGTTTTTGGAACTTCCAGCTTTTTGGAGCGTATTTGTATTTTCAAATAATAAGGCTCTCAGTTTGATTAAAATCAAACGACAGGCTTCGTAAGTGAACTTGATGCCCCTTGATGCATGCTCTTCAGTTAAATAAAATAAATTTCTACTTAAACGAATATAAACATGAACTGAAATGAACTAAATTAATCGTAGTGTCCTCGATCCACACCTGATGATTTAATCAAGAACTAGTACATTTTGCAGCATGGTTCTAGGCGGATATATGTTTCGTTGAAAGATTTGTTATGTCTTTGAATAACCTCAACAGTAAAACTTAAACGATGGTCTTAAGAGTATTGTTTAAAGTGAAGTGAATTATGTCGTGTAGTCACGATCGAAGAACAACTGGATAAAAATGTTACAGCCCCCATAGCAGCCTGTTCTTTCTAGATTGATTACAATAAAACTGATTTGGGATGAATTTGATAATAAAATTACTTTTCTACTACAAGCAATGTAAGTGGCCATTATGGTCCTTATAGCAGGTCGACACGTAGAACTCACCTTAGTTTGCTAATTAAATTATAATTTGTTAATGTTTATATTCATTGTTTTACCATAGTATCAAAGCATTTATAACGAAATATTGAAACTGGATAAAAAATAATCTCGAAAGTAACATTTTTGGGTAAAAAAAAAACAAAATTCATAACATTTTAGAGATACCCGTATATATGGTAAGTCGTTTTAAATGTAAATTAACAATTTTAACGGAAATACTAACAACAGCTCTATTTTAATCTTCTGCGTAAATTTAAAAGTCTGTACTGTGGATATTTGAATATGAAGATGTACTGGCAGACTCCTGAACTGTCTCTATGGTCTACAGGATTTAGCTAGCTACTTCCAATTTCTTCGGAAGAAAGTGTACTGCATAACCTTCGATTTTTGTGGAAGATTTTCATCCGGATGTCTTTTCAAACCAATAATGATGTCGCCTGTGTTGGGTATAAATGTGGCTGATGTTATTTTCAACGAATGTCAAGTGTATGCAGCTGGATTCTCCAGATTGAAGAATTTTGAGTATTCTTACCTTCTACTTGATTCAAACATTTACCTGACTCATGTTTCATGAAAAATCACCTATAGCCGTCCGTTAGCAATGGACAGTTATTTATTTATTTATTTATTTTATTTATATAAATACAAAATCCAACAGGCAGGAGTCCAATTACAGGATTAGGTACATTAAAATTATGTATAAATACACAATAAACAGTTTTGAGTGTTACAAAAAATTTCATAATTAAATATATAATATATACGAATAAAACATATAGAATTATATATACACATATAAATATACACTTGTACATATACATACACATACATATACAAATAAATAAAGAATACAGTAGATTACAAAACATCAAGATACAAAACAGAGTTTTTAATTACACTTTCATTGCAGAAAAATATATCAACACAATCTTCGGTTTTAGCATAGTTGACATGCATTTGGTGTATTGGGGAGGCCAAAACAATATTAGTTCTTGATATGTGTGAAATAAATAAGTTGTTATGGCGAGCAGAAATTCTAGGGACTTCAGAATTTATTTGATTTAATAGGTTAATACAATCCAGACGATTAACAATTTTATATGTAGAATATAAATTATTGATTGAAATATTCTTCGTTTGGTAAGACTTGGTTAGTTAGACTTTTCTAACAATATGTTTTATGGAAATCCAACAGGTGGATAAATGCCCTCAAGAGTGTACACTGCAGATTTTAAAAACTTATACTGAATATTCTCTAATTGTAATATATTGACATTATAAATTGGGTTCCACATAACTGAAGCATATTCAAGGCGAGATCTAACAAATGTTACATAGAATAAACGATGAGTGTTGACATTTTTAAAATATTTGCAGTTCCATATTACAAAGCCAAGACTCTCGAAAGCAGAAGTGCTTATTGAAGACAATTTAGGATCAAAATACACGCCAAGGTCTTTAATAATATCAGGTTTTTGTAAAACAACATTATCGATATTATAATTGTACACGTACAGATTATTCTTCCGGCCAAATGACATGACATTACACTTGCTAGCATTGAGGGGTATATAGTTGTTGACGCACCAGGAATTGATACTATCCAAGGTTCTTTGCATAATTTGACAATAATGAACTTTTATCAATAAATCAGTACATTTTTAGGTTGTCTGCATACAAGAGGAAGTGGACATTAGTATCCAAGCTTTCAAAAATATCAATGTACACTGCAGTCCGAGTATCGAACCCTATGGCACGCCAGATCTTTGTATGAAGCTATTCAATTTATGACCACGGTACTGAACAAATTGATGTCGATTCTCTAGATATGACTGTATTAAAAGAAGTAACGATTTTGAGAGACCAAATTTGTCAAGTTTATAAATCAAAGCACCGTGGTCAATCCTGTCAAAAGCATTAGAAAAGTCTGTGTAGATAGAATCTACCTGACCCCCTCGATCAAGACCTTTGCAAGGAAATTGCGTTTTGCACACAAGGTTCGTTACTGTAGATCGACCCTTCATAAAGCCATTCTGATCAATAGATATTAAACCAGTTACGTGAGTGTACATAGAATCGAGAAGAAAAATTTCAAAAATTTTCCTGAAGTTAGAAATAATAGTGATGTTATGTCACTCTTTTTCCCCTTTTTTTGTACACTGGACACGTGTGAATTTTTCGATTTTTGAGGAAATCTCGAAGTACTGAGAATTAAATTGAAAATTATTAGAAGGGCTTTGGCGAATACAGTTGAACCATCTTTAATTAGAAATAATGGAATTAGATCAGCGTCCATGGTCATTGTGGCTTTAATTTTCTTTATAGATTGGCATATTTCCTCCTCAGTGATGACAGGTATGTTTAAGGTATTTAAATTTAGACTACTTACGTCGTCAAATTTACAGAGTGTAGGGGGGCGTAAAAGACTTAGAGAAAAAGTCCGCAAAACTATCAACTATTACTTGGGGGTCTTCAATCATTTGATTCTCGTAAATTAACGATGACGAAATGGATGAGGAATTGTTTTTTGAATTAATAAAACTCCAAAAATTGTTAGGATTAGATTGCATATTTTTTTCAATGTTGTCTAAATGTAACTTGTAAGCACTATCGATGTCGGATTTAATTTTTGCTCTCAATGTTTTAAATGTATTGTAATATTCAGTGTTACCAAATTTTTTTATATTTGTTTAATATTTTTTTCCTTCTGTTTAATGTCATGGATTATCTGTCTGTTAAACCATGTGGGATAAGTCCCACAACTTTTTGTTTTTTAGGTACATATGTATCAAAATATCATATAATTTTAAATACCTACAGTGCTTCCACTGTTGTACCTACATTATTAAAATCTTCCAGGAAAGTCCATTCTATGAACCCAAGTTATTTACACAGTTCTACAAAATTAACCTTTTTGAAATTAAACTCAAAATAATTTTTTTATGGAGAAAATTATTGTGTCTGGGATTTTGAATGTCAGCCTTAATTAGTAATGCGGGGTGATACCTATCCCCGTTAAGGAGAACTTCAGAAGTTTTACTTACAGAGCAGCGCCTATTACAAAAATCAAGATCTAAAAGTCTTTCGTCTGTATATTTAGCCAACTAGAGGTCAACTGGAGTCTACAACAAATTTTGTAGTTGCGCAAAACAGTATAATCTTGAATTACTGCATTTAAGCTGATTTTGTCGTGCCTATAAAAGTTGTGTACCTCTCTGATAGATTACAAATTGTAAATTTTGTCAATGAAACGTCAATCACACATGGTATGCCGCAAGGAAGGATCTCAGGTCTGCTTTTTTTTACAACTTTACTAATGACCTTCCCAATAGTTTCATTGTGTTGGAAAATACGTTTTATGTGTTATGCATTTACTCAATGACAACTTATAAATCATTGAATGAAGTAGATATGTATATTCACACAGATAATTTTGCTGACGTTGCCATATTGTAAAATTTTTCATAGTTTTTAGAGACATTTGGTATATGTTCATTAATTTTCTTAGAATTTGGCACGCTTTTTAAATCATCCTGTAAGTTTTAACTAACACATAGCGTTATTAAGAGTATACTAAAATAACACAGATGTAGGCCGCAATTAATCATTCATAATATAGTTGTCTTTTACTATGGTTATTAATTCAAAATTCTAATACCGTTTGAAATATACAGTGATAACTCATTCATTTGTAATGCATCCAGTAAATCAGTCCTAATTAAAGGATAACAAGGTCTGTTATAAACTCATGTTAAAATTAATTCAACAGCATTTGGATAGTTGTTGCACTATTAGTTCTCAGAAATGTTGTGACCGTCAACAGATTATTTAACTTGTGATTAGTTTAACCTGGGCTTTGCTTTAAACATTTGCGAAACGCGAGGCTCTTTAATTATCCCGTTTAGCTACCACGTGCACATGTTCACGTTAGTCAGCGGCCGAATTGCGATTGCATTGTTCGGATTTAGAAAACAACATGATATTATGTTGCTTCTGGCATTTTTTGAACATTCAGTTTATGGGTACTTTAGTTCATTATTTTATATTTAAAATTACAAATATTTAGTTTTATATATACCGGGTGATTCAAGTTAGTATTTGCGCCCTCATAACTACCGTTTTTTTCTTTAAATAAAAAGAAGAGTCAACAATGATTGATAAATAGCCATTTGAACGTGGTATTGTTACGTCCGCGTCACTTCTGGTTTGACGGGAGATGTCAATATTTTTTCAAATGGAATTGTTTTTTGTCTTATTCTGAAAGAGACCTTGTTATCCTTGCCAACATGTGGTTACTTGCATCCGAAGAAACTTAATTTGACGAAATAAACATTATATTTTCAAAAGACGTCGAGTGTCGAGTCTTATACAATGTTGGAGTCTTATACAATATCCCGCTTTACACGTTTTTATACATATAAAAAGTTATAAATACTCTATTTTGCTTAAACGTTTCGTTAAGGAAACATTATATACGATGAACGCGTAGGTTCAATTCTATGTTATTAATATCTAATTTGAGTTAATTATTTCCTGGTAATATTTTTCATTTAAATTGTTAGGTTATTTTTCCTTCAACAGTAGTGAAACTAGGTCTCCTTTACATCGGAAAGAAATTTCCTTTGACGAAGACATTATCTTCTTCTCGAATCATCTTCTTGATGATTTTCTTCTTTTGAACGTAGAATTTCTTTTTTCATACAGACAGACTTAGCTTCTTAACGACAGAAGCAGAGCGAAAGAAGTAATCTTCACGAGCGTCGTCTTAAAGAAATTTCTTTTTGACGGCAGCAAAACACCTCAAATTTAATTTTTTTATCTCATTAACGGACCTAATGTAAAGTATGACCTTTTTTTTCAAAAGTATATCTGCAAATATGCCTCCGTGGTTGAATTGTTTCAATCTTCTTATTCTTCTTTATTCTCATGCAAGAAGATTGCTAGCTAACCATTTTCTTGTAAATAAATTATTCTTCTAAGTATTTGATAATTTCCTGCTAGGAGCAGACAAAAACAAAAGATAATACAGCACAAAATATAATTGTTAAAAAGTGCAATTGTTTAGCGTTTCTGGGAACCACAGGAACAATGATAATCTGTCCAACAGCAGCAGGGTAAGCCTTGTTTAATCTGCTCCCTTCACATATGCATACAAAAAAGGAAGCAACCCTCAGCGTTCACAGACTGTAATCCATAAGGAAATTCACACCAGGAGATCTGGTTGGACATCAAAGCTGTCTGAATGAATTTCAGTTAGTTTCAATAACCAAACCTACTGACATAATATCATTGAGGCTCGAATTTGAGCGGATGTTTGAAGTGATAATAACAGATTGCCAAATATGTAGCTCTAGAGGACCCCCATTTGAAAACGGATCCCGTATCTGGTATACAGATGGATCAAACATAGAGGCAGGAGTAGTGGTAGGAGTATATATGGGCCTAGATGTAGGCCCTTGGCCAAGCTCCCACTATCTTTCAGGCGGAAATTCACGATATGGATATTTGCGCTCAGGAATGGTTTAAAAAAAGAGACGAGAAGCAAGAATCTGTATCCTGTCAAACAGCCAGGCAGCATTTAAAACCTAAAGTTCCTCGACTCTAACATAGTCTGGAAATGTTTACAAACTGTAAAGCAACCGGCAAGGAACGACAAGGTTACCTAAATGTGAGTGCCAGTGCATGAAGGAACAGAAGGGAAACATATTGCTGATAGCCTTGCAAGGGAAGGTACAGAATCATTCATTTGGCCAGAACCGTTTTGCGGAATTTCAAAAAGCCACACAAGGTCAGAAAATGAGAAAAGAAACATAGATCCTCTTACTAGAAGTTAACTCCAGGTCAAAGACAAGCGAAAGACCTTAGGAACTACTCAAAAAAAGAGCTAGAGAGCTACTCGTACTTAGCAAGCCAGATTTATGGATACTTACAAGCTTTTTCACGGGTTATTGTCCATTGAGATAGCATAACAAGAAATGGGTAAAGCTGAAAGCGACATGTCGCATTTATACAGATGAAGCGGAAACCACGGAACGCATACTTTTTTATACAAGGTCCTACCTAATTCGCCAAAGGCTACGACATTTAGAATATCTACAACACCTGTCGAAGTGGGAACCATAGCCCCGAGGAAGGTTTTAGGCTTCTTCAGAAGCCTAGAAATTGATACATATAGATATAAGGGTTATCACCAAAGATCTTTTTAAGTCACAGTGAAAGAAGGGCCTTAAAACGACCCACTCGTAATGTAATCAAATCAAAAAACAAAAAGTATGTATTATCGAAATCACCAAATATCACACACCATGATCCTACCTAAACTAATACATTTTGGTGATATGTTGATATCGTGGCTGAATCTATAGATTCAGTTTGATTTTTTCCCACATTGTAAGCAGAATAAAGGTTGTAAACGGTTTCTGCTTAGATATCACTGAAAGTGTTCCGAAATCACCAACTGTTAAGTGCAGTAAACAATTCCCTTCATAGGAAATAGGCGCAATTAACCGTTATCCACCTGCATAATTGAATACAGGTGGCAATGTTTTCCCATTAGATATCAACGGGGTAATTCGTCCTGTGTGCCTGGCCCTGTGCCAAAATTGAACTAGACGCCAGTAACTACTGTTGATCTCAGCACTCGTGAAAACGGAATTTCCGGCTAATTTACGCCTCTGACATCACTAATAACCTCGATGATATACGCGCACATCTGAAGACGAACTTTTAGTTATATTTTACTTATTTCGTGATCGTTTAGGAGCACTTGTGAATATCTCCATTTTGAGTAATATTACTCGGTTACAATTGTTTGTGGATAACCCAGAAAATTGAGCTTGTTATGATGCACCTTGGATATTGGTTATTTAAAGATAAATTACCAATATATTATTGAAATTCAGTTTCACATGTTGGTTGGATGCGTTCCAATCTTAAGTTATTTTCAAAGTTATCTACTCTAATGAATGACCACAAATTAAACAAGAAGTTTTATAGGTATTTCAAGTTTCAAATGGTAACAGCACTACACTTTTACATATCGGAATTTTGACATTGATAATAGTTGGATATCAAAATTACAAATTTTATTTTATTTTAATAATAATCAGTCCTTGAATGAAAAAGAGAGATAATCAGCAGAAGATACCAACGCAGAAACCATTGATGGTAAGATAATCTGCCCCTTCCTATCTTAAAATATTTACATATAGCGACTGGCAGTTTATTGCAGTTTATACTTGGGACAGACTCGTATCACTTAAAGCGGTAATTTTACATTTTAACTTTTTTTAATTGGTAAAAATAAAATGATTTCTTCAAAAGAAAATTCACGTTATAAGTTATCATCAAAGACCATTAGTCATTCCAGTTACGAATCCATGCACGTACACTGTCGCACAACTAATAATACGAGAATAATTATTGAGAAATGCAATGGTCAACAATTTTTTTAGGAATTAATTAATAAGCATATCTCATGTTATTTTATTGTATATTACTATACTCTATTTATTTCATATAAACATATAAAAAATTCTAGCTAATTTTTTGCTAGATGTTCAGCGTTCATCTAATTTTGAACATTACAAAAATCACCCGTCAAAAGTATAAGGTAAGATATTGCCTGTTTTGCATTGTGTATCATTTTTGCAAATGAAGATATTGATGTGTTCGCACACGAGCTAATTCTGCCACTGATATCGCCAAATGACTACCTGAGATGCCGTTTTTAGTTGTCATAAATACATACACATACGTAAATAAAAATGTTAGATGATATTTTTGAAACACTGAAAAAAACAGAAAAACACCATATACTGCACTCGACGCTCGTTTCACCAACTAAGTTGGCATCATCTGAAGATGATTAAAATAATAATTAACTAAAATTAATAAAATTAAAAGTTTTAATCCTCTCCAGATAATGCCATCTTGGTTGGCGAAACGTGCGTCGAGTGGAGTATATGGTGTTTTGAGGTTTTGTGGAAAACTATGTCAGTGTTATCTTCACATCAAAGGTTCCAGCTCACTTCAGGATCAGTTCATAATATTTTCTCCAGATTTTTTTAACAGTTAATTTTCTCCAAAACGTAATTTTTTAATCAATTAGCTGGTCACGTACATAAATCTGTAAGAGTCCGGCCAGTCACCCGCAAAATAGGTCGGCGAGGCATCAAACGTCGCGCACGTTACTCGGATTAAAAGTAGGTGGAAGCGGTTAAGCATTACACAGGCATACGGAATCGTGTGATGTTTTAGATAGCACGGCCGTTATATCGTGTAAATCTGCATGCTGCAGTTGCCGGCATAGATGCATTAAAATTCTATTAAAGATGACAACTCAATAATGAATAATAGTGTTTGCGTGTAGTGGTAATTAACAAATCAATGGTCCCCCACTTCCATCCAAATAACAATAATTATAGTTAGTACTAAAATAGTAAAATTATAAATAATTTAGTAGAAAATACAAGATTATTCAAGATACTTTCTAAGTTCATCTTGTTAAAGGAAATTTACCTTACTTGGTTTAGGTAAAATATGGAATTTTTCCTGAAAGATCTGAAACTTCCTGAAAAGTTCTGTAAAATCTGAAAATGTAATTTTCAGTAAATGCATTTAGGCTTTTATTTATTAATTATCACAAATTATTTACTCCAATTTTGAGCTTTTGCTGAAATAATTCTAATACGCATAAGCTGAAAAAAAAATAAAAATAAGTAAATGAATTAATTCGATAGACTGCTATTATATTCGATATACTGTTAATAAACATATTAAAGTTTAGAGATAACTAATATTAAGTTAAGTCCTGAATACAAGCTTTTTTTTGGATAGGTTGTAACCAATTTTGTTTTCTATTTCGCTAGCAAGATCAACAAAAGCATCGAAAATGTAATGAAACTTTATGGTTATCTACTCTAGAAAATATATAACATCAAAATAACTGAATATAGCTTACGAGGGATACGTTTCTTTAAATGTTGTGACTTATTAAACATCAAAAGTCAGTTTACCAGCAAAAGCTTAAAATCTACAATTGTTTTCAAGTAGAACCGCCATTATTATAAATTAACATTACATAGTAACAACCATTTGTACTTCCATTGACTTAAATTTATATTTAAGGAACATATATCGTGTTCATCTTAAAGATATACAAATGTATAAAATGAAATGGGGCCTGAGATTGATCCATGTGGCAGTCCAGAAACGACGATTTTTACTTGTATATATTTACTTGGACCATACACTCTCAATAAATTATTTAAAATAAAGGAAATTACAATTGAAAATAAACTTACAAGAAACAGAAAAATATTTGTTTGCAGATAGAAGCTTCTTGAAGTATTTCTGAAAGAACTTATTCTGGATGTAAATTAATACGGGAAAATTTTTTATCATAAATATGATCGCAATGTTGAGTAGTTCTGATTAAGAAATTGTAACTAACCAAGTGTGCCACTATTTATGTTATAGCTTGAAGTGTTATGGTCAGTAATTTATCAGGTTTTTGGCAAAAGATTGCGTGAGCCAAGGTGTAATCAATTAATATTTTCAATAATTCTATTGACACATGCCACAATTTAGTCGAGTTGATCTGGTTATCTCAAAGGGTAGAATATTATTATTAGGTTTGTTCGTGAAGACGATCCGTAACTAATTCTAGACAAGTGCGCATGCGTTCTACGATTATTGGCGTTCGCAGTGCAGAAATCCTGGATTTTGACATTAAATTCATTGTTCGCGGTGACGCTGAGTACATGATTAATCCATAACCAGTCAAAACGATCCGAGAATTATAGTATGAATTGTTTGTGCGCATGTGGAGCAAGAACTTTGCTTAGAAATTGGTTTTTGATTTTGTACGTGCTTTGGTTTTACCGTTTCATTGCATTCGCTTCAAATTTCATGAAGGTAGGTTTTTATGTGTAATTAAGTTATTCAGACGTATTTAATAAATGTCCTCTGTAATAGGATTACATCCTTTTGTGGCAGTTCTATTATTATTATAATGGTTTTGGCAAAGCAACATATATTTGTACTCACCGTCCTCCAAGATTTTGATATTTAAAAAGTTAAGTTAAGGTCAAGTGTCAAGTTGAATCACACCAACTTGCGCTTCGGTTGTTCCGAACAAGTAAACACGTTCACGAAGATTTGTCAATTCCTAATCAGTTTCGAATCACACATGCGCATAACGGTTTGGGATTATTTATCTCTTACTGCTTGAGAACTAGTCACTGATCGTCTCCGCCAATAAACCTATTATTTAAATTGTTGTATTTCTCATAATTTTTTTCTAATATTTTTGTTGCCACAAAAAATGCATGAATACTGAAGTATTATATTTATTAAGAAAAACCTGTGACGTGATTTTTGATCACTCTGTATTCGATTTTTATAGCATCACAATTTTTCTTTTTTATAATCTGGAAGGTGATTACTATTTTTAACTGGATTTTTTTCAATGTTAATGCTGATTTACGATTAAAACGAAACTTTTACTGCCGAATATCCCGTAAATTTACTTCATATGAAAAAACTTTCCTCAGCGTCCGCTCTTAAATTTATTATAAAATGTCTGAAGGGAGCACATAAAAATAATAAATAATTGCAAAAAGGACAGGCCTGTGGTAAACGAGCAAAGAAAATATGAGGTCAGTCGGATGATCGAGCTAATGCGGCGTAATATTTCTCTAAGAACATCAAATATTGAATAAAAATAAACTGAAAAAGTTCTGTAACCTTAGTTATGGGGATCTGATAAAGGAGTGTTCGCCTTCTTCAAATAAGAGTCTAGAAAATTGATCCCAGTAGCCAGCCGGTCCCTTCAATAAGCTCTAACTAAATACCGCTAATGCCAGATTAAGTTGGCCAGAAAGCGCCATATTTAATTCACGACGGACACTTTTACTCCGTAGTCGTTTTCTGAAAAGTTCTTGGTAGGCCATTTGTAGAGACATGTGCCGTTTATAGGTCGGAGATACGTGTTGCTCACGAACTTGTGCTTCATTTATTTGGCCACGTAGCCTGGATCGAATCCAAGTACTATGTTATATGTTTATGTCTTATTACTCGACTTTATATAAACTTCACGAGGGAAGCGTTGTCGCGAGAAGCAAATATTAAACCGTGATAATTTGTCAAAAATAGACACAATACAGACGAATATTTATTTATTAATTTAATTAGGTATATATTGAAATTTTAACCCCAAATAATTTATAATTATTTGATTTATGATTAAATTAAGTAAAATGTGTTTTGTGTTAATTTTATTAAATATTAATACAAATTCATTATATCTATCACCGGTACAGTAAATCTATGTCTATAAGAACAGTACAATTAAATCTAACCTGTTCCTGCTTAAAAATGACAGTTCAGTCTTAGGTACAAACATTTTTACATTGTGGTGGGTTTTTTTTCACGAAAATACGTCACTTGTAACACCATAAACGGTGGCGGTATTTGTTGATCCTCAGTTTTCTGGGCGCTAGTTCTTCTTTATAGCAGGAGCAGCACTTTTCCCTATTAACGGACAATATAGTGTTGGATAGTTTCAGTAAAGCCCGGTAATGTCCAAAGGTCTAGAAAAGTAAACTAGAAATAACAAGACTAACAATTTTTCAAAAAGTTTTTATTAACTCACATATGTACATACAACACCAATTATAAATAAACGGTCCTAACTAATACATAAATAATTATTTCATCTCTAAAAGCCTATTGCCATACACCCAAGTAGAGATAAGTTTAATTTCAAGTGAGATTGTATAGTTGTGTAAAATAAGGTACACGCGGATAAGCGAAGAAAAAAAATACTAGCCGGCAAAACTACAAGGCAAGTTTATTCTAAATCAAAATTATTAATATTTAGGGCCGATCTGTTCAGGAATGTGAGCGGCTGTGCCTTTTGAGAACGGAGTCTATAACAGTACTTAGTTCGACACAAATTCTAAGTGACACACTATTAGTTCTGGTGTGATTGCTACCGCAAGGAGTCTCAAATCATCAGCCGGGGTCGAAACTGTAAGTCTTCAGAGCTGTATAAGGTAACTTAATATTCCTCTGGTTTTATCATGATCCAGAGGGTTAACTATTACCTAGGCAGATTATTAAGGCCTTTGTCTAGCGTCTGAGTTCAACACATTATCTGAGTGACACTGTAAATTCTGGCGTGATTGCTACCGCAATGGGTCTCAAATCGTTTGTTCATCCTGGCTCAAAACAGTCCGTTTTCAGAAAAATGCAAATTGCTAGTGTGTATTCAATGGACGTACTCTAAATTGGCAAAATTTAATTGCAAAAAAAAATAAGATCTCTTGGACAGACAGATGCACGAACAGATATGATTCTAAGTTAAGACACAGAAAGAAGAATAAAATTTCAAATTTACCTTAAGTTACTAAACCTTTAAACATTGATAAATAAACATTCAAAAATATTACTAAAATGCGGCTAGCAGGACTTTTACCAAGTGTTTAGAATAGTAAAGTTGTATTTTAAATAAAAATTAACTAAGGCAATAAGTAAATATTCACAAGTAAATACGGAAAGCTAGCAGAATTTTTAGTAAGTACCTAAATTAGTAAAATATGTGTTTCAAATAAAATTCAACTTCGATTAAATCAGTGAAAAGGTTTTTGTCAACAGTCAGTGTAGTTCACAAGTAAGAGACCCAAACTTCTCCGGAATGCGTACAAAAAGTATGTTAATTCTGCATCTGTGTCAAGCTGCCAGTTCGGTCAATTTAAACGCAAATGTACAATTTAAAAATAAATTTACCTAATTTATGAACTAAAGATTATTTTACTGGAAAAATGAAAAAAATTGGTCGAAATGGCCAAATAATAAATAGTTTTCACCTCTAACTGGCAATATTACTATGAATTATTTTTATTGTTTAATTAATTAAATATTCCTATTTTAATTAATTATTCATTAAACAATTGTTTATAACATGTCGAGGGTTTAAATACTTGATATTTATAAGCATTTAAACTATAGAGGGTGTACTCAAGATATTTATAAACAAAGTAAACAATATACCGGTGATAAATAAATTTAACTCCTTTAAATAATATTAAACTGTATTGCAAAAGAATATGTTAACATATAATGATGTTAAAGAAACATAAAAATTTGTCGCTGCTAGGTGCTCCTCGACAAAACTTTATCTTACCATATTCAATTTACATGACAGAAAAAAGTACTTTAATTGAAAATATCAATTTCATTCATTTTATTTACTTATATAAAATAATTGAAATGAACAAAATAAACAAGATAAGTAAGATAAAAGATATAAATGACACAAATGAGGCAAATGAGACAGATAAGATAGATGAGACAAATTATGCAAATGAGGTAAGTGAGACTAATGAGACAAACGAGACCAACGAGACAAATGAAATAAGACGAATTAAAATAAACATATTTTTCGTTCGTTTCAAATTGGATATGGTGAGAAAGTACGGTCGGGTTGACTTCATTTTTTTAATTGAATGAAATTAATTTTAAACCTTTTTTCTCAATAATAGTTAATCTTACGAGAAATTTTCAAGAGTTTTTTTCCACATTTCCTCATTATAAACAATTGTTGTTTGAACTATTGATTTAACTCAAAAAAAATGTTTCCCCCTCTGAGATCTGCCCTCCCTGGTGCACTACTTTTACTGATATTCAATAGAGTTCGTCCTTGGTCGTCACAGATATTACATGTAAAATTTCAGATTTCCACGTTGAGACGTAAATGACCAGCGACACACAGACATACAGACGGCATGTCAGTTCGGAGAAATTTTCTTTTTTTCCGGTCTCAAACCGTTCGTTTTCATCATAATCTGGAATTTGGTTTTTCTCACCACGCCAATAAAAAATGGATACAAAAATATATATATAAATAGTAATCTAGAAGTGAATTTTTTTAAATCTTTAACTTAAAATAAAAATCTATCCTACAAAGTAATTTCTACCAATTTTTAAAATATTACGTATGACGTAAATTTTAGACTAATATTATATTTCGGAAATGCCAAGGTTTACAGCCTATAACTATACAAATGTTTGAACTTCTTTTTGCATAAGTAATATTTATCTGTTTCCTCCATTTTTCAAGCATTCAGTTATAAGAAAATTGAGTTTTTAAGGACGGAAGTAGAGAAATATCTTTTATTTATTGTTTTATTTTTCAGAGCTTCTGTGGTTTGTTTTTGAATTTCCAGTTATTTACTTCCTAATACCACATGTTTTGATATTAATAATAAAAATCCTATCCAATAGTGAGCAATATTTAAAAATTGATAATACTACCAGCGAACAAAGATCTATGGAATACGGTGTACCACAAGGAACTGTGCTAGGCCCAGTATTATTTAATATATACTAAATGATCTTCTTGAACTAGCAAGCAAAGGGAAGATACTTAGTTTTGCAAATGATGCTGTCATAATATATAAAGGAGAGAAATGGGAAACATTAAAAAATAAAGCTGAACATGATTTTAAATTGATAAAAAAAAATGGTTTGATTATAACAAGTTAACAATAAATTACGGAAAAACTAAGTACCTTCCTTTCACTTCGTACCAAAATAACCTACCTAACTTCGGTTCTCTCAATATAAATACCATTAAAGATAACGCTGTCTCCATCCTTGAAGCTGAATCCGTTATATACCTCGGTATAATAATTGATAGGCATCTCCTATGGAACCTTCAAATAAACAATATAGTGAATCAACTAAGAATATTGCTTTTTAAATTCAAATACCTAAACAATTCTTAGGATTACCTCAACTTAATATACTGTTCTATTCCTTGATACAGTCTCAGTTTTCATACAGTATTATTGGCTGGGGAGGGGTTAATAACAATTACTTAAAAAATTTAGAAATAATTCAAAAGTCGTTCTTCAAAATTATGTATAATAAAAACATTACTTACCCAATCAATGATCTTTTCAACCTAACAAAAAAATTGGACATTAGGCAGCTGTTCTGTCAAAAAATCTTAGTAAAACTTTTTAAAAATAAACACGGAATAAAATATAATGAGCACGTCTATAACACGCAATAAATTAACAACAAAAATAAAAGCTAATAAAACGATTGGACAAAGAAACTATATTTACATTGGCACAAAAATTTATGATTTACTCCCACCCTTAAAAAAACCATAACTTTTTTAAAAAGATGTAAACATGAAATTAAATTATGGCTCCATAACACTCCTAGACTATTATTGCATCAGATTTTTGATCCAAAAAATACTTGCCAATGTTAACTTACTTTATTACGGCAATTTGTCTTATTCTAAGAGCTGGATGTGTAGTTCTTACTGTTACCTTGAAATCTTGGACCAAGTTGGGATGAGCTAACTTGGAACAATGTCTAAAATAACCTAACTCTAAGCTATGCATTATCCTATGTGTGTATGCATGTATAATGTAAGTGTACATATGTACGTATATTTTAATAATTGTGTGCGTATACATATATGAATACCTATGTGTATGTGTATACTATATACCATGTTATAATATCTATTCACTTATGCAATGGTTGATTTACTTGTACTTTATCTATTAAATATCAACTAAACCTGCCCACAAACAGGTACTTGGTACTTCCGTGGGTTTTTGTTCTTATTCTACCATATTCACCATTCACATTTGTTTTGTAATTATTATTATTATTATTTTTTTTTTTTGGTTAATAAACTTATTATTATTATTTATACGCAACAAAATAAACTCCAGCCAATCCATTATGTGTAGAAATTTATCTATTAGTGATTTTACTCCTTAGTTTATTAGTAAGACTCAAGAAAGTAAATATATTATTAATATTATAAACAAGTTATTATTTTGCCTACATAAACATAATGGAACACTATTTCTTCAATAAAAAACAGAAAAAACCTTCCTATTTTTATTTTTAGAGGACTTCCAGCCAGGTATATGGACAATTATTTATCCTACGTTTCGTCCGAGTTTTCGGACTTTTTCAAAAAGGTTAAAAGCTAAAAATAATGGTTTTACATAAGTTTTAAATTAGATTAGTGATAGAATACATATCTAAAAAAAGTGTTTTCTTACCTAATTATAATACCTAATAATATTAGATAAGAAAACACTTTTTTAGATATGTATTCTGTCACTAATTTAAAACTTATGTAAAACCATTATTTTTAGCTTTTAACCTTTTGAAAAAGTCCGAAAACTCGGACGAAACGTAGGATAAATAATTGTCCATATACCTGGCTGGAAGTCCTCAAAAAATAAAAATAGGAAGGTTTTTCTGTTTTTTATTGAAGAAATAATTTCTACTTTAACAGCCAACAACTTGTAAAATATCATCTATAATGGAACACTTAATTTTGTATTTCACTTTATGGCGAAGGCGCTGGTAATAATTAAAAAATTAAACTGTTACCGTAATGTGTTATATTAAGTACGGTTTTGTCTATATCTGAAAATATCGATATTCGGTTTTTTTGTTATTGCCAATATAACATTTTCTATCTTCTTAAATAATCTCATAAGTTCAAATTAAAATATATTAAATAAAATGCTAACACTACACTAAAATTAATTACCAATGATTTATCAGATCTGGTGTCCCGTGGCATACTTACCGGACTATAGAATAACGTGAGCACCTGCAATGACATCTCTTCTATTTCGCCGTCCTCTTACGGACTAGTAAGGGGATCAGAAGGAACGAACGTCTAATGCTTGTTTTCTTTCTTTCGTCCGTGCCGATCGAAATCCCTAGATCTACGACCGCCAACATTATTTTTGTGTCCCTTAGAGATAAAGTAAAGCGGATGTCACATAATTTTTAAATATTATGTAATTTAGTACCCAAGTTAAAAAAATTGGTTTCAAATAAATATTTGCTTTATTTCATCATAAGCAGAGCCTTGCAATAATTAATTAATTATTCCTATTTAACTACTACATAGTAATTAAATTATTTTTTCCACGATCATGCAACAAATTTTACTATAATTAGAGGTTTAAACTTGTTACCAGAAATCAATGTCAATCAAATAATAAAAGTTGGATACACCAGGAAATATACATATACATATAGAACGATATGAAGATGTACAATAAGATTAGCAAAAAAGTTATGCGACGACAACTTAATTTTAAATTCTGAAAACTGATCTAAAACAGTATGGAAAATTAATACTACTATAAAAAACAAACAAAAAATCCTGAAAATAATACAAGTGGTCTATTGATAAATAATATTGAGATTAGTGATAAAAAAGAAAATTGCCAATGAATATAACGATTGACCAAATAACTTATTAAATAAACAAGGTGGACACACTGACAAAACCGAATTAAGAGAAAACGTATATGTTACAATTTTATTCTCAACATTTCAATCATATACAAGTAGCCCTTTATTTACATTAAATGGAAAAATCAAAAAACAAGTAACAATTTTAAATTACTGGGTATTAATACAGATTTGCAAATAACATGGAAATATCATATAGATTATGTATGCATGAAATATGGGAAAGTTGCTTTGCCCTTAAAAAATTACACGAAATTGCTAGGAAGCACACAGCAAAAGTTTTTTACCATTCCAATTGTGAATCTGTGATTAGATATGTAACAATTTGTTGGGGAAATTCGTTTGCAGCCAATGAAATATTTATATTACACAAGAGCACAATACGTTGTTTATTCTGTTTAAAATTTAGAGAATCATGAAAACCAACATTCATCGGAAAAAAATATAAACACTTTCATGTATTTATATTCTAGATATGTTAAAATTGGCGAAAATGAATCTTGAGAATCATGAAAATCAACATTCATCGGAAAAAAAATATAAACACTCATGTATTTATATTCTAGATATGTTAAAATTGGCGAAAATGAATCTTGTTGAATTTAATTTTCAAAATGAGACATGGAAATAATTTCCTTATTTTTACGTTCTACCATGGAGAGTGAAAAGAAAAGGAATTTTAAATATTGTATTATATCTAAGTGTACAAATACAACAATAAAAGACTAATAAAGTTAATTTTGTGTCTCTAAAATTAGAAATAAATGGTGCATAGCTATGAAGTGGGACGACCGATCGTGAAATTATGTAAGTTCAGACAATATTTGTAAGTTTTCACATTAAAACCAATGATTTGATATAATTACTTCCCCACCCCTCAAAGTGAAGAAGTTATGTATTCGTGAAAAAAAATTTGGAAAATTTTTATTGCATTTCTGGACGAATCTCGACGAATTATGACGATACACAAAATTTCAGACAGAAAAAATTTTCTGTCTGTGTGTCTGTCTGTGTGGTTCGCGATAGCAGTTACAGTTTTTGAGATAAAGTTTTCAAATTTGGTGCACACATTCTAGAGGTCAAGGAAGAGATTGAGGTCGTTGATGAGGAAAATCGGTCCCAATTTTTGAAACGTCAAAAAATGTGACTTTTTGAAACGTCAAAGTGACTTTTTTTGAAACGTCAAAATGTGACTTTTTTGAAACGTCAAAATGTAACTTTTTTGAAACGTCAAAAAATGTGACTTTTTTGAAACGTCAAAAATTACTTGTATTATAAACACCACACGTCGAGTTTTACTACGGTGAGGAAGTTCTGACCCCAAGTAATTGGCAGCGGTTTTTTTCTCTGTATCACATAAAGTAATGAGTAATTATAAATACACCATTTTCATCAGCAATAACGTTTATTACTACTATTTTCAACAGATATTTACTACCTATGTAGTTAAATTGTTATAAAAAAAGCTAATGAAGTATTCTGAGACGAGAAATAATAGTTTTAATATTAAAATATTGCACAGATGTTTATTTATGTATTTTGAGGTTAGGTACCCAAAAATGTTTGTGAATGTGGATATCTAATTACAGAAAAATGATATAAGTGGGCCTAAACAAATTTATTATTACGAACAATAACTGATACACACCTTGCTTTTGTACCTCTAATTTCAACACTGATAAAAAATAAGATCAGTATTATTAACAAAGAAATGGCTCAGTGCTCATCATGAACTCGTCGTTTTCGGTAAATTGTTGGCCTGAACTTGCACAAAGCCACTGGCCGTCATTTTCACCACATAGATAAATTAATATATTAATGATTTTTACGTAAATAATAAATAAACGCGAGATTTAACAGTCGTAAACTTGCAATTTAATACATTCAAGTAGACTGTTAAAGCCAAAGTTCGACGGTATATCGTCGCGCCAGGCCAATAGCATATCGTTCGCTGTCACGTGGTTTTGTTTGCACAAAACTTTAAATTTTAAATGGAATTATCTACGAAACAAATTTTTTCTTTGTCATATTTTCAACTTATGTAATATTTATCGTGAAAATAAAATAAATTAATGCATTTCTAAAATGCGTGCATTTTGTCTAGTTATCAAGAAAACGGAAACATTTCCATAAAATTTTATGTTTTGTTTATATTTTTTTGAGCAATTTATCGTTTTCCCGTCGCAAGTCGGTAAAGATCAAAAGGTTTCTGTTTTGTTTCCATTTCTGCCAACACTCTCGGTGCGGTGTGCACTTTATGAAAAATTGTTGCACATTTGTTGTTTCTGTTTTGTTGGATGTGTTCATTTTGTCGGTTTAGTGTGAACCTGGCATAATGTGTAATAGGGTTCCTGTTAAGGTATTTTTCGGTAAATATAATGTTTTAGCAAATTGCCATCTAGTAGTTATGTGTATATTTATATAAATGCATGTTTAGAATAGACCCTCTCGAATATCCCGCTGTATCGGACCAAGCATTATAATTACTGTTAATCGTTTCCAGTACGAAATACCGACAATCAAAGTCAGATTTACTGGTATATTTCTTATAACTCTGTTATACTTTTTCTAGTGTTCCCTTCTTGCATTATACCTTGGCAGGGGTTCTCCAACCCTAATCCTCCAATAATTTATATGGTCTGTAGATTGTTTTCTGTTGAGTCATTGTCTGTTTATTTTTGTGCCGTCGCAAAGGTATGATTATCATATTATAAGCATTTGCAAGGTTTGAAATGATTAATATTTTGATGAACTTGTCTTTCTTACTTTGAAATACTTGAAATTTTTTTCTATGTGGGCGACTCGAGGAATGTCTAAGGTTAATTTGTTTTTTCATGTATTTTTAAATGTTTTTTTTGTTTTCTGTCATGATTTTGTTACAAGCTGCAAAAATATGTGCTTAAAATTTTGCTAGATGTGTGGTTATCCGCCTCTCCAATTCCAAAGCTCAGATTCCGCCTTGGAAGTCCCACCGGTTGCCTTGAATGGCGAATTTAGGAGATTCTCTTTCGACGTTATATTTAACTTACGCACAACCATATATTTTTTTCGACGAATCCCGATAGGCAAAAGCTAAGCTGCCTCTGTGTCAACTGGTTAATAAGGATAATCTACGTGGAGGCTTTTGTCACATCTTAGATGTGTCACGTGGTTATGCTTTTTATGAATAAAACTACTCAAGTATGAAATATCAGTTCATTCATTATGTAACTTATTAGGAAACATGTATACAGGGTTCGGAATACGTATGGAATAATTCCTATATGTTTCTAAATATTTGTTTAATGGAGAAATGTTTATACGTAGAAGTTTTTTGTTAACTTTTTTTTTAAATATTCTAGTGACGTAGTATTTTTTTACCTACAGTAGTCTTATTGCTGTGGAAATCAACTTTGTACTTTCAAATAGCATTTTCATTATTATTATTATTATTTGGAATCAGCACATTTTTCTCCATACCATTACATATAATTTTCATGGAGTTGCATAATGAAAATTTCAAGCAAAATTAAATGTTCCAAACAAAACGATAGCTATTTAAGTAAAAATTAAAACTGGGTTTTTAATATCAGATAGCATTTAGATTTTAGTGTGAATTTAGTTGAGGTGGATAGTGAAAATGGTTCACCTGACAGAAAAGGAACGAATAATTGAGATCCTAATTATAGTTGGATTTGAAAACCGAAAGAAAAAGAAGCAAGAAATCTGTAGGTATGTTATTTATCGAAGTTTATCTCAACTGTGCTCCGAATAGGAGTCTTGTGTCTCCAAAATAATAAAATAATACAGAGACACGGGAAGCGTTAGGAACACATCAAAATCAGGTTGTTACCAATGATGATGCTGCAATAAATATGTTATTGGTGATAGAGAAAAACATCAAACTCTCCAGCAGTAATTTGCAACGAGACCATGGGCATTTCTCAAAGATCTAATCGCAGAATTCTTGAAAAGGAAAAATTCCATCCCTACAAGATTTATTTACTGCAATTACTTACCGAATATGATTTCGAGAGAAGGCAATTTTGCGAAATTATGAGAATATGTGTCAACAAGACCCATATTTTGTAAACAAACTTTTTGTTTTCTGACGAGGCTACCTTCATATTGCATGGATATCTAAATAGGCGTAACTGCCGTTATTAGATACAGCACAATCCCTACTAGGTGATTGAAGGTCGCACCCAACGACCCCAGAAAATAAATGTTTGAGCAGGTGTTATCAGCAATCACATAACTGGACCCTTTTTTATACAGAGAAATTTAATCGTGGAGAGATATTTGGCATTGTTAACGCAGAATATTGTTCCTGTAATTGAAGCTCTTTATCCTGATGTGACGATGATATTTGTTTTCAACAAGATGCAGTACTCCCTCATTTTGGATTAGAGGTCCAAACAGGTAGATTGATTGTAGAGGAGAAATGGCCGACCCGATGACCTGATTTGACTCCCCCTAGTGATGTAAAATACCTGAATATTTATTTTTAAGGGTAAATACTTTGGGTATTTATCTGAAGGTATTTATCTTGGGGTTACAAGCAAAATGCGCCAAGTCAAAGTATTGTGAAAACAGGGTTAGTAGTGCATTATATCTCAAATGTGATTATCTACTTATTGGAAGAAAGCACTAAGTTATATCCGTCATAGCAAGCCCGCCTCAACCAAGGTCGAAAAGCGTTAAATTTCCATAGCTATATTTTCGTGCTAGCAAAAAACATCAAGTCCCTTAATGCCTTTTCCTTATTTTAGATTTCCTGAAATATATAAAATAAAACTGCACTGTCACTTAGTGCTTTCTGCCTGTAGAAGATATTCGAAATATACAACTTAACGCTACACTAAGTCACTTAATGCTATTAGTCTGTTAATTTTTTTTTGCGAACATAGTAAACAGAATTCACTAAACGTTAGTGCGTTTTTGCAGTTTTAACTTGTAGAATTGTTTACTACTGAATGACTAAATGCAATTGTGTTTATTTTTTAGTTGGCTATTTTAAAGCAGCTGTGTCAAAGTAAGTGGTGTTATAGAGTGATTTAATAATTATATAATTCATGTGAATTTTTCAATTGAGATTAACACATTTTTATTTTAAAACCTGTTGAGTAATGATTTCATAGAAACTTTAAAACTCTACAGTAATAATAATTATACCAATACATAATTACAGTACAAGTACAATTATTATAAGCACATCCAAACCCCGCAGATATTGGATGTCATGATGTAATTAATACGGTAGTACTGGGATTTGCTCGTAAATTGTACATACTTTTTACGGTCATAAAAGTATATACAATTTTGCAACATACTTCAGTTTAGTCTGATGCAAAGTAACTAAGTATATACTATTATGATATAAAAGAGGACCATACTCAAAGAGTAACGTATATTTATAATTCGTAGGTACTAAATACATACTGTGTTATGTGGAAGTGTTAATATAGAATTAAAAGTTTGAATTTAAATCGTTTTTATAAATTTAATAGACTTCCAAATCACTGGATATGCTAAATTTAAATCAGACAAAATGCACTGTCTCGCTGTTTGTTACATTTTGGTTATTTTTAAATAAAATTTGATTTTGTTCTACATGTTTACCGGGGAATAATGTTTAATACATGGACATACTCAATAAAAAATGGCTCTCCTCCGCGTAGGATGAACAGGCGGCGAACAGATTAACGTAACCAAACCGGAGACGGTAAATAACGACGATGAACCAGGAGTCGGTACCTCAAACGATGTTGAACCAAAAGCCGACACCACAAAACGATGAACCAAAAGTGCACTGAGATTACCCGTACACTTGAACTATGTTGCACTATTTAATATTTCCTCAGTGTGAAGGAAAATTGGACCAAAAAAAAAATTCCTGTTTGACTGTAGTCTCAAATCCGTAAAACACTGGAAGTTCCTCGACTGGCACTTCTGCAAGGCTTAACGAGTTAATCCAAAAATTGAAATTTCGTGACAATTAACTAAATCACATATAATAATCTAATCACGAACAACGGCAATACAATCACTATTGATCCCAATAATCAAAATTGGCAACTCACTAATAGACGTGTGATTGCAATGCCTACTCCGTTAATAATCTCCAAAACATGGCTCTCCTGGAAAAGAAAAGGAAAAAAATCATAAAAACCAGCATTAATTGTTGACGATCCAAGTCAAGAAGAATATAAATTACAGAAGCCCTACTGTTTAAAATAATACCACAAAATGAGACACATACTATTTTCTCTTAGACTAGAAGACCTAATAAACGAAATATTATTTAGAGGAGACAAATTTAAATTACAAAGGAAAATTATCCACACCACGTAGGTCATGTTAACATCTTACATAGTTCACACCCTTCAAATGGTATCAGGGTCATGACCTGAGAGACACAGGACCGGAGGTCTCAATCACCACAAGCCTACAATTTTAAACAATTAAATGGTTACTGTTTACTACCGTATTACAACAGTTGAACAGCTAGGATGCTTATGCAGTATGTTACTATGTTGGTTGTACCGCTGAATAGAAAATATAACAAAATTAGCGCCTAGTAATAAAGCCGTAACCTAAGGCGGTCCTGTAATATTGGACGTACCGGCTTGCGCTCTTACGCTAGAACGATGCAATCGTACCGACAGCTACTTTTGCCTACGTAGTACGTAAAGTTTATTTGAGTTTTGACAGACATCATAATAACCTAAGCTAAGAATTGTAAAGTAAAAGGTTTATGGTATATTTTACTAACACAAGTAAACATTACTGGATTAACAAGCCCTATCAAGGTAAGTCCCCAATTGTTTTCTTTATTTCACAATAAGAAAGAAACTATATAGTTTTTGTTTGTTTTCTTTTATAGGTTATATTTTATTAAATACAATTTATTACCTTGTAGGTACGGTCATTACTCGAAAAACAATTAGAATTGAAAATGCATATCAATTAATTCAACCCTAAGCCGAAGTACGTGGCAGGCAACGAGGACAGAAATAATTTCTTACACGAGAAGAGGCTGGATTGGACTAATAATATTGGTAAGTTACTATTAATATTACATTAGTGATATAGACAAAATAAAGATATCTGTACATTTGCCCTGTGACACTTATAATTTAATAAAACAAACCACTGGATGATGGTCTTCTATAAAATTTGTTTTGTTTAGATGTCTTTAAGTAACAATCAGAACGAGATTAGCAACATCAAGTGAAGGGCGGAAAATACAAGGAAACAGTTTCATGACTACCTGATGAAATACTAATTTAAAATAATAAAATATTGCATTTAAATTGTAATTAAAATCTAATAAACAACCTCATATTTAGGAAAATAACAGTGGTGTTTTATTTCATTTTATTTCAGGCCTCATGAAATTTTCAAGTGTAACAACAACTTTTACGTAAATATAGTATTACATTGTAAACACCTAATGAAACATTCCCAAACAATATGAAATGATAAAATATTCTTATATGCCTACTATGCAGTAAACCTGTTATTTCATAGTATTAAACAATAAAACAAAATATTTTTTCATTTTGATCTGTTGTTTAATTTATTTAACCCTTTTAATATACACTTTAACACCCTGAAGAAGGCAATAATTTTATCGAAACCTCGGCAAGTTGAAAATCTAGTTTTTCTAATCAGTGGACCTTTTTCCAAAAAAAAACCCTTTCCAGCTATAATTTATTGGTCCAAAATAATTACGTGTGTATTAGTAATATTCTTTTACTGTTATAATCGCTAATGAAATATACATGTGTGTGTTGGTGTTATATTCACCAATACTTTCAGCCCTAATCGTATTAGCTTTGGATTGTAACAGTGTCTGTTCGGACGCCCAAAATATGTAAGAAAGTACGTTTGGGCGTCGGAATACGTAACGGTGTTTGCTTTCGGATAGCTGGCTTGGAGAATTAATCCAGGATTCCTGTTAGTAGTAAATAAGAAAACCCAAAGTACACATAAAGTTTATTTCATTAAAGCAACATTTATCCCAAACATGAAGTCAAATAAGTGAACATAAAATCAGATTCTCTAACAATTAAACCAAGTCAAGTACAAAGTTAATAAATCCTTTTTTACATACATATATACATCGGTGAAATTAGTTTACGGGGAGGAGTGTAATTTCGGTGATTAAATGGTACGACGACGGTATACTTCAGCTCCACGTGCTGACGGAAACATCCAGGACTCGATGCGACGGTAAGTTCGGTAATTATTTAACAGCGGCGGGTCGAGCTCAACGCGCTGAAGGCCCACGACAATAAATAAATCACGGGACTGGTAACGGCGGTTGGTTTAGCAATTATTTACTAACGGCGGATGCGGCTCAATACGCTGAAGGCCCACGGCAATAAATAATCACTAGACTGGTGACGGCGGTGCAGGACGGTAAAATAGCTACCAACACATAGAAGTCTAGCTCAGCGCGCTAAAAACCCCAAGATGCTACCAGACATTCGACCGGGCGGCGTCGTCGTCGGATTCTGAATTCTAACCAAATGGTGTCAAGCTCAACGCGCTTAAGACTCCTCAACTACCCAGCTGAACGCACTGAAGGTAATAATTGTCAGTAGAAAACTGATTTCCTTCTCTTGGCTACGGCGATTCTATTTATACCAAAATTATGGCCTTGGTGACGTCTCATATTTCATGGCGGCAGGAAGTACATGGCAGCACATACCAAACGGGAATTGCAGAAACTTGTAGAAGTGAACATCTGCATGATTCATTACATGTCGGCAGGAAGTGCGCGGTAGCACAAGACTAACAAGAATTTCCGAAACTATAATCACAGCTCCACAAAAAAAATCGAAAAAATGCTTCCTCTGACCAGACCATGTTTATTTGATGTTTTTGGGGTCGCTGAATCCGAATCCGAGGTCCATTTAACCCCATCACGTCAGGGTTATTCATAACCTCAAAAAATAGGCCCAAAAACCCAATAATCCCTTCAATCTTTAATCCCTTGGTCCTTCAACACAAAAAACCCCATAACCCTATAACCCCTGAACCTCATTCGCTCCATAACGCTGTAAAAAAAGAGAGTTGCACGCCTTTGATCCCAGGAATTCGAGTTAAATGAGTTTCGGTGTAAGAAAGAGTTCATCGAAAGTACATAGCCTCTCGTATCTGAACTTCATACGTTATTTGGGTACTTTGGGTACTAAATTATCGTGTTTTTGCAATCCAGGACACCTCCACGGCGGGCAACGGAGTCATTCAGTGATCCGGCAGAGACCCTGGTTAGCAACGTTTTCAAGTTCTAGGTTGCAACATGACTATTAAAATGCATTTTTTAGATTCACATATTGATTTTTTTTCCAGAAAAACTAGGTGACTTCAGCGAGGAACATGGAGAAAGGTGCCATCAAGACATGAAGGACATGGAAAAACAATATCAAGGGACGTGGGGTGTCAATATGATGGCAGACTATTGCTGGTGTCTCAAACGGGATGTTGTGAAAAAGAAAAGTAATAAGCAATATTCACTCCGTCGATCGTTTGAAGACAAGCAAGTGAGGTATCACAAACGAAGCAAGGACCAATGAAATTTTCTTTTATTCCTTTTCTTTTTCGTATTCATTGAACTGTTACTATTTTTTATTAGTTGTAACCGGTTTCATTTATTAATTAGTGAGAGGCAAGGAGAACTCACGTTAAAAAAGCACCCCAAACCGTGAGAGGCAAGGGGAACTCACGTTAAAAAACCACCCCAGGTGAACAGAAGCCTACTACGTCCACGCCGTTGTTTCCGGGTTATGCTGAGAGTAGGTTTAGCATAAAATACCATAACCTCACACGGCTACGGTACCAATGAATCACTAGGTTACGCAGTCACAGGATTGGAAGGTCATGGTGTTATGAAACTCATCATTTAAGTAGTTAAAATGCACATATGGCTCGTACACACTAAGTTTCGGGGTTTAAAGGTGTGCAAGTTTCTTTCTTATAGCATAATGGGGTTAAAGGGTTAAAGAGTTATAGGGTTATGGGGTTTAGGGGTTATGGAGTTTAAACATTAAATGGTTATGGAGTTTTTTGTGCTGAGGGATCAAGGGATTAAAGATTCAAGGGATTTTTGGGTTTTTGGGCCTATTTTTTGAGGTTATGAATAACCCTGACGTGATGGGTTTAAACGGACCTCAGATTCGGATTCAGCGACCCCAAAAACATCAAATAAACATGATCTGGTCAGAGGAAGCATTTTTTCGATTCTTTTTTGTGGAGCTGTGTAATGAACATATGTATGATTCATTACAAGATATTATCGAACTCTCCAAAATAACCACAAGGTAAGATATTGTGTCATATGCATGAACATATTTACTCAGGGACGCATCACCTAGCGTCAGCCCTGAAATTGACGTCATTTATCACTACGTTCCGATCTCTAGTCATCACGCAAACTGTGATTTTTACATTTTCTGTATCGAAATTGAAATATAAAATCGACGTGTCACTGGATTTTTCCATAACCCTGTATCAACAGAAAAAAATAATTTTATTACGTGCATACTTTTTGTTGCACACTATACACTAAATAAGATTATTGCCCTATCTCAGCGATTATCCCTTGGGTAATTCACTCGCATCGTAAACAATGAGAGTCATTTTAATACCCATAATTAAAACAATTAACTAGTATTTATAAAGGATATTCACATACATAAATAACCTTGACTCTTACGTTAGTTTATTCACTAGCATAATCAGTGTTATCTCTCATATCTTGATTATAAAACAGTGAATGAAATTATAACTGGTTTGAAGATTTTTTACCAGGAAAAGGCAACGTGAATAGAGTTGAGAATATATTGTACCCAGAGATCTTAATACCTCGTTAATTGATGTAAGCATAATAGGAATAAATAGTTATTTACGTAGCAAGGTTTCTAAGTGTAGTTTTTTGGTCGAGTATGCAATTTGCAATCCGAGAACTGTAGGGTCAAGGTTTGCAAGCATTTAAGACCAAAAACTAGCACGATGTAACAGAAAATGAAATAATAATTACGAATTTTTATTTATTGACGTTTTAATATTTATCAGGTGCGTTTTTCTAGATGGCAACCGACTGTTTAGACATGTGATTCCCATGGCTGCTAAGAACACTATTTAAATAAACGAAGAGAAATTATTGATTATTAAAATTATTCGAGGTGTTCGCACATCACAATAATAGTTATAGTTTTTCAAAGGGTACTATTGTGAAATGGACTCCCGCAGTTAGTGTAGCTATGTTGAAGAGGTTGTTAATATTGCCTGCGCGTCTCTAGTTCTAGAAAAATCGAGTAAAAGATACCAGCTTATATATTCCAAATGTTCATAGTCACTCAGTCACGGTCACCATGACAGGTCAGTGACCGGTCAGGTCACGATTAAGTTGACTGGTCAAATAGCAACGTGTCCAAGGTGGTCACGGACATGGTTAACTGTTCAAAATTTTAAATGTCCTGCCATTTCCATTGAAAGTTTAACCATGACACTTGACAATAATGTGTAAACTCACATCACCTGTTTTTGGACAAAGAAATTGAAATAAATCTTAGGTAATAAGAGAGATCAGTAGACTTTTACATTTATTTTTTTTTTTAATACCAACAGTTGGTAAAGAAAGCCTCATCTGGGATTTATTTGGAAAAAAAATTGGTTAAAAAATATGCACAAAGCAGGTTCTGTGGAATGAGATATCAAAGCCATGCTACCAGTGGTGGTTGTTGAAATTTAGGTTATATTATACCGTAGTATTTGAGCATGAAACCCAAGCGATACTTTAAGGCATAAAAAAATTATATTTTTTCATGAAATTTAAAATTACGATGTATTCCTCCGGTTTCTGAACAAACTGTTTAAAAAATAATCTAATGAGGCACACAATTTTTTCAACTTTTTTCTCAAATTTCAGTCGCAATTTTTTTTGGCAAAACTTCTTCATTTAGTTTTGATAGTTACGCCTTAAATAACATTTATGTCCCATGCTTTAATATTGAGATATGACATAACCTAAATTTCACCAGCCGCAACTGCATGCTACTTGCCTGACAAAATGCGTAGTGAAGAATTGGCCAAAAATGTCCCAAAAATGTGAGGCAATTATTCATTCCCAAAGGGAGCGCAACTCCAAAAAAGTGTTACATTGGATAAATTCGTAACAAAACCAGCGCACAACGAGAACATCTGTGATGAATAAATATCTAGGTGAGGTCAGTTTAGACGATGGGCGTGAAAAAATAAAATGCCAAAAAAATCCTATTTTGCATAATTTCCTTCAACGTAAGCCTCACTCATACAAGTATAACGCACAATTTTGATGAAAAATTTATGATACATCCAGTGGCACTTTTATTTTTCATTTTTAAAAATCACCGGTTTCGTGACTAATCTTGAACGGTCACGATGATGGTCCGGTCAGTCACGGAAACATTGTGATTGGTCAACTACCCATCACTATATATTCCATTACTTCTTTTTTTTTACTTTTTTGGAATAGGCCTGTAAGTGACCCTTACATGACATCCACATCGATCAAACAAAGCTACTTATGTACATGATCGATGGCACAAAAAAATTTTGTGGCAATTTATCGTAAATATACAGTGTGTAACATTAACAGTTTTAAATTTGAAAGTAAGTTTCATACCTCCGAGTGCACCGTTTATTAGGACGACTGTCTTGATAGAGTAAGCCTGAGTCCAGCAGTTGCAGCTCATATATATTTAGGTCATTTCTCCTTCTCCTTCATGCAGTAAAACAACAAAACGCGCCTACTACTGTAATTAAGGTAAAACGCGTATTTTAGAAATCATATTAACGTTCAAGATAAGCAAAAAAACATTTAGAAAAATCTGTTAAAATTCCAAAAACCCATATATAATTTCCTGAAAATTTTCAATTGTTGTTTTTTAAATTTTTGATTTTTGTTATCATATTGCACTATATATTATATCCAATAGAAAGCTTAAGCTGAAAAGCCAGAACCGATTCTATTTTTATATTTCTCTTGTATTTTATGAACGTAATACTTCCTGACTTTTTTATTGGCCTGACAGTATTCGAATTAGTTTAAATTCCGTAATTGAGAACAGGAAATATTAAAATTCTTTGATGGTGTAAAATAAATTAATTCAAGTTAATTAAAAAAAAAAAAAAGGAATGTGTGAAACAAAATTGGAAACAATTTTATGATCTTTTCCATTAAAAAATTATTTCCATGGTTTGGTTCATGTGTTATTGGATTATTTTTTTACAAAGATGGTTGAGATATTGATAGTAGTCCAATTTTTTGAGCATATTTGAAAAATGTTGCTTGAACGTTGATGCCCAAAAAAAAAGCCCCGAAGACTCGGTGAGGTGCATTTTGTGTCAGATGACCAATTTCTCCTAGGGGTATCTCATTTCAGGCTTTTTGTATACGAACGATCTTTAGATCATTGACATTTTCTGGTAGGATGGGGTAAATTACCCAGTCTTACCAATCATATCCCAGACATGTTCGATCGGTGAGAGATCAGGTGAACGTGCAGTCCTTGGAAGCACGTGCACATTAGCTTCTTACAAAAACTCTGTAGTAGCTCATGCCATGTCGACGCGGACCTTATCTTGTTGAATAATTGGATTTATCAACCACCGAAAATATGGCATTGCAACAGGTTCAGACACGTTGGTTATATAATTGGCCGTATTCAAATTGCCTTGATGAAAACTAAAGGTGACCTACTGTTAAAATATTGCACCACAAACTATCACTCAGCGTATAAGGGCAGCAACAGCTATTTGTAAAGTCCTTCGTTCCCCACGGAAACATCTCAGCCTCCTTCGTTCATCATGGGCCCATAAATAAAATTGAAACTCGTCACTAAAGACCACATGTTGCCATTTTCGCACCCAATACACTGACTCATTACACCATTCCAATCTATGGGCGCGATAAATTGAAGTAGGGGGTCACTTCAATTCATACTGACCATTTCTATACATAGAAATGGTCGGTAGGAACGCAGCTCAAATGATATTCGTCGATATACAGACTCCGTTAATACTCTTTGTCTTAAAATTTCTATCCAATCATTTCCCAGGGCTTGTGTTGTTGAAAACCTGTCTGTATCTTACTGCCAATCTTCTCAGATGACATTCCTCGCGATCTGAAGTCCTTCTAGGATGTCTGGGTCCGCAGCGGCGCTCATGAAGACTTTTTTCAGACCACCTTTACCAACATCTTAACACAGTTGTAATTTCCCTTAGTGAATATCCGGTCTGTCTCATACCAATAATCCGACCGCGTTGAAAGTCACTGAACTGACAATAATAACTTGTCGAACTCAAACCATTGTGGATAATGTTTGCGGCCGAAATGTAAACACAAAACTGACAAGAATTTATTATTTTTTTACGAAGAATATACATTTTCTTCACAAAAGACCACAGTAAGAACCAAGATAATGTTTTTTGTTGTAATTTTAATCAGTTCTGTGTTATATTAAGGTACCTTTCCTATAAAAGTTTCAGATAAATAGTTTAACTAATGTTGTTTTCATTCAATTCAATATATTTTTACGTATCTAATGCGGTCATTCATTATGATACTTGTGTTGAATGCAAACATTTTATATTTATAAAAGTTATTTATAAAAGTAAACACATTTGTAATAATTGCGTTCCATAGTAAACTCGATAACTTTACTTGATAGCATCAAAAATACACCATCAAGTCCGCTGTCTACTGTCAATATTTGTATAAATATTTGGCTGAAGATGAATTGCTGATCCGAAGTTAGGTTACTGCAAAGTGATTGTGAAACAATGTACATATACTATCATTTGTTCTAAAAAATAATTTTCAAAAAGAATGCCTCGTAATTAAGTTAAAATTAATGCTTATTTTTAAGTGATGATTCAGATGATAAATTCGCATATAAATATACCTAGATTATGATTATACAAAAAAAATAGCGATTTTGAGCCGATATAAAAAGTATGTGTGCCCACGTTGGCGAATTGACTTAATTATTGTATTTCTTAACCGCCCTTTCTTATGTAGCATAAAAATTACAACTATGTAATTAAAGCTGGATAATAAACCATCTGTATTTTTTTTAATTATTGTATTTAAGTATCCAATAATAACTATTATTTTGTTACAGGTTGGTGAGCTTTGAAAATTACTGCTGTGTGGGTAAGATGTAAAATATAAATAGATTCGTAATTAACTGGACGTTCGTGGAATAAGCAATTCTTCATGATATTATTTAGCCAGAAAACCATAACAAATTATGCAAGAAATATTAAATAATGCAAAACTGCCGAGGTCAATAGACGTAAAAAATATGCAGATTTGTTTTAATAGATGACATTTGCATCTCGGGAGAAGTTTGTTTGATTATTAAACCAGTAAAGATAATATTTTTTGACATGCGTGAAATTAATTAGTGTTTTTTCTGTTACTGGTTAATTATCTTTATTTATGTAAGAGCCAATATAGCAGTGCTTACCAAAGTAAAACTTTAACTGCTATTTAGCCTAGTTTTTGTTTTATAAAGGTTTTATAAAGGATGATTTTATATTAATTAGTTTTTAGTTTATTAAAAAGCCTTGTAGTATACTTTAAAAGTGAATCATAAAACTCTTTGAACTTTCTCTGGATGTAGTTTTATAAGAGTTTTATTATAACTGTTCACTGTGGTTTCAAAAAAAGTCTTCGACGACATATTTGATTTAATCAGAAGTTATAGAACTTTTAAGTGTTAAAGCGGTTTTAAAAATGCTTTATAAAATAGTTAGGTGTCCTTTATCCTCTTTTAAAACCATTTACAATTAAGATATTGTAATCTTGTTCACGTACACAGTCAAACAATAATATGTTTAAGAAGTGCTTCACAAGTCTTATTTTTTTAATATACTTAAGTAAAACTAAATCTTCTTAAAAAAAAATAGATTATGATATGTTAAGAAATCGCAATCGTAAGTAAGTACATACTGCAACTTGTACAACATTTAGTCACAGTTGACTTTCTATTGGTAACTAGAAAAAAAAGTAAGTATTTTAAAAGGAAAAAACCGCCGCCAATTACTTGGGGATCAGAGCTTCCTCACTAATAAAACTCGACGTGTGGTGGAGTTTATAATAAAAGTAATTTTTGGCATTTCAAAAAAGTCACATTTTTTGACGTTTCAAAAAAAGTGACATTTTAACGTTTCAAAAAAGTCACTTTGACGTTTCAAAAAAGTCACTTTGACGTTTCAAAAAGTCACATTTTTTAACGTTTCAAAAATTGGGACCGATTTTGCTCATCCACGAACTCAATCTCTTCCTTGACCTCTAGAATGTGTGTACCAAATTTGAAAGCTTTATCTTAAAAACTGTAGCTGCTATCGCGAACCAGAGAAACAGGACACACAGACAGAAATTTTTTCTGTCTGAAATTTTGTGTATCGTCATAATTCGTCGAGATTCGTCCAGAAATGCAATAAAAATTTTCTAAATTTTTTTCACGAATACTTCCTGATTTTGAGGGGTGAGGAAGTAATTAAAATAAACTATTTGAAAATTATTGACGGATTCAAAAATATTTATTAATACACCCAACCTAAGGCCCATGTACACCGCCCTTCGCCACTTACTTGAAAAGTATATGTAAGACATCGTTAAGATCCTAAACAATAAATAGTCTATAAATTTTGATATATGTATCTGTTATGGTTTCTGAGTTAAAGCACAAACAATGTTTTTTCCCTCCATCTTTGAAAGTGTGTAACTCCTTTAATATGAATTATTGACAAATATTTACAAGAGTTTTCATTTTATTTTGAGCCCATAGACTTACTATGAATTTGGCTACATAATTTTGGAACACCCTGTATCAAACGTCTTTTATTACTAACATTAGTAAAATTTGCCAGAACTTTTGTTACATACGTTATATCATATATGGCAAAAAAAGTACATAAAACAAAGAATTCGTATGATAATATATTACGAAAATTATAATTTTGTTCAGTTATTACAGGGAATATTCTCTGAGCATAATTTCTATAAGTAATATCATTTTTCACGATGAGCCTATCAGTTACATTTTTATCATTTAATTTTTTTCTCAAGATTTTTTTGAAAATATGTACTTTATTTTCAATAATAATTTCACTCCTATTCGTATAAGGAACAGGACCGTTTATGAATCATAAAAAAAATTCTTTCTCAGCAGACCAAGAATAAAAAAATTAAAAATTTCAAATATTTGGCTCACATTTCGATTTTGAGCCCATTTTATAATTACAAGCCAATTTTTTATTTGGTATTTTGCGATTTTAGTTAAACTTTTTTTCAGTTATCTTGACATTCTCTATATCTGTATTATGCAGTTATCATTTTCAGAAGAAGCAGAAAATTTCCTGAAAAGTGACTTTTTGTCTTCGTACATGCAAAAACGTTATATTATCGTGTCTTTTAAAGAAAGTTGCCATATTTTTGTCATTCAATATGAACTGACATAAGTTGTTATGATATTTAAACTTAAATAAACTCGTTATGACTCGTTTGACTGCAGAAGTAAGGTTTGTTCGTGTATAAAGTGTAATATATTTATCTTTCTGTATTGGTAAAATTTCCTACAAAAACGCATCTGGAGGAAACACGAAATTATAAGAAAATAAAAATGTTCATTTTAAAAAAATTTTAAGAAGAAAGTGATTACTTATTAGTTATTTGTGTACTTACCGTATTCACATTATTATTCGTTTTTTATTCTTCATTTATTCTTTATCTATTTGTCAATAATGTATTCAAAATTACCAAAACTTAGTTGGAGCCGCGACTGACCGTTAAATATTGGTATCACTCAACACGTTAATAAGTGTCTCGCCTATCAGTTTTTTTAAAAATCTGATTTAAACACCATCATTCTGTAGATAAGATGGCGCACATTTTATAGATTTTTTTTTATAAATCTAGTAGTTAGAGAAATGACTTTGTGTAAAGCGAAGAGAATTGTTAAAATAATTAATTTTCAGCACCAGTGAAACCAAGAAAATGTGAATTTACTGCCGTATAGGCCCATGTAAAATTTCTTTTGTTATTTGAAAAATAGAAATTTGAAAGAATATTATGATTTTTTTTCAGGAAATATGACTAACTATGTCATGTGGTGTGGTTAGTTAGAAAATATTGAGTTATACCCTTATGAACCCGACAATTTTTTATTTCAGAATCTACAGGACATTAGCAACGAATCGAATTTGAATTTGATTCATCTCCAAGTTAATGTTAACTCGGTATTTACAAATCGGCCCTAAGTCATATTAATGTATTTGTAGCTATATATATAATCCGTATAATAATGTTTCATCTATCTGAAACCATTTTTGAGAAAATCCTGAAAAACTGAAATTTAGGAAATTTTTTTCTAATTTTCGCCTCAAAAATTAGAGTGACATTTAATTAACGACATAAGGTTTAAGTAATAACAATGACGAGTGTGTGTAAAAAAATTTGGTGCATTATTTAAAATGATAATGGATATTAATATGTTTCTTGTATAAATAAATCCGGTGACTGATGTTTAATTAATAAAGTAGGCAGCCCGAATGAGAGGTAGTATCAAAAATGTGTCACCAGAACTAGTGCAAGGGCTGGCCCCCGAATAAAAATCGCGCGTGTCCGAATGCAGGGGCGGCGCCAAAACGTACCCGAATGAATAGGCGAGATTTACAGCGAAAGGTGTACGCCGCCACCGGTCCTACCTGTGCACCGCCACCCGCATGCATCAGGTTGTATCGATGGGCCAGCGGGGGGCTGCCTTGCTAAGCACGCAGGCGCGCGTAAGGTGCTGCGAAGTGCCGGAACCAAACCGAGTCACAGTCCGGGCGAGAAAGCCATCGAGTGCGGCGGTCCACCTCTACACTTCCTATACGAACTGTTCACTCTATCACCGAGCCCTTTCAGTCCTCACAAGTCTTATTCCGGAAAAAACACCGGTTGATACGTGTTTATCACTCTATTTTTCAAGCGCCGAACGTCTTTTGCCTCTTGTCTCGTTTTCACACTCTACCGTGCTTCTCTACTATTTAGTGTACAACTCGACCAAAAGAAAGAAAAGAAAAGGTAATTAGTAATTTTTTCTCCACTTGCACGACCGCAGATATTTTTTTTATCAAATCAAAAAAAAAAACGCACTCAGTTTGTGTGAAAACGTTCCTTTTAGTACAAAACTATATTTTTTTAAAATAAAATAATAGTTAATAATTTATTTTTGGCGTTCTCAAAGGCAAAGACGTAAGGTCTTGTCCAAGAATTTAATGACAATCAATCATCAAGTAAGTGTAAGTAAATAAGTGTTAGCTGTAATTAGCATTTTGCTCGATTTAAAGTTTCTTGACCTTGTCAACGGCGTTTGTTGACTTGTCGTTAGTTTCAGACCGTCCTCAACTATTATAAACAAACCGAGCTAGATCCGGAAGAAGGGCCCAGTGCAATACATTTCAAATAAGACGTGCCCGCCACTCGCACTCAAGTCAATACTAGTATCAACATAATAATATTCATAATAATTAACGTTTTGTGTACTTTAGACAATCATACACTTTGTATATAACACAAAACACTGTCATATTTCCGCACACACATTTTCCTACGAGTTTCAATTAAATGACATATCTCAACTTTTCAGGACAATCTAATTTTGATCGCTCTTATTGACCAAGAGGGTTGTGTGCAAATAAATTAAATTTTCAGTATTAGAATATCTTAATTATAGCAGAACTATTTATTGAGACATATTTATTTATATTTATCATAAATAAAGGTATATTGTAATCCTAGTGTAATTGTTTGTGTGAAATACATATCTGTAGGCTAAAATAATATAAATAAGTATAGTATATTTTACGTAAGAAAAATCAAAGTTTATATTATAAAAGCTCAGTTATATATTTATTACAATCAAAATATTTATTAAACTAGGTAAATTTAATATTAAGTAATAAAGATAATCATAGACTTTACGGAGACAATCGTGCAATATAGCAAAGGATACCAAAAATTCAATAATCTTAAAAAAGACAATCGTTCGAAAGACAATCTCAGTCGACGCGGTGGTAGTAATTATTCGACGTAAGTACCGCTACGGGGTAGAAACGGATAGAATACGATAAATTCCCATAGAGTTGCATTGAAATTTCTTTGGTCGCGCGGCGATTTTAGCAATCACGACGTACTTTTTCAACGCTCCCGGCCAATATCCCTACGTAGTGCCCCTGTGTCCTGTCGTACCTTGTCCAGAGATCCCTCCCGCATACGCTCCTGCTCCGGTACCTTGTCCTTGTGGCCAATGTGCCCCGCACATGTACAATAACCACCACTTGGCCGCCCCGAGTACGCTTATAGTCAACCGATTCACCGAAATCAACTACTTTGACAACCCCCCAATCGCTGCGTCACCGGAAAAGTACGCCTACGAAATGGTAAGGACATTTTTTTCTTTCATGTTTTTTTAGTTGTTGTGGCGTCCTTCTGTGTTTTATGTGAGGTGGGTATTAGTATAAATATAACGCTAATCAGAACATTTGAGAAGGTAATTTACGGAAAAAAAAATATTTTGGGTATTTCGTTCCTAAAAAAATTATTCTCTGCTATCTAGTTTTTACGGCAAATCTACTTTAGCTGATTGTTGTAACTGATATTGTTTAACACAACATATTTTTAGCAACATGATACCCAGGATATTACAAATTAATTATAATTTTTTCTGTAAGAATATTGTTAATTTATATTAATTCAGATGATGCCATAAGAGTGTCAATTCTAGTATAGAATATGGAATAATATAATACTTTCTTTCGCAGTTTTTTGGAAATTGTATGCCAGTAAAAATACAAGCACTTCAGTAATGAATTGTTGTGTATTTTAAAAATTATATGTGTTCATTTTGTATTTATCTACCTGTTTATTAATCAAAGGAACCTCAATCATTTCCTCCATACTTTTAAGAAATCGTATTGGTTTGTCAATAACAGGGTAAATTTTTATTAAGAAAAATACGAAATTAAAATTTTCCACCTAAAATGAAGCAATATATCCCGGTTAAAGTACAGATAATATTCATCATTTTTTATATGTTGTATGTTAATGAATTAATTTCGATTTAAGTTGAAATATTGGTACTTACCTAAGAAAATCAAAAATAAATAATATAAAATTCAATAAAATTATGTAGTTAACAGTATTTCTTAATTTCTTATACTGTCATACCAATTTAATTTTGATTTTGTGTAATTTACCATACGTCTTAGATTTGAATGCAGTATTATGAGTATCTAATAAAAAGAAACAACCTTCCCAGTTCTTCCATTAGGCCTGATTTATTACAAAAAGAAGTGTATCGAATTAGAAATTCAAGTTACTAAGTTACGTGGTCAGGAAATCCCTGTAGTCCTAAAGTATTGGTGGTTTACATCAAAGATGTATTAGTGCTTGAGCTAAATTGAAAATGTTCAAAACTGAGGAATTAATGGGTCAACCTCTAATCTGTTACAGTCTAGTAACCATTAAAACTCAAAACATTTTACTTGATTCTAATATCTGATATTGTTAAAAGAGTTTATGTATGGAATTTAAAGAAATATTGTATACAGTGGGTTCCAAATTCACACCATTGCGACATCGCAACTGTAAGAGATAAAGAATCGATTAAATTAAAACTCAAGACATTTTAGTTGATTTATTATATGATGATTATTAAAAGAGTTTATTTATGGAATTTAAAGAGATACTGTATACAGTGTGTCCCAAAATCACACCATTGAGACGTCGACAACGGTGAGAGATAAAGAGTCGTATAAATTACCAGTGTTGTAGCAAATTTAATGCTGATTTTGAATTCGTCGAGAAATCAAGGCTGTGATCGTTTCTGAATTATTTAAAAATAAACTGGTATATTTTCGTTTTTGCCAAATATCTCAAAAAAAAAAACAATGTTACGAATAGAATACTTTAAACTAGAAGTATTCAGTTTTTGTGATGCAACCTACAACTTTCAATTTTCTTATCGGTGGCATATTAGATTTTTAGAGATTTGAAATCTGCATAAAATTTTCCTTCTGATGTATGACACTTCTGGTTTATATTGTTAGTTGGGACCTCACCTGGGAAAAGCTGCAAATCACGTGCGCTCGCGACTGAAAATGTCTTGCATGAACAGTACTTATGACTTTGTTATTATTGTGATGTAATTATAAGTTGTTCACTTAACATGAAAATGAAGATCGTTTTTTGTTGTCCCAACTAACAATATAAATCGTTAATGTCACATGAGAGCGAGAATTTTATGTAAATTTAAAATCTGTAAAAATCTAATATGGCGCCTATAAGAATATTGAAGGTTGTAAGTCGCATCACTGAGCACCTGGAGAAACTAACAACACTACTAAAACGTTTACGAAAAAGTTTTTAGAAAATTAAAGCATTGTCTTCGTACGATTAAACATTTTTGAGATATTCGGCAAAACGAAAATACAAAATTTCAGTTTTTTGGAAATAACTCGGACACGATCGCAGTTACCTTTGATTTTTTGACGGATTCAAAATCAGCATTGCTGCAACTTTGCTAATTTAACCGACTTTTTATGTCTTATAAACTTATTAAACTTGTGCAAAATACAAACGTGAAACAATTAAAAATAATAAAAAAAACATTTGTAAGCGGAAAAATGGTGAAAAATTCCAAAATAAAAATATGTGGCTATTTGAATACTTTGTGTCTGATTACAAAAAAGAAAAAAATGTAATTAATTAAAAAAGTCTAATAATATTTGTACTTTTATAGCATTTCTATTATTGTTTGTGATATGCCAAATCTTTAAAATAATCTAAAATCAATTCAATATTAAATATGTTATGTCAATGGCAAAGGTTTGTAGTGATTTTCTGAGTCAATATGTCAAAGTTTCATTAATTTCTAGGCTGTCACCAAATCTAAAAATATAAAATAGAAAAAGATCAAAATGTTTAGAAGATAATCAGTGATAACACTAAATATACCTAATTTTATTTCATATTTTCAATGGTTTTCCAGCATTTACATTAAAGAAACAAATGAAAGTGTAAAAAATAAACATTTGGGTGTTATTAAAAAAAAATTGATAAATGCTTGTCTTTTTTGCATCTATGGAATTTAGAAGTTATTTTTCAACCAATGACTTCAATCATGTCATAGAAGACGTAACAAATCGAAACAAATATAAAATGCTTTACTCATAATTTATTACAAGATATACAAATGCGTCTAGAATATGATTTTCATTTACCAGTAAAAAAATATTTAATTTCTCCGGTTTATTAATTCGCAACATTTGACTGATGAGGTTTCTAAAATTCCTGAATGATGAAATTTTACTTCTTTTTTTTACATCATTTTTGACATCATACACATCAGCTTGTTGGCTGAAATCCGCTTGATTTATCTGACAAAGGATAACACAATTGTATGTGGCACATTGTGAACCTTTAGGGAAAAGCTTAAGGGAAAAAATGGCTTGTTGCAATGTTTACCCTCAAAAATATAACAGCAAAATAAATTACCTTTACAATTTCAGACATGATTAATTTGATTTTAATTGTGTAATTTGTATGATATAATTATTAACACTAATCTAACTGGATTTAATTATACCTACAGAGGAATTTAAAAATGAAATTTGCAACGTACAAGTCAAATGAAATTTATGTTAAAAAATTATATGTTGTAAGACTTTTCATCACCAACTTCCTTGCATTTAAGACCCCATCCCTACGGTGATGTTCTTTTTCAATTACTTAGGCTTTAACTAAACGTATTATTTGCACTTCAAAAGTTGGCTTATATATATATTAAGTATGTAATCGAGTAGTAGTTATTTACTGAAAAATCTGAAAGGTGACATTCAAATCTGATATTATGACAGAATATGATATTTGACATTAATAATAATAATAATTTACCAATAAATAACCATTAGTCATGGTCCATTTTTGAGAGGCCACAGCTATCTTGGAACTAATTTTCGGACAAATGTCTATATGCATTTTTTTTCATCAAATATCATCCGGAATCACTGGATGAAGTCTTCCTTCACTGTAAAGAATCACCCTGTAAAACCGTAAATATGATGCTTCGTAGAGCATATCGTTGTGAATCAATATCGCCCAAGAATCCTACAACTCCAGAAACATCTAACAGCATGGCAATATCAGAGAACCATAATTTACTACAGAAAAGTTAATTATTTAAAAATAAAACATAAAAAAATGTGTAATTGCCGTTTTACATGGTGACGTATTAACATTTTTGAGAATAATTACGTAATGGTCATGTTATCGCACATTCTTGAATTTACGTACTTGCCTTTTTATGTTTTACATCATCATTTTAGAAAGGCATTTTAACATTTTAATAAAATTTTCTATACTTTGGCGAAGGCGCTCGTTTTAGAACCCAACTTTTCCTTTTTTTCAAATTGAAACAGCTTGAGGAAATTGATCAAGGTCAATTTCTCTAATGCGTTATCTTTAGAAATTCAGTTTTATTTTTTGTTTTTTTTTTTACGTTATATCATTTCACAAAATATGGAACAGGGAACTCAATTTTTTTTCTGGGGATTTGTGGACAAAAATACATAGCCACACAAAGAAAAAGTTCATTACCGGGAACCAAAAGTATTTTTCGATGCTGAATTCGAATCCGTAGTTAAAGGAGATTTATCGTACTAGGGTTTCTGTTTTTTAGCCAAAAACCCCTTGAAATGGTGTAAAACTATAGTAATAATTAAATAACCGAAATACATGGATCTAGTGTATTTTTCGACGCTGAATTCGAATCCGTAGTTAAAAGAAAGATTTATCGTGTCAGTTTTTTTTTTTTGGCCAAAAACATCCTTGGAAATGAAGTAAAACTATAGTAATAATGTAACGACTCTTAATGAAGTGTGAGAAATTGTAGATATTTTATAGTCTAGAGAAGAGAATATGCATTCAAACCATATTTCTATTAATTGAAACAAAATCCACCCTTATGGGAGGTGAAAACTACCTCTAAAACTCAAATAACGCATTTGAGTTTTTTCAAATCCTGTAGGGGTACTCTAGTTCTATCTCAGCGGTTGGCACCTCATCCGTCTTTATCATCCCTCTTTAAAGCTACAGAAGCCTGAGGATTGTTTCCAATTATTAGATCTTATGAGATCCCTCCATCAAATGTGGTAGGTTTTACTCTGCAATAGGGTGAGTTTTAACGTCATTAAGAGGATTGACTGGTTGTTGCGTCATGTCGGAGGTATATTTGGCACAATGAGCTTTAAAAATGTGTTTTTTTCTGAATTTAATTACCACAATCATTTGAGAGTAGGGATAGTTTTAACGACCCTCTAATGGTAGACTTTTTTAGTCTTGTGTCGACGGTTGGAACAAATTAACTCTGTATTTGTCCATCCTGCCTGAGACTACCAGAGCCTTTATGTTTTTTCTCAGATGCTAGAATTTCTAAGATCCATCAATCACAGGGGGTAGTTCCCCCCTCCTAGGAATGATGGTCGACCTTATTAGGAAGATGATCTAGTTGTCTTGATTGTTTGGCACAATGAGATAAACGTACTTGATCCTTTCCGATTTTCAATAACAATCATGTGAATCATTAGAGCTTAGGGGTAGTTTCTACCACCCTCTAAGGGTAGTTTATAGTCATTATATTGGTGGTTCAAGCGAATCCACTCCATATTTGTTCACCCTGCCTAAAACTACAAAAGCCTGAACTTTTTTCATCGTTATTGAAATTTACGAGATATCTCCGTAAGTGCGGGTGGTTTTTACACCCTTTAGGTGTGAGTCTCAACCCTTTAAGAGTAATGTCTGGTTGTCACACCAGATTCAGATATTTTGTCCTAAGAACTGCAAGAATTTGTCCTTTGTACATGTTATTTAAACCCACGTGCGTTATTTGAGTTTCAGGGATAGTTTTTACCCCCTTAAGGGTGGATTTTGGTTTAATTAATAGAAATATGCTATGGTTTGAATGCTCACTTCATTAAGAGTCATTACATTATTACTATAGTTTTACTCCATTTCAAGGAATGTTTTTAGCCAAAAAAAAAAACTGACACGAAAAATCTCTTTTTTAACTATGAATTCGAATTCAGCGAAAAAAAATACAGTAGATCCGTCATTATATTATTACTATAAATTTTATGCCATTTCAAGGGATGTTTTTGACCCCAAAAAAAAAAACTGACACGAAAAAATCTTTTTTTTAACTACGGATTCGAGTTCAGCGTCGAAAAATACACTATGTCCGTGTATTTTGGTTTTTGGTAATGAACTTTTTTTTCTTCGTGTGGCTGTGTAATGAAAACTTCCTAACAATCTGGTAAATTTTGTCAAGGTTTTTTTTTTATTTTTTGGAAGGAAAAGTAGTACAATGTTACTGAAAATTTTCTGGTTGTTCTGTATATCAGGACCATTGAGCTAATATTTTATAGATCAACATCAAGTAAAATACTTTTTAACACGCTTTTATTAGCTTCACCTGTATGTTTGTGAGTTTGTTTGTTTGTAACCGACTCTTTGGACTCGATTTTGACCCACTTTAAACGGACAGATTTAATTGAAACTTTGTATGCTTACGAAGAACCGGTAACAATACAATAATTTGATAAGTTTATATCATTGCCCTGATCAGGATCACCAGAATTAAATAATTTCCTCACGTAGCCTCTGCGTGAGAGCAAGTGGCTTATTACTGTTAGTACATTCCGTGATTCTCAGTTCGTTCGTTGGCCGAGCGGGCTAAGGCGCAAGTCTTAGTCGACGCGAAACGACGGACTCCTCGGGAGTAAATTCAAATCCCGTCTATGGCTGAAAAAAATATTTTTTTTTTCAGAAGTATCTGTTGGATCGTAATATGTTATAATATCAGCATCAATAAGCAATATAAATATAGTTTAAAAAAACTACAAAACACGCTTTCATAGCACATCAAACTAAAAAAGTGAAAAGTAAATATAGTTTAAAAAAACTAAAGAACACACTTTTAAAGCACATCAAACTAAAAAGTGAAAAATAATTATTAATATAAACTGAAAACAATAATGAACGAAAAAATACTAGTATTATTGTGAAAAAAGCGTGGGTTGCTCGATATACGAAAAATATGGCACAAAAGCAAAGCGCCCCACGCTTTTTTCACAATAATACTAGTATTTTTCGTTCATTATTGTTTTCAGTTTATATTAATAATTATTTTTTACTTTTTTAGTTTGATGTGCTTTAAAAGCGTGTTTTTTGGTTTTTTTTAAATTATATTTATTTTAAGTACGTTAAATATGTATATGTGACGATTCAAGAGGTTATATCTTATAAAGAATAAAATTATCAATAAATTAAATATTTAGCTATTACGTAAGTATTCTTTCAAACCTAATATGATAGCAAGTCATTAATTTATTAATTTAATTTATTGTCTACTTAAAACTTTTTATACTAACATAATCAGATAAGAATGACAGTGTAAAATATAGAAAACTATAGGCAACTTATTATCATATTAGGTTTGAAATTGTGCTTACATAATACCCAAATAATTAATTAGTTTTATCTAGAAATGCATAATTCGAAGCAAACAAAATAATTTTTTAATTAGCAATAATGTGAAATAAATAAGAAAACGAGGGCTCCAGCACGTCTCACTCCCATAAATATAATAAAAAAAGTTGTTTTGCTTTAAAAAAGCATAAATAACTTATGAAGTTATTTCACACGATTTCTTTACGCTCTCCGACTTTTAAAATTTAATTTAATGGAAACTATGTTGTCACTGAACACGATGGAGGGTACCTACATTTCAAATGATAGACAATGCGTGTTAATACACAGCATACACACCAGTCATGTTTATGTGTCTAAATGTAAAATGGAGAGTCTGTAATTTAAAACTTGTTGCTGTGTAGCTTGAATGTATATTGGAATCAGTAGAATTTTGAGTACGTTAGTTCACATATATTAGTAAAAAAGGGAAATTAGTAAAAATTAGAATTATACGATGAGAGTGTTAAGTGACATATTAATACTACTTTGACATGTAAAAGACAATGTCACATTTATCTGACATAAATCCTATTAATTGATATATGTATATATTTTTTAAATCAGATATTTTTTGTATGATTATATGCATAATTTGCTTTAAAAACTGTGCAAAAAAAGCAAATAATAAAACATCAGATTTTTAAAAAGATAATTTGATTTGGATGTAGGTAATTCTCGTTATTTTATTCTCGGGTTTGTATATATTTTATTCTCATTTTACAGTATTTTATCTGCCTACATATTTTTGTACAACATAAATAAACCGTTTTTTGTTTTAAAAGTCCCTCTCTTCTTAACGCGTTTGTGGTCAATTCACACAATCGGTGAATTATTTATTCAGTTTGGCCGGGGTCCAGAAGTTTTCAGTTTTGCTAACGTCCCACCGTCGCTAATTATTCAACAGCGGTTCCGTGATTTGTTACTTTCAATTAGCAGCTCAACAGACTTGAATTTATTAGGTTTTCATGTAATGCCTCCGCAAGTATTTACTCACTCGGGATTCATTACGGTTTAATATCGGACGCAGTCCTCTCCTATTTTTTCAAAGGACTGAATAATTATTGCTATTACGGAAGGTTTTGTATAAATTTGGAGGAGAGTAGTGGATTTATTTCCGTACAGTTGAGAGACAATAGTCAAATGGACGGCTTTTTATGTAAAAAAGTTTCCTTTTTGAATTGATGGTCCTTGACATCCTTCATCAGTTGCGTGAAACAAAATGTAGGAAGAATATATTTTAAAATGGTATTGCAAGCAGATAAATACGAGTGGTAATCAAGTTTGTTATTTATTTTCATTATCATAAGTATAGGTACTAGCTTGGTAACGCAGTGGGCTAGAATTTTGACTGACGAACGTAACTGGTTTTACTATCTGCCGACTTCCAGGTTCAAATCCCGGCTTCGACCCTGGAAAGTCGAAGGGAGTGGTTGTGTGCCCGCGTTTTTTCAACACCGTAACCCTCGCCCGTGCAACTTCGGCTTTGGATTTGAGGGATGTTTAATTTATGTGGTGTGTTTATGTCCAGCACAAAAATGAGTCGTCATTTTGACGCTGCGACTCGTATATGAAGAGTATTTTTTTTATTGTGTATTTTATGTTCCGTTTGTGCTGCTTTGTGCTGTAGAATACAAGTTTTATGTTTTGTATTATCTAGTAATATCTAAAACGAGTCGCCGGCGCCATCTTTTTTGCTGCGATCCACATGTGAAAAATTAAAATTTTATAATAATTATCCTATAAAACTCACATTTTGTATTTTTCTCCTTTTCAGCAATATCCAGTAATGAAAATGACTCGCCATCTTGGCGCAGCGACTGACATGAAGTAAAATTAGTATTTTATTTTACATTTAAATAATTTTTCTCTTAGACATATGAATGGGGCTGGCACATCAATAATACATTGCCTTTATGTATCATTTTCACAAAAAAGTGTATGTAATTTTTTTATGCCTAAACATTTTATTTACTATTCTGGAAAAAGAGATGCTATTTTTACCGTTAACTATAACCTATAAATAGGTATTAGCAATACATCTCGACTAGTAAATAAATATAGAACATGTAAGAAAGGTCTGTGAGAAGCCTACCAGAAAATAATTGTGGTCATTTATGGAGGTTAAAACTGGAAAGTAAATGCCAATCAAGTTAAACAAACTGTATTGAAATTCTTACTTACGGAAATAAATTGGTAATAGGACGAACATTATTTTTTTAAATTAACTACACTATTTTCAATGATTACGTAAATATTTTCTTAATTTAAATTCAGAGAGTATTTATGACAGTGCTTTTAAATGAATCCGTAAAAATAGGGATTTATTTAATTTACAATTCAAAACAGTGTTATTATTAATAGTTCCAGTTAATTCCATAATTTATACTACTCGTAATATAATTTTTATATTTATGGCAAAATCTAGCAAAACACATCTGTACTTTATCAATACAGCCACTGTTTGATTCTCAGAACACAGCGGCATAATCAAACATAACTTATCTTTGGTATAGTACAAAATTTGAATATGATGTAAGGCATAAATTATGTACAAAACCTTATCCTGTCCTTTATTTGTCGCTTGTGGTAGAACACTATTACGCACACTGAAGAGCCACGGAATACTTATTAGACATGAGTCTCTTAAATGGGAACGTTGCAATGTAAGCCAGAGACAGACAAGCCGACGCTGGTCAGCGTTAGCGTTACGATAGCAGCGAACTGTTTTTCATCTGGCTGTCATGTGGTCAACAGAGCACATTGTGCGTCATACGATGCCAAGTTTTAGTCTTCCTTGAATGCAATCTGTCTTATATTTTAATATATATATATATATATATATATATATATATATATATATATATATATATATATATATATATATATATATATATATATATATATATATATATATATATATATATATATATATATATATATTTATAGCAATTGTGTTCTTGGGATTTTTGGTTCTTTAATGATGTGAATGAAGGTCTCAAATTGTTTATTTATTCATAAACACATTTTACAAACGTTTCGGTGGCTGTTTTCCACCTTTTTCAATGCAATGACTTAAACGAAAAAATAGACTGATGTGGCACTTTATACTTTAACGTACAATAATGTTACTTAATTAATAATTTGTGCGTATGATTTACAAGTAACATTAAGTAACATTAAGTAACATTATTGTACGTTAAAGTATAAAGTGCCACATCAGTTTATTTTTTCGTTTAAGTCATTGGCATTGAAAAAGGTGGAAAACAGCCACCGAAACGTTTGTAAAATGTGTTTATGAATAAATAAACAATTTAGACTTTCATTCACATCATTAAAGAACTAAAATCCCAAGAACACAATTACTATAAAATATATAAATAAGGTTCAAAAGTCAAAAAGAAAAAACAACTTTCTTTCAAACTATATATATATATATATATATATATATATATATATATATATATATATATATATATATATATATATATATATATATATATATATATATATATATATATATATATATATATATATATATATATATATATATATATATATATATTATTGTGTTTTAAAACTTGGAATTTCAACTTTTTTCTTGAAATTTTAACTTATTACTAAATATTATATTAGTTGAAGTTGAAATTTCAAGATATAAATTGAAATGTCACTTTTTTTAAAAAGTTGACATTTTAAGTTTTACTACGAAACCTCTGAATGGTCAAGTGTTTTTTTTTTATAAACTTAAACTTTCAACTTTTTTTTTTAAATATATTAAAAGTTAACATTTCAAAAAAATGTTGAAATTTTAAGTTTAAAAAAATCATGCCGACTCTTTCTTCGGTGCAAAATCGATCGATTATACGAGGCTCTTTCGTCTTTTGTCATTTTTAACACGCTTTTATTAGCTTCACTTGTATGTTTGTTTGTTTGCTTGTTTGCTTGTTTGTAACCGACTCTTTGGACTCGATTTTGACCCACTTTAAACGGACAGATTTAATTGAAACTTTGTACACTTACGAAGAACCGGTAACAATACAATAATTTGATAAGTTTATATCATTATCCTGATGAGGATCGCTAGTCCTTTCCTCACGTATTCTCTGAGCGAGCGCAAAGGCTTAATATGAGTACATTCCCCGATTGTCACCTAGGTAGCGGTGGTCGAGCGGGCTAAGGCAGTCGACGCGAAACGACAGACTCCTCCGGCGTTAGGTTCGAATCTCACGGCTGAAATAAAAAAATATTTTTTTTTTCAGAAATATATGTTGGATCGTAATATATTATAATATCAGCATCAATAAGCAATATAAATATAGTTTAAAAAAACTACAAAACACGCTTTCATAGCATATCAAACTAAAAAAGTGCAAACTAAATATAGTTAAAAAAAAAACTAAAAAACACGCTTTTAAAGCACATCAAACTAAAAAGTGAAAAATAATTATTAATATAAACTGAAAAAACAATAATGAACGAAAAATACTAGTATTATTGTGAAAAAGCGTGGGGCGCTTTGTGCCATATTTTTCGTATATCGAGCAACCCACGCTTTTTTCACAATAATACTAGTATTTTTCGTTCATTATTGTTTTCAGTTTATATTAATAATTATTTTTCACTTTTTAGTTTGATGTGCTTTAAAAGCGTGTTTTTTAGTTTTTTTAAACTATATTTATTACGATGATACATACAAATTTACTTTGTGGTACTGAATGTTTTGATGAATTTTATCGCAATCCCTCATTGCATACTCATTAAAAGGCCATAAATAAATATTCTGCTATTCAAAGACAGTGTAATGACCTATTAAATATGATGAAATAGGAATATTGCAGGTACATACGAGGAGTGTGCCGTGTGCCATTTCCAGAAATTTGTACACGTATTTAGTAAAAATATATGAACATATTTAATATAAAACCTGTCACCGTTTTAAGAACAAATTCACACAATTTTCTCAGAGGCGTCAACTACCAAAAATGTAAAATAATTGAAACAGGATATTTATGCAGGGTGTCGGATCAATAATTGTACTATTAAATATAAAAAAAATTCGGTTAAACCCAAATTGTAATGAACTGCAAATAGCAGAACAAATTAACCTCTAAAATTATAAATAAAATTCTAATTTATCAGACATCATATTGTAGATTATAAAATACATAATTTGTTATATATGTTATAAACTTTTATCGTTTGAGCTGAAATTTTTATCAGATCATGTATTAACTGTGAAATTTAATGTCATATCTTCTATGACTTCGTCCAAGCCATGCAATTTATTTTTTTCTTTTCTGCCATATTCAGCACGAAGTGCCCACCTAGCAGAAATTACTTCAACTACTGGTAAACCTTTCGCTTTTGAGAGCAAAATAATACTATTCCTAGACCCGACCAGTTAACCATAGGCTGCAGAGAGCCTGCCCTAGTGTGAACTTTCCTCGCATTTTGACTAATGAGAAGCTGAGAAATATCTCCTTATCTAAAATCAACGCTTCATTCTTAAGAGGGATAGACATAGTGGTAGAATTTAAAATATTGCAAAAATTACATCATAATTCTGTATGGAGCAGCTGTTTCAGCCCTTCCGAGTTTCTGAGCCGATATTCTACAAAATAAGGTTTTGTTAATCTGCTTTTTCTTTATTTATGTTGTTTTGTTAAAATAACCTGCATTTTTCTTTCGGGAAAACCACCTTAATGTAAATTTCACTGTTTTTTTTTCTACCGATTGTTTCCAAAGTAGTATAACTAATTGGACTCTGGATATGTTGAAGTTGGTAGCAGCTACATAGAATAGTAGCTTTTTTTGTCTATAAGTCTTGTCTCATCTTTGAAAAAGTCTCTAAGATTCTTTTGTTCCTGAAGGTGAAACGTACATAAGCATCATGAATGAAATGTGGCTGATCATTTAAATTTCGATGTAATTAGGCATGTAATTATAAATAACTTTTCTTGTTCACTTATTTCATCAACTTGTAACAATTTTCTGACGTTTATAAGACAAAAAAAATCCACATGAAAAATAATTCCGTTCTAAAGAAAAATATCTCATAATAGTCGATTCTGGAATACCATGTATATTGAGTCAATTTTTATTTTATTTTAGTATGTTTTATGAAGTAATGGGTAAGATTTTTTCAAAAAAAGCTAATATAATATTCACACTTTCTAATACAGTATTAGTTCCCACAAACATCAAGTACTCTGTACTATGTTTAACACGCATTTCGTCAACCATGTTAGTTAGCGTTATGTCGACATGATTGGAACCAAAATTAAATAAGTTGTAAACATTTCCAGATATGCAAACTTGATAGCATCATCTGAACATGATTAAAATTTTATTAAAAACTAAATGAGTTTGAATCATCCCCCGAGTGTTTTGGTCTTTGTGAAAATTGCTTCAGTGTTTATGTCATTACTCAAAGGTTCTAACCGACGTTAGGATTCAAACTTTCTAATCTTTTATCAGTACGTTTACGAATAGAGTATTATTTTTAAATTCCTTGAATACTCGTTATTCAGATTCGGAATGCTTTTTTCAGAATCAGATTTCCCCAATCATATTTTAAAAGAAAACGACAGCAAATTTATTCAACGAGGCATATGTACTTAAACATACCCATGATCTTTTCGTTTTTGAAATTTGTAGCAAAATTTCATCACGCCGGATCTGTAGCAAATAAAAAGAGAAATGCTAAAACTTCGATAATAAATGAAGCAGTAGAAGTCCAAAGTATTGCAGATTCCACCCTTATAAAATTTATTTGGTCCAAGAACTCAATGAAGATAATGATTGTCGTTTGCAATTTTGTGAGCTGATAAGCGAACGGATATTATCCTAACTTTCTTTCTAACGTTTGTTTGCGATGAATGCTCATTTTTTGTCAATGGTGCAGTCCATCGCCATAATTGTCGTTATTGTGCAGATTCCAATCCTAGAATATTCCACGAAGTACATACTGAACGTCCAGAGAAATTACATGCCAGGTAGGTATTTTTTGGTGATCGTGTTGTCGGATCTTTATTTTTGCATAGTAATTTCACTTGAGAGATCTATGTATCAATATTATCGAGAATGACGGGCATTACTTTATTGAGTGGCCTGAATGTCCAACAACATTTTGAACAATGGCTTTAGCATGGTATATCACTTGACCCTTGGTATTTGAAATTTTGGGGGTAAATATCATTGCTGTTTAGAGGTTGAGGTTATGGAAATGGGGATTTTAATTGTCCCCCTTGAAAATAAAATCGATTTGTTCAGTTATTGTTTTGTCTAAAGTTGAGTCAAGATGGTATAAACCTCAGTGGACTGTTTTCGGTGGGCCACTCTGTATAAATCAAACAATTTTTTTTAATGTGTTCGACCTCGCCCAAAACATCTTTCTTTTCTAGATGATATTTTACAAGTTGTTGGCTGTTAAAGTCGAAATTTTTTCTTCAATAGAAAACAGAAAAAACTTTATTTCCTATTTTTATTTTTAGAGGACATCCAGCCAGGTATATAAACAATTTATCCTACGTTTCGTCTGAGTTTTCGAACTTTTTCAAGGTTAAAAGCTAAAAATAATGGTTTTACATAAGTCTTAAATTAGATTAGAGACAGAATACATATGTAAAAATGTGTTTTCTTACCTAATATAAATTTTCTATTTTAATTTCATTGTATGGACTGGTTTTATTTTGTTTTTCATCATTTTTTATTTGGTAGACACCAATCATTCTCTGCCTAACTCGTCAAACTACACGTACAACACATACCTACCAAATAAAAAATGATGAAAAACAAAATAAAACCAGCCCATACAATGAAATTAAAATAGGAAATTTATATTAGGTAAGAAAACACTTTTTTAGATATGTATTCTGTCACTAATCTAATTTAAGACTTACGTGAAACCATTATTTTTAGCTTTTAACCTTGAAAAAGTTCGAAAACTCGGACGAAAACGTAGGATAAATTGTTCATATACCTGGCTGGAAGTCCTCTAAAAATAAAAATAGGAAATAAAGTTTTTTCTGTTTTTTATTGAAGAAATAATCTTTCATTTCTATTCTCACTTTACCCATATGTCACTTATCATTTGTTCAGTTCTTAACCTCTTTGCTAATACAGTGTCAACTACTGTACGCATCATAGGTATATCCAACACGCACAAAAATCTTCCGCATTCTTTCAAAGCATGAACTCTCCAAACAAAAAATGCGCAACAGCAACAAAAGGTCCATTACTCGAATTGAACACCTGTGCTGTTGGCCTTTCCTTAGAACTAACATGTGCGTGGTTTTTAACACATGTAGCGGTAAGCTAATACATACACCCTGATATGTAAACATACGGTGTGTTTACATTGAATATGTATATATAAAAGAAAAGAAAACGCTGTCAAATCTATATTTAATGTGTTTCACAAGCAAATTATATACACGGTTTTTACCCAAATGACTATTTAGAGGCTACTGACGTAGTACCTCATCTATTTCCATGTTAAATTAATTGACTGTCAAATAATAAATTCAGGATCGATGTGGATATTATTTTATTCCACGTTTTAAGAATTTTTTAGCTATTAATTATAGAAAGAATAAATAGCAATATAGGTGTGAGGAATACACCAGAACGACAAACAGTTTTTACTATTTTATATTTAACTTCTCGAAAATACAAAACTAACAACAATTATAATTATGATATATGTATGTATGTACGTGTGTAAACACCGAACAGCACAAATTTTACTAACTACGTACTTCAAAATCTTAGAACCTAGACATGTTAATATAAACAATGATAAATTAATGGCACACCCTTTTTTTTAACCACCACATCTAAACGTCTTTTTAAATAACTTGATTCACACTTTGTCTGTTGCATAACAGTAATATACCGTGTGTCCCTAACAGTTCGTCCATCCTGACTCAGTTTCGTCCTCTAAGCGTTGGGCCATTTCAGTGGAAGAAACGTCGGACAACCTGTAGAAACAACTATTTATATTTTTTTTTACGTTTTTCTTATTAGTTCCGTTGATTCCATTCCTAGCGTAACTGCTAGAAGTTATTATTATTATTATTATTATTATTGTCAACCTAGTCAGTTGACTAGTATTCCTAGCGTTTATGCTAATAATTTTTTTTATCAGGCTAGTGAAGACTAGTATCCCTAGCATTTGTGCTAGTACTAGTATTTTTTTATTTATCATCAGCCTAGTTAGGTGACTAGTGTTCCTTGCATTTAAGCTAGTCAGTTTTTTATCAGCCTAATCAGGTGCCTACTATTCCTAGCATTTAGTCTAGCAGAAGTTTTTTTATTATTATCAGCCTAGTCAGGCGACTAGTATTCCTAGCATGTATGCTAGTCTTAGTATTTTTTTTTATTATCGTCAGCAAGTCCGTTATGTTCGGATCGTATCAAAATCGAAAATAACGAGATTTTCGCAGTAAACAAAGTACTGTTGTGAGTGAAACTTCAGTATTAGAGAAAAAAGAAAGCTAAAATCTCGGATATTGCAAATTATGAGAAATGTGAAATTGATAGGCGGCTGACTAAATTCAGATAAGGGTGTGCAATATATTGAGAAGTACTGGTATCGCGTATCGTATCGTAACGATTAAAAATTTCCGGTTGGGTACAACACGAAGTTGCGGTTCACTAATAATCAATTTTAATGTGCCTATCTTATTCCTAAAATATGTAGTCATCTCAACTATTTTGTTATAAATTTAAGTATTCATGGAAAGGGATTTATTTTCAAATTTTTTCGTGTTTCTGAACTGTCTATTTGTATAATAAAAGCAATCTGACCTCTAGGTGCAATGACAGTTGAAGATTTTGTTACTATTTTAGATACATTTCCTAATAAAAAATTATTTCATTTGCCGTTATTATGTTTAATTAATGTAATAATATGCTCTGCATCACTCGTACTAACAAGAGACCCTACGGCTTTGGGGAAACGGATTTTTTATGATTTTTAGTAGAAAGGTAGTACACCATGTGAGTGTACTACCTTTAAAGTAGTAAAGTGCCATACTCAACTAAAGCCGAGAAAAATGGACTTAAAGTTTTTAGTGCACGTTATATATCAGTTTTGTGGATCATCGACCGAGTGTGCTGTGGCGTAGTAGTAACGCTCATGTTTCATAGGCTTCCGTGCTTGGGTTCGAGTCTCGTGTTGTGTATAATTTTTTTTTCTCTTTTTTTAAATTGTTATTTACATTATTCACTAGAAAAATAAAGAAATAATTTATTTATTTTTCTAATGAATAATATAAATAATTTAAAAAAAAGAAAAAAAAAATTATACACAACACGAGACTCGAACCCAAGCACGGATGCCTATGAAACATGAGCGTTACCACTACGCCACAGCACACTCAGTCGATGGTCTACAAAACTGATATATAACGCGCACTAAAAACTTTAAGTCCATTTTTCTCGGCTTTAGTTGAGTATGGCACTTTACTATTTTACAGGTAGTACACTCACATGGTGTACTACCTTTCTACTACAAATCATAAAAATCTGTTTCCCAAAGCCGTAGGGTCTCCTTGAGTGCAGTATAAGAAGTTAAGTATTTCCTTATCAAATTAAAAATCATTTTATAAAAAAACAGAAAATAATTTATTTAAAGTCATGTTTAATTTCATGTTAAAAATCATGGGAAAACAAAATTTCTGTTGTGGAAAACCTGGAAAATTCAGGAAATTTTTTTCAGCTACATAAAGTCCGAGCCTTGTTTTAATTTTATCCTTGTTTTGCAATAAATTAAAAATTTTTGTTTGTAGTGAAATCTTCCTGATTTTCTTACAATATTATACATTACCAATCTAGTTCATTGTGTAAAAAAACTTCTCTAAATAGTAATTATTTCTTCAATAAAAAACAGAAAAAACTTTATATCCTATTTTTATTTTTAGAGGACTTCCAGCCAGGTATATGAATAATTTATCCTACGTTTCGTCCGAGGTTTTCGGACTTTTTTCAAAAGTTAAAAGCTAAAAATAATGGTTTTACATATGTAAGTCTTAAATTAGATTAGTGACGGAATACATACCTAAAAAAAGTGTTTTCTTACCTAATATAAATTTTCTATTTTAATTTCATTGTATGTGCTGGTTTTATTTTGTTTTTCATCATTTTTTTATTTAGTAGGTATGTGTTATACATGTAGTTCGACGAGTTGGCAGAGAATCTCTGCCTAACTCGTCGAACTACACGTACAACACATACCTACTAAATAAAAAATAATGATGAAAAACAAAATAAAACCAGCCCATACAATGAAATTAAAATAGAAAATTTATATTAGACTTATGTAAAACCATTATTTTTAGCATTTAACTTTTGAAAAAGTCCGAAAACTCGGACGAAACGTTGGATAAATTGTTCATATACCTGGCTGGAAGTCCTCTAAAAATAAAAATAGGAAATAAAGTTTTTTCTGTTTTTTATTGAAGAAATAATTTCTACTTTAACAGCCAACAACTTGTAAAATATCATCTATTCTCTAAATAGTTGTTATACAAATATTTTTTCTGCAGCCATCTAAAATTTGGTCAATTTTTGGTGTGGAAAATACATATTTACTGATCTAGTCGGGTAAAGTGACATAAAGGATTAAGACTAGCAAATATGGTTGCAAAGAAAATATTGTACGCAACACAGCCAGAGAGTGTTTTTACTTGCGCTCACCTCGAATTACCTCTCCATTTTTGCGTCGGTAATATTTTCCTTCAATGAAATCAGAATAATACGACGGTAATAAGCGTTAAAAAGACTGACAGTGCATCCGACATGATTTAATGGGATAACGTAAGCTGGCGGTACCCAAATCAATCAAAGTTTAACCAGTAATCAGGAATAACCCTAATAATCGCATGTTGTACGGTTTAGCGATCTCCGCTAATGCGAATCAGAGTAAACTATCTTAATTGGATAAGTGCAGTTAAATCCGCGGGTTTCTAACAATTAGATCTACCAGAGCCGAACGGAATTAACAGTCTGGGTCTGGTGCATTTATTAGCTTAAATATAATTCTAGAAAATAATATACCTAATTATCTTTATATAATATGTTAACTCAAAAGAATTGCAAGTTTATCTATCATTCTGTTAAATATAACAAAAAAGTAACAAACCGTTTTGATATGCAGATGACTTTAATCATACAAATCTGCTTGTGTTAAATTAAGACGACGATATTTCTTTAGACCACGATTGTTTTAAATCTCCATTAGTAGAGTTCGGATATCATCGAGTCATGACGTCAAAAACAGTGTCAACCACTTTTTAAAAGGGGCCGCCTCTTAAAATGGCCAGTTTTCAAATTTCCGAAACCAATTATATGGAAATACACGTATTAATGACCTCCCTAATAGCGGCACCCCTGTAAAATGGTCACGGCCACTTTAAAGACAATTTTCTTTATAAAATACCTGCAATTGTACCTCGCATTACCGGTCATAAATTTTGTTGGCAAATATGTACCTAAAATTTTTCGAATTTTCGTAGGTAGAATTTTATAAATGCAACAATTATTGCTATTTCTCATAGTAATTTCAAAACCCTAAGCGATAAAGAGGCTGTAGTTTCATAGATTTTGAGTTAGTTTATGTTCAGCTGTGATTTTGTTACAATCATCATGGCGCTAAAAAAGAACGTTTGTCTCTTAAAGGCAAAATTGATATTATTGTGGAAAGCGAAAGTTCAGTAATAGTGCTCGAAAGTGGGCTGAAAAGTACGGTATTGGAAGGACACAAATTAACGAAATTATTAAAAACAAATCCGACTTAAAGAAACTCTTTGAAGAATGTTCCAATCCAGAACAGAAGAGAAAATTTCCCAAAACTGAAGTATTGGCCATTGACCAAGTAGTTTACAATTGGTTCTGTAAAGCCAGAAATAAAAACCTCATCATATCTGGACCTCTAATAAAAGAAAAAGCGTTAGAAGCAGGTGAAAGTTTAAAAATGACTAGTTTTAAAGCCTACATACGCTTTAAAACAATTTGCGGTGAGTTAGCTGATGTTGACCTGGATAGGGTTTAAGCCTGGAAAACAAAGCTATAAGTAATATTAAAAGACTATTTACCAAAAAAAGTGTACAATGCTGATGAAACCGGACTTTTGTACCTTGCAGTGCCTAACAAAACTTTTGCTCTAAAAAGTGAAAAATGTGCCGGTAAAAAAACTGCAATACAAAGATTGACCATTTTATTTTGCGCAAATATGGAAGGTGATAAGGAAAACCCATTAATTATAGGGAAGAGTAAAAACCCTCGATGTTTTAAAGGATCTCATATCAACATACTGCCTTTAGAATGGGTATCCAATAAAAAAGCTTGGATGACAACAGTTATACTTCGTGGATAAAAAGATTTGACAAAATGAGGAAACAAAATAGAAGAGTCATATTATTATTTCTGGATAATGCCACGTCCCATTCTAAAGTGACACTAGACAACGTGAACATTGTTTTTCTGCCTCTAAACAACACCTACTGTCAGCCATTGGATAAAGGGATTATTCATTACTTTAAGATGTCTTATAGAAAATTTCTAATCAAAAGGCTTCTAACATTCACAAACAGCGAAAGTTCATTTGAAGATACAGAAAAGAGCATTAATTTAACTAGCGCTTTAGTTTGGATATCAGCAGCCTGGAAAAATGTTTCATCAGCTACAATTTCAAAAAGTTTTGCAAAAGCAGGATTTTTGGAAAAGGTCCAGCAAGAGGAAGATTTCGATGAGGAAGATGAAATTCCACTGGCCCAGCTTCTTCCTGAATTACATGATGTAAGCCTAGAAAATTATATATGTATTGATAGTAATGTTTTGACCGAAAATCCTAATTTTGGCATTCAAGAAGTAATCAATGAATTAATTGATGATAAAAATTGTGATTTAAATAATGAAAGTGATGTGGAAAAATATGGAACGTCAAACATTAAAGATATGAGTGAAGTGTGTGAAAAACTAAGAGATGTGCAAAGTTTCCTAGTTTGTAATGATAGAAGTAAACTGGCTGTAAAAATTGTCCAAATTTTAACAGAATGTGAATCTCAGGTTTTACAAACAAATTAAGGACAAACTTCAACGAACTAAGTAAGGATCGTAAACCTACTTCATTATGGGGTTATTATTCCATGTTAAAAACAAAACTATAAATAAGAAAAAAATAGACAAAAAAAATATCCTAATTTATTTGCCATGCTTAAAAGAAAATCGGAGGGCTACAAGCCGAAAAAATCTAAAATTTTAACCAAGAAACATATAACAACATTTCTACAAACAGCCGACAATGAAATATATTTGGATTTAAAGGTGATTTTTTTTCAATATTCTTTTTGCTTTTTCAACAAAATATTTATTTTTTTAAGGTCTTACTGATTTTTGGAGTGGCGGGTGCCTGTAGAAGAGCGGAATTGACAAACTTATTAAAAGAAGATGTTATAAACAAAGAAAGTTGTTTCCAAGTCCGAGTAAGAGATATAAAAACAAAAATTGATAGAGAATTTTTTTATAACCCCAGAAGACATAGAAGGTGTTAATATGATGGCTAGTGTTAGTATGCTGAAATGGGACCTCCAAATTGTACACATAATCGTTTTTTTCGTTACATGTAGAAATAAGAAATGTGTTAATATACCGATTGGTATAAATACAATTGGGGCAGTATCCTATAAAATTGTCAATTTTTTGAAACTATCCAATCCTAGACAATATACTGGACATTGTTTTCGACGTTCCTCAACGTCAATACTAGCGAATTCTGGAGCCGACCTTTTTAACGGTAAAAAGCATGATGTATGGAAGAGTAATAAGGGGTGCATTGGAACATCCGAAGAAAATAAAGAGAAAACTGCAATTAAAATATTAGGTGAGAGTACTTCATCAGCATCATAAAACAGATTGGATGTTTGTACCACTGTTAATACAAAGGCAACGTCTTCCCAATCTGGAGTTAATCACATAAATTGTCAAAATTGTGTGATTAATATTTAGAATAAGTAGTGTTGATTATTTATTACTTGTATATATTGTGTGTTGACAATAAATAATGTTGATTAATTAGTTTTTTTTATGTATAAAAAATTAATTAAAAAGTGAAATTTGTGTTCTTGAAAAATCTTCTACAGGTTGAAATTGTCGGAAACATCACAATATGTTAAAATAAAACGCTACCTTGCCAATAAAAAAATTAATAAGTCGAGCGTAGATAAAATCTTGTATATTATACGTAACACTGACGTAGTTTTCCACGAAACACCAAAACACTATATACTGCACTCGACGTGCGTTTCGCCATCCAAGTTGGCATCATCTGGAGATGATTAAAACTAAACTTATGTAACAATCTACCCTATTTATACCTAAACTATTGTCATGGTTCACCGAACCGCCACGGTTCGGTAAACCGTGACCCACTAACCAATAAAGCGGGCTATTTGGGATAGGCCCTCTGTCACTATTCATACTATTTTTACACTTTATGATTTCCAAGCTTTCAAATGTATCTAGCTGTCTAGTATTTGTTACATTCCTAATTAATCTGAAATTGCTAATATCTATTTTATGGTTGTTCTCAAATGCATGTTGGGCTACACTAGACTTATTTATTTTACCATATTTGAGATGGGCCATATGCTCTTTGAATCTAGTTTGAATTGATCGTCTAGTCTGTCCAACATGTTTTTGATTACAGTCCTTACAGCTAATTTCGTAAATCCCCGACTTTTCCTTTGTTTCAATTTTGTCTTTTGGATTGCCTAAAAGTTGTTGAAGTTTGTTTCCCGATGAATGAACAACTGTCATACCTACATCTTTAAAAATCTTACCAATGCCACGGGTGAATAGAAGGTCGAATGGAATCGATACAAATTTCGGATTTTCTCTTTCATTTTGAAAGGTCGAGGAATTTCGAAGCGACTCTTTAAACTTTCGTTTCCTAATTATTTTATCAATTAAACTTACAGAATATCCATTACTCGCAGCTATATCTTTAATCAATGTCTTTTCTTTTTCAAACCTCTCCTTACTGAGGGGGAAGCTTAATAGACGATGGACTAGAAAATTAAAACTCGCCATTTTGTGTTGAGCACAATGGTGAGAGTCCTTAGGGATATATCTTAGAGTACTGGTATCTTTTCTGTAAATGTCATATTCTAACTTATTTTCACTATTTCTAATTATTAATACATTTAAAAATGGTAGCTGTCCAGAGTTTTCAGTTTCATATGTGAATTTAACTGACGCGAAACGACTGTTTAATTTAGATACAAAGTTATCAATATCAGCGACTTTTGTATCGAACACTGCAAAAATTTCATCCACATACCTAAGCCAAACCCTCTCGTCTGTTTACAGAACTCACCTTGGGTTCGTTCTGTAAATTTCAGACGCATGTAATAAAATACTTCATATGGCACTTATAATATATTAAATAATCAGGATCATATTAAAAATCTTGCTAAGTACCCACACATGGAAAAAACTAAATCTAATTATTTACTAAGCATTCCATTTTTTGCCAGAGCTTAATAGCCCAAAAGAATGTTTCTCAATTACTGTGAAGGAGGCAAAGTGGCTACTTAACGAAGAAAACAAAAACAAATTCGAATCGCTCCGCAATTTATTAGCCTTCAGTTCCGTGAATAATGGTAGACGGATCATCTCCCATCTTTGTGCTCATCTGTCTGCCTGTTGAAAGTTGAAAACCTCTTACGTCTTACGTCTGCACGTCTGCAAGAAAGCAACCCGTATCCTCTGGAAAACATAAAATCCTTTCTTGACGTAAAAGAATAACCGTTTACGCGAAGTATGAAAGTTTTTCCCATTGATACGTCTCCGGACGTATTTCTATATAATTTCGTTAAAGCCTTTTGTTCGGCTTCGAATATATCGCGATCGGAATTGAATCAGACGTTATAAAATAATATATCAATCAATTTACTTCAGGCACCTCTATGATATTGCAGCCCATATAGAAGGTGGTACAGAGTGACTTGAACTGTCAGAAAAACGTGTATTTTAAAGTATATACTTTATAAAGAGTTTTGCTGCCTTTTTTTACCCCTAAATCATGTGCTTTGGGGGTATTAAAAATATATACACAGAGACAGAATAATTGTAGACATGTATCTCAAATTATTTTTAATTTTATTTTACTTTTTTCTTTTCAATTGACTAATTGTTCTGTAAATTATTACGAAAATAAAATCGGTTTTCATGATTCAGTTAATCTTTCATTTGCAACAAATTATTTCAACCGGAGAAATATACTAGATGGCTTTTTGATCGTATGATCTCTTCTTGAAATAAAAAGAATATCGGCTTGGTGGTGCGAAAAAAGGACAGTGGCACATGTTTCTACTCCGGTTTAAAAACAGATCAAGTCGATTAGAGGTAGTTTAAGAGGCATTGACCTTGATTTACTAAAATCCTATCTACAAAATAGAACCCAGCACATCAATTTACAGTTAGGAGAATGCACTTTAAAAAAAACAGCTACAACAGGTGTTCCTCATGGTTCAATTCTAGGACCCATATATTTTCAAATTATGTAAATGATTTACTTGTAAACGGAACTTCTAATAAAACAGCGTTTTTTGCTGACGAGAGAACTCCTAGGAACATAGGGAAAAGTTATGAAGTCTTGAATAAAATAAAGAAATTTTAAACGAAGCTGCTAGATGGCTTTAGGCTAACGAATTAAAAATGACCTGTGAAAAAATTTAAAAATTACATAGCAACTCTATTAAAAGAGTGGTATCCAAAATGAAATTGACACCGGTAAGTTAACCATTTAGCAAATAGTTGCATGAATCAAATATGGAAATCATATCTCATTTCTGTCTGAAGTAAAAAAAAAATGTTAAAAAAAAAAGTAAAATTCAGCACCTTATATTACAGAAGCCGTACATTCTAGGATAATGTTTGTATAGTAAACCCCCATTATTTTGACAAGTTCTATCGATACCTAAAGTTACCAGTATTGTAACTGAAGGGAATCATTTCTTAAGTGTAAACATTTTTCTTTTTGTTGAGTCAATATTTTTTTTGATCTCAATATTTTTTGTTCTAATACTAAGAATACTGTCATACAATTCAATGCAATTCTTGCTTCTAGATCCAGTAGTTGTTTTAATAGTTTCTACGATGGAAGTGTTATGTTTGATTTACCATCTACCTAAAATTCTTAGGCTCACGCATTCAGATAAGAATGACAGTATAAAACATAAAAAACTATATGTATTTTTAATTGTGGGTTCCGTATATCTGCAGTATGACCACGTAAAAGATCCTTGCCCCACTACAAAGTTTAGAATTGGCGAAATATTTACATAGATTATCAGTGTTTACACAACACTGCTGAACTTATCTCCTCTTGGTAGTTGGAATAGGTCGACGTTAATAAGTAAATAAAGTAAAATAATAGAATATAATCAAATTTTTCAAAAAATACAATTGACTTTTAAAACTTGGCCCGCTAATGAAATGGTTTTTTTTTAATCCGGAAATCAGTTTTATTTTCTTCTTGACGTTGAATTTAGGAAAGGGTAATTATTATGTTCTGAAAATTGTTGGAACATGCGTCCTCTATATGTATGAAAATGTCAATCGACTTCCCATCGTTCATTTAATCTCTAAAATCAATGGTTTATTTGGCAAAAGAAAATGAGTACCTTATTTGGGATAATTTAAAGCGGACAGTATGTCTAAAATACCAAATAGGGATGAGTTTACTAGTTAATACACTGAGCTACTGTTCTCATACAGTTTTTTGAGCAATCCACATTAGCGCGTTTTATCGGAATTTTCTACAATTTTTTTTCTTAAAAAAGTACTTATTTTCTTAATTTTCCATGGAATTATAATTATGGAAGACTGTGCTTTGTAATGTATTATAATCTCACTTGGTTTGCTCACTGTGTATCTGCGGCAAAGCTCAATATTTGCTCAGTTATTTCAAGGGAACTAGATTTCATCATCGGCCGTCACCGAGCTATCATCTAAAAGTCAATACCAATCATGAGCTGCAAGCGTTCAATCAAAGGCAGTAATCTCACCAAACATTAGAGCTCACCAACTCAAACAAGAGGCGACCGGAAGATATACAAATTTTCAAAATAAACAAACGCCAAATTATTACGATATTATAGCTAATGTAAAGTGTTTATTTAGATTTTCGTTGGGGGGTTTAACGAAATGAATTAAATGATTATTTAGAAATACACATTTCTGGATTTAAGTAGTATACCTAGATTGGTTCCAGCACTTAATAACAGGAATATAGTAAATGAATCTTTATTTCCATAGACTTTAGTATTAGAATACAGTCAACTTAGTAAAACTGCACTACACTGAAATTTTCCAATAAGAATGCAAAATTAAATAAATAACAATAAATTACAATGAAGACACAACAATGCGTAAACTTAATAAAAGACGACTAGATCAAGATACTAATTTTTCATATTTCTTATCTTAAAAAGAAATTATAGTATTGTTTAGAGTTTCGAGCAAAATTTAATGTATTGTTTATTATTGAATACCTAACTAATGTTTTAAAATTTTGGAAAAATGATCCTCAGTACTTTCCAATAGGGCTTTGAAACAGTTTGGTAATTTTTAAGGAGAGTAATGATTGGATTGCTTATATAAGGTATCCCGAAATTGAATTTCAACATCTTAAAGGTAGATTCCAAACTCTCAATCATGGCATTTGAGCCGTTTTTGAGATACAGGGAGTTAAATATTACTGGTACTCACAATCATTTTTCAAATATCTTCGGAGCCGTTTGAGATATATTTTCCAGATTTAATACGCGATTATTATAAAGCCAGTTATATCTTCAGTAAAGATGGTTGCGATTGAAACTCCGGATGTTTACTTTTTTCCAGGCCAGTTATCTTTTACGCAACCCAATTTTTTTGACCATGATCCTATGTTTTCTAGGTAGAAATTTCATATAATTTGCAACATTTTTTTCTATTGTAATTTTTCGATATCTCTAAAAGTTTAGAAACAATTTGGCAAAATGTAGCGGCACTGTGTTACATAAAAATGGAAAATATGGATTAATTAAAAATTTTAATTCACTTTTGATTTACTGTGTATAGTGGTCAGTTGTTTGATGTTCGTTATTAGTTTAATTTATGGTCATTTTCATTATTAATTATTTTTTGTTGTTAAAATAAATACTCTACTCTCTTATTTTTAATTTTCATATGAAAACCTTCGAAAATCATAAATTATTATAAAATTGTAATAACTGATCGAACATTACGTACATAGTGAATCAAAAGTAAATTAAAATTCCTTATTGATCCATATTTTCCATCTTCATGTAACACAATGCAGTTAAATTTTGCCAAATTTCCCCTAAACATTGCAATAGTAAAAAAAGTGGCAAATTATGTGAAATTTCTACTTAGTAAACATAGCATCATCTCAGACGTCCCAAAAGAATGGGATGGGTTAAAAGATAACTGGCTTGGAACAATTAAACATCCAGTGTATCAATCTCAACCAAATCTTTACTGAAGATGTAAATGGCATTATAATAATCGCGTATTAATTAAAACTGGAATAGATATCTCAAACGTTTCCGAAGATATTTGAAAAATGCTTGTTCGTACCAGTCACATTTAACGCCCCGTATCTCAAAAAAGACGCGGTTTGGTATACAGACTGAAATGATTTTGCTTTCCTATTCACAGCCGTTCGAATGAGGGCTACCGTTTTTAGGCTCATTTCGTACACCAGTAAATAAAAAAACTTGGTAATTATGCCTCACTGTTGTGCAGTTCAATTTTCTTCGGAAAGAAAAGGCGGACATATGTTTCCGAGAGACAAAACTCGCCCAAAATAGTGGTTGTTAGCGATTCGCAGGGATAACTTTACTCCTTCGAAACATTCGTGTGTTTGTAAGAGAAATTTTAATCCTGACGATTATGCGTTATCAAAGGAGCCTATTACAGAAAATCTTTAAGTAATAATCATGCACGTTCGTTGTTTTCATCATGCTCATGCTTGATTTAACCTAACCTTAATGACATAGGACACCTCTGATAGGTACAATAATTTCCCTACTGAGCAAGTAAATTACAACTTTCCCCTTCTGTCATCATTATTTTAAATGTTTTTCAGCTAATTTTTATAAAAATCACTATCAACCCGCGTTAAAAAGCCATAATAAACATTAACGTTCAGTGACATTTACCTTACCTTACACTAGCGCCTCTTGTGGTTAATTCAAGCGCGGTAGACCTTATTAAATCAATATTTGTATACAGACGTGTTTTTAAGTGCTCTTGTTATTTTGTAGAATTTAATATAAAATCGAATGTATCCTGGATTATTATTTTGAGTATCTACCCTAACAAGTCATTATTTTATACTGGAATTTATCTTCAGTCATTAGTTCAAGCGCGTTGCGTTACTTTGATAGTGACAGGCGTCAATTATAAGTTTAACTCAATCAACAGAATTTTAATTAGCTGTCACTTTGACAGTGACAGATGTCAAGTACCATTTGAATTCAGTAGTAGTAATTTAGTCTAAATGTCACTTTGACAGTGACAGATGTCAAGTGTAATTTGACGCTAACCTTAATAATCTTTAATAGCTGTCACTTTGACAGTGACAGCTGTAAAGGATCATTTGAACTCAACTGCAGTAATTTGAATTAACAACTGTCACTTTGACAGTAAGAGACGTCAAGTATAGTTTGTTATTTTGACAACTGAAATTAATTTTGCTAATCTGCATTAAAAGTGACTACATTCCCACTTTATCAGTTCGTTACCGTTACCTCAAAATTGTCTCCTCCAATTATGTCAGTATTAATTAAATGAATTTACTATTCTTTTGTATTTATTGTTGATCCTGCAAATAGAATGTTTGTGATTAAACCATTTCAGTTGAAGTTTACGACCTTTAATTTCTTAATGAACCGTGGAGTAATTATGTCTCCACTGTAGTTACACCGAATACAATAGACTGTTGGTTCTCCAACGACGGAAAAACTATTGTCCATTTTGTAAACCATACATATGTCGTTACAGGGTGTCCGCGTTTTTTTATCAATGTAACGCCTCGCCCATGTAGCGTCGTCTTTGGATTCAGGTTTGTCTATTTTCTGTAGTGTTTTATGTTTATATTTATTGAAATTTACATATATTATGTGGAATGCTACGAATGAGATAGTAAGTATTTTTCCTTTAAAAACAAACACCATCGCGTTTTACAGTTTTTGGCATGGGATGTACGTTATACTTTTTGTCAATAATCTCAAGTTATTATTATTAGGTAAAAACAAATAAAAACAGATGTTGTTCAACAAAAACAAATAAAAAAATAATAATTTTTACTTCACCCTAGAAACTTTATATTTGCCTTAAGATCTAGTTGGGGCATTCTTTTAAAATTTCTACAAATTAAAGAATCTGAATTTTTTAGAAAAATCTTCTCTAACATATTTTTTCGATCCATCTACACAATAGTTTTGAAGAATTTTATTTATTTTCATAACCATAATATTTTTAATCATATGTTATTATCCGGGAATGTCATAGGCGGTAGTTATAAATCTATAAATACGTAGTACTTTGACTTGACAAAAATTATACGTTTGCTATAAAATTAATTCCAATAATAAGCAGGATAGTCCACTATGTGCAGTTGTCGGGTTATCATCGATAATATTAGCAATTATTCACATGTAGTCATCCCAAACAGTTACTATTCATAATCATAAGTATGTAAAGTATTTGTTTGTAGCGTTGTAATTTAAATATCTACATACATGTGAAAACGGAGTTTAATTTTAGAACAAGTCTATTATATAATTTTAATACTTTTCACTTTGCTTGCTCTTTTTATATACAGGCTGTCCACCTAGTGCGTATTTGTTCCTTAACTCTGTAACTATTACAGTTAGAAAAAAAATTGAAAACAAAAGTTGGTCAGCATTCACCATTGCATATTCTGAAAATATTTATAGTCATACAGGGTATTTCGTTTTAGCTGGGTATTAGTCAACTTTGTTAAATTAAATGAGACACCCTATATATTATTGCATATTTGGTTATTGAACGGCAAGAGCTTTTCAATGAACTTGCATATTATGTATTTTCTCTGAGCAATTCAGGAGTTATTTGAAATTATATAGAAATTTTGACGCATGTACATGTTTACGAGAAACGTTGTATTCTTTTAATTTGAAATGCTCTCAAATGTTTCGATGAGATGTATTACCATAGAAAAGGGCTTTCAAACCATATATAGATTTTTTCTACAGGATGTTTATAATTTTATGTCAAACTTGAAAATTTAAAAATCTCAATAACTTTGTTATTTCAACTAGAACACACTGTATGTCATTTAATATTCGATTAGAGAATTACAAAAGCTTTGCGACGATGTTTATTTTCAATGGTTTTGAGGATATGATCCATTTGTCCAAATTTTGAGAAACAGAAAACAAAAGTTCCCTATTTTTTATGAATTTTATGTAAATTTTAAATTCCTCCAATTCAGGAATAGGGAGAATTTACTGATTTTCTTAATTAGAAATTTTTTAAAATAAACATGAATTAATATATGTAGCTGGGTAGCGTAATGAGCTAGTATTAAGTGACAAACGCATAACTTTCAGCCTTTCAAAAGCATTCACTTATGGGTGTCTTCTGTCTGGATATGTAGAAGCGTATATTCTAGATCCTAATAAAGAATTTTTATTGCAATTCATGTAAAGCATATCAACTAATTCATTATCGTGAAAATTTTTTTTTTTTGGTAATTATTCTAGTTTTATTAATGCATCGACATACGTACGTACAATAAAAAAAATACAACTGATAATTGTTACAACTGTCACAATGAATTATGACTTCTGGCAATATCTTATCTTTTGTATCCACGGTTAATTTGAAATTGAACTTACGAATTGTTACAGATTATGTCCAGCTACCACAAGGGTACATTTTAACAGGGGTTTTGGGTGGTTGAATTGTACCCTAGTCTGGAGCGATGCCGATAAATTGGCTATCCTTGTATGTTCTGCGACAAAATATTTCGGCTAGCTCAGCTTTCGGGGGCAGGTACGGAATAATAAAGGGGAATATCAGATGCGATTAACATTAGTATATTGAAGTGACAATTAAACAGCAAATATTGTAAATAAAATATATATAACTTCGGGTTGTGTGGAGCAACCCTCTACCCAAGCACTTGACCGCCGAGTGTGATCACATCTGCGTCTCACATAAAAAGGTAAACATTAATTGTAAAAATTTAAATATTACACACAAATAGTAACAATAATGAGGCCACTTAAATAGCAACAATAATGAGGCCCCTTAAATAGTAATAATAATGAAGCCACCTAAATAGTGATAATAATGTTCAAGTTCCCCAGAATCGGTGTGCAGTTCATTGTGTGGGGAATAATAACAAAATCACCGGAACATTTTCCGGTTTCAATTGTTCCACTGGTTATTAAGTTAACTACCCAGATAAATATTAATTGCACAACACTGATCAAGTCATGATGAAAAAAAAAACGGTTGGTACTCATCTGCTAGGGTGCTCTGTTCCGCTGAAATCTGGTTGCACCTCCGGGGTTGCGACGTGCATCTACCGTGCGGAGAGTGAGCAGACGGCCTCCAGTTGCAAACCTCCAAGTCAAAAATCGGCGCCCACAAGACAAGTTACAACAATCAAGGAGAAAAACTCACAACAAGGATCCCAAAGGTTGTAGCGACAAATTGGAATTCGCAGAAAAAGTTGTGAACCAGGGAGAAAACTCTATAAAGAAAATGTGAGTGTGTGTAATTCTATCATCCCTATCATGAAAAGAAAAGGAAAAAAAAATTTAAAACTTACGTGTGTCATCCACGGTTTTCTCAAAGAACGAAGTGCCTCGAAGCCCTGCAAGGCTCCGACAGTTAATGTCGATTGTACCCCTCCAACAACACAAAAACTAACAAAAATTGATGAGGTGACTTATGGAGTTTTCACTTTATATCCCGTATAACGGAGATTGAGCACTTAATTCACAGTGACATGATTATCTGTTCCCAGACCCAGAATGTCTAGCCCCTTTTTTCCCTTTTTATTTTTCTTTCCTCACAAAAAAGAGATTCGATAAGAACTTTACAACCACACACACACATTTAATTTGAATTAAATTATTGATGCGTAGTATAGGCAACCAATCTTTCGACATTTATTTGCAGAAATTTTTAAATATATAGGAACAATTTGTATTTAGCAAACGATCAAGCTGTAAATTTACGTGCTGGGTATTTAGCACGTAACAGAATTTTAAATATTGGGCGAATAAATAAGAATATATCTTAAATTTGTTGTTTTGTTCCGTAATAATTCAACAAAAACCTTGACAATAATTATGTTTTTTTTTTTTATTTATTTTGTTATTAATTCAACAAAAACCTTGACAATAATTATGTTTTTTTTTTATTTATTTTGTTATTCCTGCTTTTTCGTTAATCCCTCTTAAGAGTTTACAAACACACGTGCAAATCTTAACACATGAACGCACCTTCATGTACGCGCGTTCACGTGCACTAGTGTGTAGACTAAATTTGAGTTTTTTTTGCTTTCGGTCGTAGACCATACAGCCAGCCGCTAAAAGAAGTTACTAAACCTAAATTCGAAAAAGGAAACTAATGCGAAGGAAAACGATAGGGATACACACGGACACACTTTTTCGTCCAGGGGTCGATCAGGACATTGTTATAACTTTGACAATACAGGGGAGACCTCGGTTGACAGGGAGAACTAACAAAATTTGAGTTAAAAGTCCGTTGAACATCTCTTTTGTTGCTGCTTGAATACAATTAAGTGTATGTGTAAATAATATGAATACCACATATATGAATGAGCATACATGAACGTGCGGACATGTCTTAAGACATGTACGTGTATCGGTAGGCATCTATAGCTAACTACATCAATATTGCCACTTATTTTTTTATTTATTTTTTTTACTGTATTGTATAAAAGAAAGTTGCTAATTTATTATTTATTAATGAATGAGTTATTGTATAAAAAAATTTAAAATAGTCAAACTATTAACCTCTTTATTTATTTGATATTAAAATTTGCATAAAATTTATCGAAAATATGGAACTTTTGTTTTTTTTCTCAAATTTTGGACATAAATGATCATATCCTCAAAACCATAGAAAATAAATATCAAGTATGATAGGTCGTCAGAAAGCTCTTGTAACTATCTAATCGAATATTTAATAACCAGGGTGTTCCATTTGAAATAACAAAATTATTGAGGTTTCTAAATCTTTAAGTTTGACATAAAATTATAGATATCCTGTAGAAAAGAATCTAAAACCGGATACAGACTTGAAATCCTTTTTCTATGGTAATTCTCTACCACATCGAAATATTTGAACTGATTTGAAATTGAAAGAATACAAAGTTCCTTATAATGGTGTACATGAATCAAAATTTCTATATAATTTCAAATAACTACTGAACTGCTCAAAGAAATTCTATATTATGAAGTTGAAAAGCTCTTCACGGTCATTAACCATATATGCAATAATATATAGGGTGTTTTATTTAACTTAACAAAGTTGGCTACTACCCAGACAAAACGAAATACCCTGTATGACTAAAAATATTTTTAGATTATGCAATGACAAATGCTGACCAACTTTTATTTTCATATGGTTTTTCTATCTGTAATAGTTACTGAATTATGAAACAAACACGCACTAGGTGGACACCCTATACATAGGTATGTACCTGTTTATTTATTTTTACATTCCTGCAATGTAAAGTTGTTTGTTAACATTAGTTAGTCACTTTTTGTGGGTAATTTGACAACACTAAAAAAATCTTTTTTATCTAGACTGACCGGTTTGTAGATAAAAAGTATTTTATTTAATGTCGCCTATAAAAGTGACCAACTAAAGATTATACATGGGGTACTAAACAACACAGTTGGTATTTTTTTAAAAAATTTCTTTGTTAACGTTTTGAAATTTTCTTGTTTTAAATGATCAATTTTCTAAGGTGTCAAAAAGAAAGTGTTTATAATTCTATGTATACATTAAAAATACTTTGGCCAATGGTGAAAAATCTTTGTTACTTCTTTATTTTATTTGTCAAATCCACAGTGACAAGAACCCCAAAAAATATTTTTAATTTGCGGTACCAACTATAACCTGAAGAATGATCAACCTCAAGTAATAAATAATGGCCAACACTCGAAGCGTAACTCCGCATTGATTCGTTCAACTCTGACACATTGTAACTTTCGAAAAGAAAGTCACAAAATTTTTTCATTTCCTGAAAACTCATTTCACTGGCCATCTTGCCATCAGATTTGTTTTCCTGAAAAACTTCAAAATGAAATACAATAAAGGTGTGAAATGAAACTGTGCAAAATTTCCAGAATTTTCAAGAGCAAATTTTATTAATCATTTTTGACGAAAGAAACATGAAACTTGATGGGTTTTCTCTAGACGTTCTTGGAATTTTTTGGAATCGTAACACAAGTCTGTAAGTTTTTTTCAAACCATTACATTTTTAAGAGGTCCAATTCGCATCAAGTCAAAATTATGGACGTGTTGAGTTATACAGTTTTCGAAAATGTCAAGATACAGTAGTATTAGGTCTTTTATGAACATGCGGTACTCTTTTATCATAACATTCATAACTCAAAAAAAATATGTATAATAAATCTGAACAATTAGCATAAGCAAAAAAATCGACGAAGTACAGAATTAATGTAATATCCAGTACCCATCGCACAACCAAAGATGTGGTTCTTCTGGGCATACTCCGAACCAAATCGCTGATCAAATTCTGAGAAGTACCATTCTTCCAGAGTCACATCCGGCAAGTCATCCAAATAATCCATTTCATCTTTCCATTGATTCAGCAGTAGTTTCATTCTACTACAGACGTGCTCGATAGGATTCATGCCTGGAGGCAAGGGTGGCCATTTGAATCTTTCGATATTGTGTTCCTTCAAAAATTCGGTGACAATGCGCGTACGCTATGATCTCGACCATATCATCCATAAATAAAAAGCTGTCATCGAAATTTTTAGCACAAGGAACAACAGTATCTCTAATGTATCTCTGCGTTCATAATATCCCCTCTCAACACAACCAATTCAGTTCTTCCATTCATCATTATACTTCCCCAGACAGTTATACCTCTACCTCCAAACGCTTCCACATACTTCTCATTTCTTTCTCTCCACTAGAATCCGTCCATCCGATCGGTACAAGTTGAACCTAATTTCATCCGAAAGCAAACACCTATTTCTCAGTTCAAACGTTCTTGTGCCCAAATCCTCCGTACTATCCATTGTTGTATCTTCAACAAAGGTCAGTCGGCACATATCCTTGCACGTAAGTTTGATTTGCGTAGTCTTCTCACTGCCTGATCCGTAACAACTCTCAGTTCAATAGCCTGGCAGTCCTCGTACGCTTCCTACGAACAGTTTGTCCTCAAGAGTATTTTAGAAATTTTCTTATGAATCTAGTGTCGAGTGAAATTTCCTACGAAGAGTATATACATGATGGACAAAAATAATTTATCGATGCCCAGGAAACTCAAACTAGATAATAACTAATGAAACTATTAATCTGAATAGTTTCGATTATCTTCTAGATAAAGTTAACCGGGCGGCCATTGATAATACTTAGGCCTATGTTTTTCAATCGCGATTTAACTACTAGTTGGAGGTTAACTCGTACTATATTTTCATAAAAATCTAAGATCGTAATACAAACCATTCTAACTAAAAGTTAAGTCATATATAAAATATTTGTTACTATAACCACTTCAAAAATTAATGAACAATTTAAGAAAACCGAAATCTAAAAGTACGGGTTACAGTTGAAAAACCATGCTAGGAAGTTTATAGGCGACTCTAGTATATAAGCTAAAAATAAATATTATCTAATATTTTGGTAACTAGATTTTTTTAGTACAATTCTTACGCATAGATAATACTTTGTGTGATCTCATGCGGATTTTTTTAATATGCCAAAGGCATATTTTTTCTTTAGATGACTCAATAAATGTTTCTTTATCCGAACGACAAAAATATTTTTTTTAAATCGAGTCGATAAAATGTTATAATTACTCACGTATTGATTGAACAGTCTGGAATCGTTAGAAGCTTTATTTCAATTTTTATTTTTTATAGTCTGTGTAATTTGTAAGTTATATTTCGGTTAGTGACGATGATAAAAAGTACTTAACAGCGAACATATTTTGATTTGTTACTTACTGATTTACACTTAAGAGCAAGAAGTGCTATTTGTTTCCAGAATTTTATGTTTACAATAATTGACAATGCTTAAATTAACTGTATGTATTTCTCCAGAATAGAATATTTTTACGTCACAACTAAAATTCGACCACAAAACATTAAGGAAAATAGCAATAATAACCATTTCTTATATTTGTAAGTAATTGATTAAACTGATACCGAATTGATAAAGAGAACTTTATCGTTACATCAGAAAGAAGCACTTATTATTTTCGATAATCGGGCTGTTGGGTATTTGCCTAAACTTTTAATATAGCATTAAAGTGAAAAATTCTTTGAAAATATTCAAATTGAATAGACAATTCTAAAAGAATTAGAGGCTGACAATACCATAATTTCAAGAGTAATAACAACCTCATTTACTTTTTCAATTACTTTGTTTTTCAGATAAAGCTGCGAAACAAATTTCTGTTAATTGGAAAATTATGTGGTTATAATTTATTCTTGGCCAAGTGAGGAAAATTAATGTATGAGTTTCTGTAGTAGCCTCCTTTGGTAACGCATAATCGTCAGGATTAAAATGTTTCTTACAAACACACGAATATTTTGAAGGAGTAAAGTTATCCCTGCGAATCGCCAATAACCATTGTTTGAGTCTCTCGGAAACATATGTTCGCCTTTTGTTCTCGAACAAAATGGAACTGTACAAAAATGAGGCATAATTATTTTATTTACTGGTGTACGAAATAATTACAATAAAACCCTCTAAACTTGCTCCGCGCCTAACAATAACTTTTGACAGCTACCTTACTCATCAGTGGTGCCAACTCGTGAGCCCAAAAACGGTCAGTGTACATCTCCAATGACTTCCTCGTAGTCAAAGAATCCTAGCTTGCAATTTATGACATGCTAAATACAACTACTAGAGTTTGTAGAGATTCATTCTCTTTTGAGTATTTTACTTCCAGCATCGCCGACTTTATAGATATTTCATCAATCGCTAACTAAACATTATAACCCTAGTTTGTGTCTCCAATATTTTTTTAGAGGAGTAGGACATTTTTATTTCAGACATTGCTGACAACAATACTCCGTTGCTTGCTACCAATGACAAAATAAAATTTATCTTTGCTCAATAAGAAAGAGAGACCTTTCCAAGAATGTTGTGTGCGGAATACTAGTTGCTTGCGACTGATGACCTAATAAAATGTATCATTTCTCAGTAAGAGCTCTTTCACATAAGAATATTGTGTGCGGAATACATTATACACTATACAAAATATGGAACAGATAATATGAGCAGCATATTGTTTTCTACGTGAATGAGATACGAGTTTTAAACAGTTTTCATAAATTTTTTGCCATTTTCAAAAGATATTTATGAGACAAGAGATTTAAGGACAATTTTTTTTTACAATAGTTTTCTAATTAATACTGTTTTAAGTTTGTGTCTTAAGAGGGCTAATCGAACCAGTGTTTGTAAGGTAATTTTTTAAAAATTTATTTCTTCCATACGGTTTGGTCAAATTACACCAAATTTGGAGGATCAGTAGTTGAAAGTATACTAGAGGGTACATGTATATCAATTTTAATTAATTTTCACTTTATGTAGGGAAAATTTATACTGTAAATATAAGTGAAATTTGAACGTGATTAGCTCTTGAATTATGATATCAATCGGTAAAATTCGAGGTAAAATTCATACATGTCTTCTAGAATGATTCTTCATAATTATGCTCAGCAAGTTTCAAACTTTTATTCCGTACCATTTGGTTGAAACAAATTTTCTAAATAAGTATCTTTGTCACTACAAATGCAGCAAGGAAGTGTTACCTCTATCGGGAATCGCACCTCAATGAAGTCGGTGAATAAAACGTCCAGTGAAGGTATACTGCCGTGCTCCGGAAAAACACCGTATCTGCATTTTTGTTCAAAATTGAGTTGGTGGTATTTTTGGATAGTTAATTAAAATTATTATCTAATTAGCACAAAAAAATGTAATAATCACAATTTAAATATAGTTAAAATATTTTTTAAAAAATTGTTAGTTGTATGTACTAACAATTATTTAACCGAATACTAGATATAAATGCCGTACATGCGAAAACAGTTGACAAGAGTGCCGTATTTGATATTCGAATTGATGTAATACTCAGCATAAATACCGTATCTACGCATGTACGGTGTTTATGTGTAGTAAAATGTTTGAATTTCTCCGCCTACTTGAATAACGTTGCTTATGTGCGCAAGTGCGACTTTTATCTCTAGCATTTAACTAATTTTAGACCAGCCTAGGGTATCGCATGTTCAGTATTGATGTAAATGTAAGACAAAGTGATTGTTTTATGCAGTGCGCAGCAAGAAATATTGATTTCAAAATAAATATTTTATTTAATAAACATTAAGGTAAGATTTTGATACTTTGAATATTAAACATAAATATTAACAGAATAAAAACTTTTAGAATGCAAGATTTATCGAGAGCTAAGAGAATTGTCTTTTTTGGCCAGGAATGATAATGAATTAAGTACAAGCCAACATGATTATAAAAGAAAATATATTTCTGCTTTTAAAAAGACAAGAGAAATTATTGAGTTGGAGATGTATTTAGAATATCAAACACTAACACAAAGCTATTTCAAAACTAATTCTGCTCTTACTGATATTGTTCTATTGAAAACTTTATTATTGCCCGAGGAAGATGAATCAATCAATTTAGAAAATATGACCATTCTTGATGAGAATTTAGTGCCATTAGATGATACGATATTTAACTTGCCAAACATTTCCGTCAGTGAATTATTTGCCCTAAATGATACTAGTGATGATTTACATAGTAAAACCGAGATCGAATATGACAACAACGATTAAATTAATATTCCCTCTAACATAATAGTGAAAGAAAATAACAAAAATATCAGTTTGGACACGGACAACTTTGAAAAAGAAAAGGAAGTAATGTTTGAGATAAATAAAACAAAAACAAAATGTGGAGAAGACAGAAAACGCACAAAATATGTAAGAACCAAGAAAGAGAGGAAAGACTTTATGAAAAATAAGCAGATTGCGAAACATAACGTATAGGAACCTTGCAATTGTAAAGCTGGATGTATGAAAAAATTTACACAAGAATTAAGAGTTGTAATTAATGAAAAATATTGGAGAATGAATTTTAAAGAACAAAAAAGTGTTTATTTTTAATCATGTAGAAAAAATCGAACCTAGGAAAAAAAGTAACAAAAACCAATTCAGACAAAGAAAATGAGAAAAATCGAGGAAAAAGTGTAAGCATTTCCTATTTTTTAAAAGGAGATAAAAATAGAATAAAAGTTTGTAAAAAATTCTTTTTAACAACATTGGGTTATGCACATAACAATAATTCTATTTTAAAAAATATATCAAATTCGCTGTGGGATCGTAGAGGTTCCTATAAGCGCAAGACAATTGATAAGAGAACAGTAATAGAACATATTAAAACTTTTTCTCCATGTGTCTCCCATTACCGACGGGAACATGCCCCTAATAAATTATATTTGCCAAGTGATATCACTATTAGGGACATGTTTTCCGATTTTAAGGAGAAGCATAAAACGTGCTATCTTTCCTATGAATTTTATAGAAGGATTGTTACAAATGAATTGAACATATCATTTGCTAAGCTCGGCCATGAGGAGTGTGAGAAATGCGAGATATTTCACTTGCATGACCAAAACCATAATAAGGACAATCTGAATAATAATTGTGAAGGTTGCATTATGTGGAAAACTCATATTAACAAAGCAAAGCAAACAAGGGAAGAGTACAAAAAAGATGTAAAGAGAACCAATAATTCAGAAATTAATGATACAATTTATTATTCCGCAGACATGCAGAAAGTGATCATGCTACCAAGGATCGAGATATTCAAGCAAGTTATTTTCATTCCACGCATTATTGCTTTTAATGAATCATTTGTATCACTTGGAAAAATATGTACAAAAAATAGTGCATTTGCTTGCCTTTGGCATGAAACAACTGCAGGGCGTAAGCAGGAAGATATTATTAGTTGCTTCTATGCTTTCTTTAAACATGTAAGAGATGTAAAAAATGTTGTGTTGTGGCTTGATAATTGCGCAGGACAAAATAAAAACTGGGCTCTATTTAGTTTCCTGGTTTTTATTATAAATTCGCCCGAAACTAGCACCGAAAGCATAACTTTCAAGTTTTTTGAACCTGGACACACCTTCATGTCTGCAGATAGTTTTCATCACTTGGTTGAACAAAGTCTTAAAAAAAAAATCTAAGTGTTATGATTTTCAAGACTTCGTAGACGTCATAAGAGTATCTCATTCATCTGTGATTGCTAAAGAATTGTGTTTTAGAGATTTTAAATTGTGGTTAAATTATACAACCCAGTATCAACTCCAAAAGTTAAATAAAGACAGACCTTTGTTAAAGGACATAGTTGAAGTGACTGCCAAAAGAAACTTTCGATATGTTTATTACAAGACATCATTTCAAGATGACCAAATAGAATTACATTTCGTTTCTAAAAAATACAATGTTGCTCATGATTTACCATCTTCGCCCTCTCAGATGGAAAACCGTTGTATAACCACACTTCGAAAAATCACAATTGTAAAGAATCTGTCTGATTTAATTCCAAGACACAAGATACACTTTTGGGAAAATTTACACACTAATGACCAATCTAAAGATCTTATAAACAATTTTGAGGATGATTAATATCGGTAAATAACTCTAAAGATATATTTTTTATCACATGTTAATGTTTACTTATATTTTTTTTTGTTTTTGGTATGTTAGTTATTATTTTTCATTAATAAAGTTTACTTTTCACAAAAAATCGGCTAGTTTTTCTGTCAGATACGCTGCTTATGCTTAGATAAATTCTGAATTTACTAGTAAAAATTACCGTATGTGATTAATATTTATAAAATATGTCATAAAACCGCACTAAATTAAAATTATCATATATTTAATTCAAATAGTTTATTATGTAGATGTTAATAAACAATGGATATATCTGATACAAGCTAATAATATTAAAAATACATTGGTTTATAGGCACTCAAACTTTGACTGCTATTATCTCGGTTTATTGTTTTCGTCAGATACGGTATTCTTCTATAGCAGGGCAGTATAGTAAGAGTAAAATTATTCAGCGGCGCATGTATAAGAACTTTCTAGAGAGTAACACAGATATCCGAAGCTTTTTCCCGACTAGGCCCCTTAAGTTTAGAAGATGATCAAGAAAAAAAATAATAAATTGGTTACGTATAAACATTTGTTAAATTACATGCTGCTTCATTGCGTAAAGCGATATTTTAAATAGCTCTACAAACAATAGTTGAAAATATTGTGGAATTATGTAGAGGTATGTACTTACCTTCTATTATTGCGTACATATCCTGTATTGCAATATTAAAATACAAGTAACTCCAAAACGATGGCTCCTATCGAAATTTAGTAAGAGCACCTTTTTTTATGCAGTTTTTAACACTGGTACCTTTTACCGTGTTAAATGTTTAAAAAAAATATGGCAAAAAAAATAACAGCGAAAATTCACCCTCACCCCCCATGTAAACCCCAACAAATGATATTTAGATAAAAATTTGACAAAATATGTAACATTATGAAATTAGTAAATGGTATAAATTAAATTTCTGCAACTTAAAACTTTACGGAATTTATTGATAAATTACTATGTTGTACTTACCCCCTTTATGGGATTGTATCTCCCTTATGAACTGATTTAAGGCATATGTTTATATACAAAACTCAACCTATTTTTTTCAAGTGCTATCACCCCCTTGGAGGAAGGTACTTAATTATGGGACATCCTGTATATTATATTTATTAACGACTGGGGATCCAAGTTTAATCGTAACATGATACTATAAACTTCTCCTACAATTGTATGGAAAGTTCCTATAGCTTTAATATACTAGCTCTATCTGTTACACCCGTATCCCGCATACAATATCCTCGTATATGGAGAAGCTCTAATACTACGTACATTTCGATAATAATTTAATTAAGTCATGTTCCGAGAAAAACCTACCCCATACGCTGGAAACAATGTAAAGAGAGACTCGCGGTAGTATTTTTTAATAAACTACGTTTAATTAGATTCTTATGAAAGACATTTTCACGGCGAACTTTTAGTAGTGACAATAAAATAATAAAACAATATGCACGGAGTGGTACATACGCTGTAGGGAAAAGAGCGAAACCGCGTCTCCTATATTGAAGAAATGAAGAAAAGTTTCTGTTACTGCTAGCTAATGTAATTAAATATAAACCGACAAAGGCAAATAAACCTTAGGAAAGTTTGAAAATGAAACTTTTGATACGGCGGCCAACTTTTGCGTTGTACTTTGCCTTGTATAAGAATATTAAGAATCCGAGAAGGCGGGAGTTTGGGAAAAATTATACTGATATTAAAAATATACTTAGCGTGAGCCGGAGGACATTTTCCGGAGAACCTCATGGGAGATGATTTATAAAGAAAACTGAAAATATGGAGAATAAAGACAGAATTCTTTTATTTTGGAACAAAGTTGTCGCAACTTAACAATATTAAATAGCATTTCCCGCAGTCACTGTCAAAATAAAAATAATAGTAATGATTAGACTTACGCAATTTTGATGCTATGATATAAATAACAGTTGGCAGTCTGAAAATAGTACAGTAAACAGTACTTGTACATAACAACTCCCTGCTCCGCCCTTGTTTGTCTGCACCAAACAACATTTGGTGTTTTTTCGACGACACATGTCACGTCACAGCGGATTTACTAATGATTGGACTATATTTATATATAACAGTTTACATAATAACCCATAAAACATCACTTTCTGAGGACGCAGACTGCCGCCTCACCATTTTTTACGCCCACTAACTCACTACACCAAAAAGAAAATATCGAATAAATAAAAATTGTCTGTATACTCATTGTACACACAACAGATTGCTAGATACAGTGTTCTCGAACTAAACGAACTACAAACTGCAAGTAATTCCCTTCGACTAAATAAATAGAAGGTCAGTAGCAGATAGTCGCCTAGAGACGCAAACCATATTTGCCCTTCGACACGGCATACATAATATAATTCTCGGCCGCTCATCAGTGCCAATGTAATTCTCTGCCCTTGACGACCGCTCATCGGTGCTGACTTTACATGCAAAAGATTAATTAATTAATGTGTAAGTACACTGTCAAAAATTACTTTAATTTATTACTGTTCTGTCTGTTCTGATTAATAACGTGTGTGATTATTATATTATATAGAGATATACAAAATCATTGAACGTGCATCTTCATAAAGATTTTTTGTGTGCCGCTTACACACATTTCTTTACGCAAGATTGGAAACTCAATTTGAAATACGTGACAAAATTCAAATTCAAATTTAAAAATATTTATTTTACAATTAAAATGAACAGAACATATGTCCCTCGAAGACACCGGGTCCGTTGCCGACCTAGCATCCCCGCGTATGAGAACGACGGGGCAATTGTTAGATCGGGCGGAGTGGGGCCGATCTGAGCTTAAAAATAACAATAAACAATAAATACAACACCTAAACTAAATAATTTAAATTGTGTAATAACATCAATGAACAGAATTAGCGACGCATGCAAAAGCTGGCGTCGCTTACGAAAAAACTTTTAGGTATATCACGGCGAACGAAATTGCGACTGTAAAAAAAGCTCGTCTCTAAACAATACTGAGGTAGAGAGCGGGAATGTCCAATTCAGCTTATTTTCACGTAGAAAATTATTCATATATATTTAGAACGTTCCTTAATTTACTGATGGTTTTTTTATAATTTAGAAAAAATTTTAAGGGAATTAATAACAAAAAGAATGAAAGAGAAAGGTGAAATTTTTGAATTTTGGTACCCTATTTGTAGAAAGGAATGCCGTCACTTTTGTGGGAGGGGCGTGGTGGCCTAAAAAGGTTCTCGAAATATTGGTAACGTCTGGGGGTATGGTAATTTGTGTTTTATCCGAAAAGACGCGTTATATTCCTTTATTTGAGTGATGTTGGTGGTTAGTGGACTACCAGAGAGTTTAAATTCGTAGAATCGTTGAAAACTATCTCTGATATAGTCCACTACGGGTGTAATGTCGTTGCAAATTTGGCGTCATTCCCTTAAGACGATTAGATGTATCTTGTTGAATTACCTATTAGGCGTAGAAATTTGTTTTCTAAAACTTTCAATTTGTGTACCGTCGTCGCGCTCGCGGAACACGAGGCTGGCGCAGCATACGTTAGGGCCGGTGTGACTATCATAGTATAAATCAATATTTTGTTATCCCTGTTTAGTCTGCTACTCCCCGCCATCAGGGGATATTCTTTACATATCGTCTCGTTTACATATTTTCCAAAATATAGTCCTTCATGTCATCCTCTACTTCCTTCAATCATTCTCTGTACTTACTGAGTATCGTCCAATATGTATTAAGTGTGTAGAGTTTTGCAGTGTATTATAAGTAAGTCTGATCGAGAATAATTGACTGTGCCACTTCTATAGCATACCCATAACAACTTTTTTTGCCGCAGTTTATGTGAACATGCAACGAACGGTTCAAATGTGGTCGGTAACTTCCGAAATTTCTGTGCACACTCAATACCACTATTGAGTGATCCATATTGCAATGATTTCATTAAAGAGGGTAATAGAAATGATGTAAAGTAATAAATTTACATTTTCACAGCTAGCATAATGATTTATTGACAAAAACTTTTTAGTAAATCTACAATGTCTGCAATTACCAAAAGTAAATTAATATTTAAGACCAGAGTAGACAAAAAAAAATATTTCCCCTTTTTCTTGGTTTTGGTATGAAATAGTACCTAATTTATTTTTAAGAATAAAAAGTTATTAATATGGACTAAATTGTAAGTATTAAGTGTCATTGTTGTGCAGACAATACAACACATGCAACATTCCCTAATCGCAACTTAACTCATTTTTGTTTTGTTGAACAGAGGTCTGTGATTGATGGTGATATCAGATGGTTGCGGTGTGTTGAAAAGCTTTAATAATTGTTAGGGGTCCCAAAAATTTGCGGAAATTTTATACAAATAAGACAGAGTTGTAAATTACTAATGTATGCGAATGCATTTTATTACGTAGTTTTATATCATAAGAGGGGATTTAATACTCGAAAATCATTCATTACAAAATAGTTACCTACGTATTATTAAAATTAAAGGTAATTAGGAATATCATCTATGTAAGTAAGTATTTATTTATTAAATCAACTGGACGATTTCTCATTACATTTTTCTTCAAGAAATGTTAAAAAACACCACATAAATTAAACAATCTCCAAATCGTTAAGCGGCGGTAGTCGCAGTCAGTAATTCGGTGTGTAACTCCACTGAAACTCAGCGCCTTCGTCTCGTCTTCTAGCGGCTCATATATCATCAGCGTATAAGCAGAAGCTATGCAATCTTAGACGAGAGTTGTGTGGGTGATATACCATCCTTCGGAGGGGATATAAAGCAGTTGGTCCCTTGTCCATTAGACGTCAAGCAAGAAAAAAATCCTTACTCTTCGACAAAGGAGATGTTCGGTAGAATTTCTAGTTTAGGTTAGCTCGTCTCCTGGCTGCGGTGTTTGGTCCTGATAGCGGAAATAGGCAGACGTTAAATAAATGAATAAAAAGACCCAAATCCTCAAGAAGAACTGTTCAGGAAAAACGTTAAGAAAAATAATGTTTCTCAGTAGTCGTAATTTCCAGAGTTCAGTGAAGGCCTCTAAAGATACTCCCAAGAAGAAAATTGTCTTTGCTCAAAAACCGGTCTGCAGATGATATTTGAGTTTGCCAACGCGGGAGTCCTATGACTAATGGTAGTAATGGTAGCTTGTTGCAATTATTGCTTCTGCATGTCCCGTTTATTTTAAAGGGTAGAGGAATAAGACCTAAAGTAATTTTTATACGCTTTATATGTATGTATCTATATATGTATCTATCTGTGTAACGGAATCTTTCAGCGTAATTTTCACCAACTTCAAGACGTCTGATTAAATTGAAAATTTGCACACGTATTAAGGACCGATGACAATAAAATAATTTGAATGCGTATAGACGCATTTCTCTAAAAAATATTTTTTTAAGCGGATGTCAAAGTTGTGTGATCGGCGCATTCGCCAAAATAACGGAATATTTCAACGTAATTTTCACCAACTTCAAGACGTCTGATTAAATTGAAATTTGCACACGTATGAAGGACCGATGACAATACAATAATTTGAATGCGTATCGATGCATTTCTCTAAAAAATATTTTTAAGCGGATGTCAAAGTTGTGTGATCGGCGCATTCGCCAAAATATCGCATCCATGATAAGTTGGCAAAAAGTTAACCACTAATTGAATACCGAAACTCATACTATACGTGAAATACAAGATGAACTAGTTACCAATTTACGGTAAGAATGTTTTTTTAAAGCATTTGATTCTTTCGTTTTTACAAAATATACAGCAATTCAATAATAACAATACAATAATTTGAAAAAGAAAATAAAAAAAAATTCCGAAATAAATTCAAATCAATAAATTTAAAAAAAAAATCTTAATTAAAAAATTTCGACAAAAATTCTTGAAGACTACACATTTGTTTTCATTTCATGACTAAAAAAATGTGCTTTTTTACTATATTTTTATGATAACTACTTTTATTAATAGCTACCAATAAAATATTTATAATAATTGATATCAAGCACCCCACGCTTTTTTACAATAAATTGAATTTTTTTGTCAATCATTTCATTCTTATTTTTTACTTTTTAGTTCAGTTTGCTATTAAAGCGTGTTTTTTTTAGTTTTTTAAACTATAATTTATTAATATTTTTCACTTCATTAAAATAAGTACCTCTCTACTTATTATCTTAGATGTATTCTGTCTTATATAAAAATTCCAATGCGGAATGGCTTCGCCTTGTTGAAATATTTTCTCATAAATTGAAATAATGAAATTCTTTAATATTATTAAGAGCAACATTAACCATTAGATTCTGTGGCGATTCCCTTCTTAAAAAATAAGGGGTATCATTACCCGTATTAAATTTCAATCAATTTCCTGACAATCGAAGTAGACTCTCAGGTTGGTACTAACTTTAATGATCTTTTTATTAAAAGTCCATCAAATTATTAGACACCTTATTAAGGAAGTAGTTTATGAAAAGAGGAACTGATAAACAATTCCTCTTTCTGCCAATCAGCGGGAAATATATAAATCGATAGAACTTACGTAAGGACTTTTTTAGGAAACATTTATCTCGTTTATACAATATTTTCGGAAGTATAGAGTTTATTAATATAAGTATGTCAATAATGTTTATTTATTATTTATGTGGGAAAGTGTAGAAGTAAAGTGCATCAATATACTTAAAGACGTTGTTAGTTGTAACAGGCTGAATTTTATATAAAATTAATGCGTATATACTGACATTAAAATCCCGAGACCGTGGAAAATCGTCACGTGCAAAAGGACATCAAAGTTAAAAATCTAGTCGTTAGAGCCACAAGACGATGGCCGCAATGTGGGAGTTCTTTCCCCCTTCTTGTGGACGACTTACTGGCTATTCTCACACTGTGATAAGTTGAGGTTCTAGCATATGCAGATAGTCATATTAGTCAGAGGAAACTCTGGCTCTAATACCCTTCAAGAGACACTGGATGCAGTGGGTAACGGGTGTGACGGGGGACAGATGTCTGCGAACCCTCAAAAAACAGTAATAGAACCATTCACTTCGAAAAGGAAGCTGGAGGACTTAAGACCGCCCTCCTTAATGGGTGAAATTATTCCATTTGCGGAGGATGTGAAATATCTAGGAATCACTCTAGATAAATCACTTAATTGGAACTACCATCTGGAAAAGGTAATCCACAAAGCAAAACGAGTCTTTATGGACATGTCGTATTTGTGGTAAATCCTGGGGCATGGGTCCCCAATAAATTTACTGGATCTATGTCACAGTCATTAGACCAATAATAACATACGGATCCATCGTTTGGTGGCCGAAAAGATCACAACGGACGGTAAAACCAAACTCTCTGGATTACACAGATTAGCATGCTTGACCGTAACGGGGGCAATTAGCCACACGGTCAACTGCAATGGAAATCCTAGTGGACTTACAACCTCTTCATATATATTAGGAGAGAGAGGCCAGGTGCGCAACATATAGACTGCAACGAGCGGCCATTAGTATACCGCAGACTAGTGTCATGGAGCAGAACAGGTTGCTGGGTGACATAGAGAGTCACAGCATCCTGGAAATGCCCTCGGATACTATGCCTACCATGACCAATTACGAGCTGACCTTCAACATCCATTTTTCGGAAAGAGATGAGTGGGATCGGAATAAAGTCGAACTAAGGGCAAACAGTTGCTAGTTTACAGACGGCTCCAAAACTCCCGAAGAAACATGAGCCGGAGTACATAGCTACAGACTAAGGGTGAGGATATCCTCAAGCCTGGGTACTAATGCAACTATTTTTGAGGCCGAAGTTCATGCCATTGAACTGTATGTGCGAGGCTGGAATATATGCATCTTACACGCAGATCAATATAAATTTTCTCAGATAGCCAAGCAGCTGTAAAAGCTATTGTCTCCTACCCGTGTAACTTCAAAACGGTATGGAACTGTCAGAAGGCTCTAAATCATTTGAGCAAAAACAACAAAGTGACTGGTCTGGATACCCGTCCACTCTGGTTTGGAAGGTAACGAAATAGCCGACTCCTTGGCCAGAGAAGAAGCGGGATCACGAATCATCGGACCAGAACCGATACTTGGCATATCTTCAAGTACTGCTAAGATCGCTATCTCAATCTGGGCTGAAAGGAAAACTGTCCAGTATTGGCAAGAATTACCAAGATTAGTTCATTCGCAGGAGGCGTTTATAAAATACCGTTTGAAATTAAGACCTAAGAAATTTTCAGAATTAAACAGGGTAAACCTGAAAACTCTAACAGGCCTATATACCAGGCACTGCCTACTTACTAAACTATCATCTGCATAAATTCGGTTTAGCGGAAAACGCCGAGCGCCATCTTTGCGTGGAGGAGATAGAAGGCAGACCACGTCTTATGCACCTGTGCCGCTGTGGAGAGGATCTGATTCTCAATGTTTGGTAAAGGGCAATTGCTGCCAGAGGATCTGGACACACACTTACCCAATATAGTTATCAGTTTCATTAAGAGACTGAATTTATTAGGTGAAATATATTTAGGAGTAATCCACAATAGGCCTGCTGATGGCCGCAGTGGAGAGTTCACAAGGACCCACTAACAAAAACCTAACACTTAACACCAAAGCATATAGTTGCAAAGTAGAGACGAATTGCGAATTATTGATATATTTTTCAGAACAGGTTTTGTGAAGCAAATATTTTTTTATAATTTTCAAATATTATACATTGGATCTTATATACGAGTAAACGAAACTCAAAATGCAATATCTCTATTTGAAATGCTTCAAAATTAATATTTCGCAAACGGTTAGAGATATAACAAAGGTGCTTTACACATTTTTTATAGATAATTGAACGTTCTGTTGAATGCAATCAAAATATATTGGAGGATGGAGAGTTTTTGAAAGAAAAAATCATTTCCGGCAAAACCAGAAGTGAAATAAAAAACTGAATATAGTGAATTTGTTCCTGTAATACCCTATAACAAGATATATTAATCCGCCATTTTGATTTCTTTGAGAAAATGGGTTTTTATACCATAACTTATTTGTATGATGTTCAATTGTTTGTTTCTTGGTGGCATCGGATTCCTCGTAAAAAGCTACATAACACCATTTTTTTAATAACGTATTTATTTTGAAAATTACCGAGAAAATCACTTAACTGGGACACCCAATACATTCATTCTACACAAAATTCAGCTTATAACAACGAAATCTCCGCAGAACTTAGTTTTGTGCGCAAAATTGAGCTCGTAGCACTCTACTAGGAAATTTAATGTGTTTGTTTCATCACCCGGGAATTACAATTAAACATGATACCGATGACTCCTAGTCGTGTCCCGGCATTTAACTTCTGCTGGTAACTAAAGAGAAATGCCTAATCATAAAATATTTACCAAAATCTACATCTCTTGTAAACTTCCAGATAAAACTTCTACAAAGCGCCGAACAACAAAATTAGTTAATTCCGAAATGAAGATGTTCAAATTGATTGCCGAACTAAGACATGAAAGAACAACGATAACTCATTGGCCTCACTTTCCGACAACAATTCCGATAAGAATTCTTGGAATGCACACAACTTTTCTTGTTTGGCCCCGACTTGACCTTTCGCGAGTGTACAGCATCCTCCACCCAGTTATGCAGTTTACTTCTCTTGTTTTTCCTCTAACGGATACGCTCGTCATTCTATTTCACAATGTTTTCTCGGATAGCGTCAATCAATATTTGAACGGTCCGCCCGCAAACTATATTCGTAACAGAATAGATATATGGTTTACATAAATGCAAGACTGCTTTGTTTATTTTTGCAAACAATAAAAATATGGAGAGTTAAGCGTAAAGGTAAAAGGTTATGGCGTCGAATTCTGAAGTTCCTTTTTGGTGGCGAGATATTTGGAATAAATTTAAGTTATTCAAATCCTTCTATGGTTATGTACAGGGAGGGAGAAAAGTCCCACATAATTCCAGTAACTTTCTAAATATTGATTTGAAAGAATTACCCAACTAAAAAAAATTTATCATTATATCACAGGAGTTAGTTATTAAAGTGACACTGAAATAATCTCTAACGTCACACATTGAATACTTTAGTCGACTCGCGTTTTGTCAATCCAGTAGATATCATCGGGCGATGAAGAAAATAAAGGAAAAATAAAAAAATAATCCAAAGAATCAAGTAATCATAAGACTCATACGGAGTTTCTGCATCATCGTAATCACTATTATCATCTCATTTTCACTCTTTCAAAGTTTACACATATCAGCATTTGAGGCAATTTTTGACAAAGGGGCAGAAGGCTAGGTTGTAATTAAAACTTAAAATCTGGAAAATACTATTCTGTGAATGTTTAAAAATATGGCGAGTTTAGAATATTTTTTACAAAATCTTGAATTAATGTTTTCCATTATTTTCTGGCAGAGCATTAAATAACCTCAGAGAAAAAATCAGGTGGCGTTAAATCTGGAGATCGTGCGGGTCATTCTTGAAAACCTTTTCTTTCAATCCATATCCTAAGAAATTATCCATCCAACCATCACCGGAACAGCATAATGGGTAGGACCTCCATCTTGTTGTATATGCAAATTGTACTCAGTAAGCATCATGTTTCCTTCTTTATTGTTTCGGGTTTCTAACGACTGGATGATGAGTGGGTTTATCTTATTGTCTAAGAATTCTAAGTATAGTGGCCCAGACAGATTTTATTCAATGAAAATAGGCTCGATTATCTTCGAATACCAGCTCACACATGATTATCTCCGGAAACTGTGTATGGTTCTCCCGAAACATGTGGATTTCCATTGATCAGGTATCTACAATTATTTGTTAACAAACTCCTTTAAGAAGAAGATCGAATCATCGCCGAAACAAATATTTTTAAAAAAATTTCAATCATATCTGATTTTTTGACTCCTTTCTTCATAGAATTGAATCTTGTCATAATCATCTTCACCGAACTATTAATGAATTTGCAGTTTGTGAAGCATGAACTTACTTTCTTTCAGTATCTTATATACCTAACCATCAGAAATGTGGATTAACTAGACATTTTCAATATAGAGGTGTTTGGATCCATAACTAAATGACTAAGAACCTCGAATTGTGCTGCTTTCCGTGTCGTTTTAATCAAGAAAGCGAGAAAAAAATATAGGTGAATATTTAGTTATCTACTCTGTATGCTCAACGGCACTATCTGATTAATATAAAACACATGAAATGGCATCTACACTAGCTGGCAATCAAATGTTTGCTACCACGTTCTTATCTTTTTATTTTTAGGATAATTGATTTGTGGGTTATTGTAGGCTAGTGAATACTAAATTTTTACAAATCTACCCGGTGTTAAATATGCCCTAAAGTTATGGGTTAGCAAAAAGCACTCGGTATATTTCTGTGTCGAGGAGAGCAGGGTGGGGTTCGGAAAAGTGGGCACCAGATCACGTAGTATGATCAGGCGATAAACAGTGTATAAATATTTCAAAAAGTTGATTGAAGATGACGTTGCTTTGTAGGTGGGGGTGATTTTTACATCATATAGAGGTGACTCTCAACCCTTTAAGAGTAATGTCTGGTTGTCAGATTCAGATATTTTGTCCTAAGAGCTACAAGAATTTGTCCTTTGTACATGCTATTTAAACTCACGTGCGTTATTTCAGTTTCAGGGGTAGTTTTCACCCTTCATAAGGGTAGATTTTGGTTTAATTAATAGAAATAGCTTGCTGTGGTTTGAATGAATATTCTTCTCTCTAGACTATAAAATATCTACCATTTAGCACACTTCATTAAGAGTCATTACAATGTTACTATAGTTTTACTCCATTTCAAGGGATTTTTTTGGCCAAAAAAAAACTGACACAATAAATAATTTTTTTAACTACTGATTTGAATTTAGCATCGAAAAATACACTAGGTCCATGTATTTTGGTCATTACATTATTACTATAGTTTTACCCCATTTCAAGAGATGTTTTTGGCAAAAAAAAGTAATACGATAAATCTTTTTTTTACTACGGATTTGAATTCAGCGTCAAAAAAATACACTAGATCCATGTATTTTGGTTCGTTATGATTAGACCCGTCAAATTAAGGGTTTTTCAAAACAATAATTTCCAACCATTCCCGACCAATACCATTCGATTCAGTATGTTTTTTGAATTCTCATGGTCAATTTTGCCGTACGTTATATGAGCAAGAATTTAATTTATAAACAATTAAAGTTGTGAAAATGATGAAAATCAATGTTTCTGAATATTCAACTTCAAACGCTGCGAAAACGGCAACAGATAGAGAAAAATTGCTCAGAACATTTTTTATAGAGCGTTAAATTCCCTTCAAAAAAGTCCGCGACGGCCTATCTCTACGATGAATAGTTAAGGCGTTACAATGAGTTAAATATTTATTATTTTTCTGCTGTATAGCAGTCAGCTGTACAAGTAACGCGCATGCGCGATCAACAGACTCGTACGCCGCATAATGGCCGCCTGTGCAGAACATTTTAAAGTAGACTTGCTGTAAATCTTTCATAATTTTCTTATTTTTACAACGTATACAGCTGACCAGTACGTAGTAGAAAAATTATAAACATATAGCTCATTGTAACGCCTTAACTATTCATCGTAGAGATATGCCGTCGTGGACTTTTTTGAAGGGAATTTAACGCTCTACAAAAAATGTTCTGAGCAATTTCTCCCTATCTGTTGCAGTTTTCGCAGCGTTTAAAGTTGAATATTTAGAAACATCGATTTTAATCATTTTCACAACTTTAATTGTTTATAAATTAAATTCTTGCTCATATAACTTACGGCAAAAATTGACCATGAGAATTCAAAAGAAAAACTGAATCGAATGGTATTGGTCGGGAATGGTTGGAAATTATCGTGAAAATGGGCCTGATTTTTGCTTAAATTGATTGGTCTAAATGACCTTTTTTTGTGGGGCTGTAAGCTAGATATAAAATCTATTTGATCGTTTAATATGTTATAATTTTTGTTCTTGTTTAACTTATATATTTCCAAAGCTTCTAGTAAATTAACTTTTTTAGTTTTTTCACAAATACGTAATATTTTTGGCATATGATTATTAGTTATAATATGGCCTGAATCTACTAAATGTTTATAAAAGTTGGAGTGTTTTTTTTGTTTGTGAATATGCTCTCTATATCTTATATCAAATAATCTACCCGTTTGACCTATATATGCTGCATTACATTCTGGACAATCTAATCGATATACCCCTCTTTTTGTAAATTTCAGTTTTTTTTGCGTTGTCCAAACGTCTGCCTAGATTTTTGTTCGCACTGAATGATGTTTTTATATTAAATTTTGAAAAGGTATTACTGGTCGAATTATAGAGGTGTCCTGCATATGGTATTGAAAATATATGTTTTGTCTTTTTTTACGTATATTTCTTTTTAAGAGAATGTTATTTTGTTTTTTGAAAATTATTTCATTTTGATGGTACCCGTTATTATTTGCTATAGTCGCATCGTGTCTAGTTCTTTTTTTAAATCTGTTTCGGATAAAGGAATGTTTAAAACTCGATGTGTCATTGAATTATATGTGGCTAATTTATGAGAGAGAGGGTTATAGGAATTAAACGTCACTGTGCGTTGGTTTGCGATAAATATTGTAGGAAAAGTATATGGTCTGTCTTGTTATAGTTAAGTCAAGAATGTTTATTGATTTATTTTTGTTTTCTATTTCTGTTGTCAAATTTATATTATTATTTATGTTATTGATAAAATTTTGGAGCTGTTTTAATTGTATGTCTGTCCCTTTAAAACCTATTATGTTACCGTCCACATATCTATACCAGAATATAATGTTTTTTTTACTATCGTAGAATTTAATATAGAGCTTTAGAGATTATCCATGAATATATCGGATAATAAGGGACTAAGTGGGGAAGCAGTATAAATATTTAAGGAAAGCTTTCTTCAATTGGCTCCTCCGTATTGATTGTAAAGTGAAGTGGTAATATTCGAACCTGTTTCGCAAAAAATATAAACGATATTCGTGCAAAAATATGTATACATATAGATAAAGTGCCTGTATATCCCGGTATGCGGCTGTGGGAAATTCAATTTATTGTTTTGTTTGGCGAAAACCTATACTTTCAAGTAAATCGACCCTCCAGCATTCCCCAAATTTCCCAGATACAAAGAGAGCGTCCCTCGCGTTCAGTTCAAGCAAAATCGCAAAGAAATGACTCCGAAAATATGATATTTATCACCGTTTTGTGATGGGGTCAAGATAAATGCAATTTGTGGACAAATTGACCAAGGGAACGGTATTGAATCAAGATGATATGAAATTATTCCAGTCACCTTTTTTTGGTACGGCATTTCTTTAGCTGTCAGTATTAAAATTAATTTGATTCTATTTTCTCCCATGAATTTGCGGAAATAAACAACAAATAACTTAGTACCTAAGATTTTTAAGATGCTTTGACTTTTCTAGAATGTATTTTAAATGGCATTATTTTATTTTTTTTTTAATTATTTAAAAGTTTTATGGCCATTTTTGTAAAATGGTGGCACATATGGGTTGAGTGTCACAAAAACCACAGAGGTAATGGTAATAATTTGATTTTCTTTCTTTGACAATATAGAATATTGTATAGGAATAGTCAATAGTCAGTACATGCCAAGGGACAAAAAAATCTTAAATAGTTAAGTCCTATAAATCTTTGGGTATTTTCATGTCATTTTAAATCTATCATACAACTTATGAAACTTGTTGTTTTGTCTTATGCTGACACTTTAAAATAAAATTGTTTCTATTCCTAAAGACGTGTACCATATGTATAGAGCTAAATGTGGCCAGTTAGAAAAAGAATATGAGCGATGGCTGAGAACTAGGATGAAGTGAGAAGGAATAAGACACACCCAGTGAACATAGGGACAGGCTCAGTCTATGCCCCACTAGTTAGCTACAATACTCTCACACTGTTACTAATTCCATCTCTCTTGTCCAATCGGTCTTTGTTAGCAGTTGTCCGCATTAGTCATTTTACACACGGTACATAAGTTTCATAAATATACGTAAAGTATATTTCAACCCTATTTGCCACATAAAAAAAACGTTCTTTATGTTGCAAATAAGTTTGAACTGAACTTTGTATACACGGTGAGCTTAAAATTTCATATTCTTTAAAAATATCTTTACATTAATGAGTTTTTGATTCGGCAATACATCGTAGAATATCTTTTTGCGCGATAATAACACAATGGAGGAATTTCTCCAGAAACAGACACCATACTTTAAGCGTGTTTCAACTTGTGCATGCATAATATAAGTTAATAAGTTGCACTCTGCTTAAAACTACTCTTATATATTGAAATATATATATCTATTGATGCAATTTTTAATATCAAAATTTCACCACGATAATTATCATTCCAGATATCATTACATTTATACCTCAAAACATTAGCTGATGGATTAAAGATTATGAGAGAGATGTCATCTGTGCCTTTGATGGCAGATAATCTATATCATTAACATATAGAAGAAAAAGTACAGGACTCATTGTAGATTCCTGTGGAATACCCGTAGTTAAATCTAAACATTCCAAGTCAACACTGCACGCGGTTTTTGTGACTTGCATGTCACACTTACATATCGCTTACGGTCTTTCAGAAATGAGGTGACACAATTTAATGAAGGCCATCTTGTTCCATAATCACATAATTCAAGTATTAGAAGATCATAATTAACACAATCGAATGCATTTACAAGGATTTTTGGAAATTAAGAGTTCGTCTGTGGAAAATCGAAATTTAAACCAATTTTCGTAGAACCTGTAAAAGACTTCATTGTGAATATACATTATGTGGTTACATTTCAATTGCAGTTTTAAAAAATAGTGTTTATTAGTCCATCCTGATATAAATTAGATTTTTAGATCCATCGTCTATAGTCTGTCATTAATTTTCTCTATTAATAGAATATAAAAATACCTCTGACACTGTTATTTTTCAAAAAGAGATATATCTTATGTTTCTTCTCTTTCAAGGAATGCGTGGTCAATATACTTATTTATATTTTTTAGATCATTTATATACGTCTTGAAGTAGTAGTTGTTACGGTTTTAGTTGATCATTATTTTTTAAAGTGGCGCAATAATTGTTAGAAGTTTTCTAGGAAAACGAATAAATAGTATAAGCGTATACTACCTCTATTATTATAGTTTGCCGAACAAAAATATTTACCCTTTTTTATCATACAATTGGTATTTTTGAGGCGGTGTTAAATAGAATAGAAAACTTACTTTTTTTGTAAGCGAAACGCCAAAAACATGTTTTCTACTCCCTTAAAAACAAGTAGGCTTTTTATTCTACATGTGTGGGTCGCAAGTAAGCTATTCCCTCTCAGGAGAAAAATCATTTTTCTTCCCTAGGGAAGAAACGATTTTTTTCGCCTAGCATATATGAAAATGAACCATATTAACCCTAAAAGTATGACTGATAGTAATGTATACGGTCGCCTTGGGCCGCTATACTCATAACAACACGATTTTGTAGTTTTTCCAATCTGGACACCTTTAATTGTCATTTGCATACTTTGACGTTTCACATAATTTTTCATTAAATGTCAATTAAAACCAAAATTTGGAATTAAAACAAACACCAGTGTAAATTAACAATATAAGTTAAAATGAATGGCGTATAATTTATAAATACCACAGTTGCAAGGGGAAGCTAACAATGTTTCTCTGAATTTGTTACCTACAAAGTCAAGACAACACAACGGTACGAAAAGTACTATGAACTGGAAAAAGAATAAAAAAGCAAAAAATTTTCAAAGTTTACAAATGCAGGTACACTGTGGTCCGAATTTTTAAAGTCGAAAAGCACTTTTTAAAGTCAAGGAAAATATTAATTTTGATAGTTTTCATAAAGTTCGAGCATTCTTGAAACAAAATTCTGTAAATTACGTGCCCAAAAGATCTAAAACTTTGACTCAAGAACAATGCATTAAATTTTTTAAGGAAGCAGATGATTCGAAATATCTTATGATCAAGGTAAACAAATAAATTAAGATGAATTAATTATGTTTTTTATTAGCATTGCATTGTGGGTTTCTCTTATTATGGGACTCATACGGAGCTTGTCGTCGAAATGAGTTGTTGAATATGAAACTTGACCACATAGATAATAGAGGAGACATATTATTTGTTACAGTTCCAGAAACAAAAAAATAATATTACAAGAATGTTTACAGTCACAAACAAAACAGTTGATGGATTGAATCTACTTACAATATACAACAAATATGTTTCCCTTAGACCTACCGACACTCCTCATAATCGCCTATTTCAATCGGAAAAAATGTATTTAGTAAAATTCCAAGCAAAATAGCCACTTTTTTGAAATTGTCTGAACCTAATACATACACAGGACATTGATTGCGCCGTAGTTCTGCAACCCTACTAGCTAACTCTGGGAGTAATTTGCTAACACTTAAAAAACATGAAGGTTGGCTTCTTCTGCAGTTGCAGAAGGATATATCGATGACTGCTTATCAAATAAGATTGACATTTCACAATAAAATCCTGACAAACCAAAAACAACAATCTAGTACTAGAGAATGTAGCACAACTGAGGTGTTAAATAAATAAATGAAATACCAGTTAATCTAGACAATTCCAATAAACCATCAACTTCATCTATAGAAATAAGTCACCATGCTACTAGCACTTCAAACGCTTACTTAATGCCTACAAATTCTGGTATTACTATCCATAATTGTGCTCAAGGGATAATTAACATTTATTACTATAATAAATAAATTCGCAAATTGTTACTACTTAAGTTTTTTATTAAATTCTGTTTGTATTTATTAAATTAAAGATTTTTGTTATATTTTTCCTTTTTTTTTTTGTTTTATTTAATGCTAGGCGAAAAACAGCTATGAGTCACACATGCAGAAAACGCATTAGCATCCCTTAGCTATCAGCTGCCCTCACTTCGCTTCGGTCGCTCGGGCAGCTAATATCCGCGGGCTACTAATGCTCATTTTCTGCCCTTGAGACACAATATACTATTACCGTTCTTTTTGAAAAAATCTGTTTATTAATTATATTTAACAATTTTATTGCAATTTATTTACATTTATATTTAGTACATTTAGTAAAATTGTTGATATTAGTTTCATGCGACAATCAATTAAGTTTGCAGTGCAAAATGATTCTAAAATATAAATTTCAAAACGGCAACTTTACAAAAAAAGCAGTATGTAGACTTGTACTTGATGTATTTCATTCGTTTATATCTGTTGGCTTTTTATGAGTTTAGACTAAAAAAAATAGGTAATTCAAAAACTGCATATCCGTATAATGTTCCGCGGTTTCATAATCTATTCGTAGAATCAATAATTAGAAGGCAAAGTAGAAAAATATAGCAGAGAAACTGTTTTTATAAAAAAATTCAGTGTGTTTTATGAGTCATTTCCAATTAAATTCGGTTCAATTCAAAACAATTTATTAAAAATTGAAATAAACAACAATGTATATTGCCTCTTGTCAGCCACTCGGTACATTGCCGACCTATCGTCCCCGCGTATGGCAGCAAAGCGACACGCGATAATTATTAGATCAGATAGAGCGAGGCCCTCTCTGTAGAGAAGAATTTGTTCACTCACTCGCAGTGTTCAGCCGTGCAAATAAGAGTGTATCAGTTGCGTTAAGTGGCCCGGAATGTCGTACCGATGCAGTTTATAAATTGAAGCCAGGTAACCAGACAGTATCGAATGCTTTTTCGACATCATTGACGATTCTGATAATCCAAATTGAAAATCGTCGTCGATTTCAAGATCATCCTGGGCGGTGTTCAACCGCTTCATAACGACCTTTTTGATCTGCTTTGATACTGCCGATAGTAGAGATATCGGGCGGTAACTCGCAGCCGTTTTCGGATTTTTTGTTCGGTTTCAAAATAAGGCACACCACCGCACACTTCCACTGGCTAGGCCAGTGGTGCAGACGTAGAATTCCACTGGTGAGGTGCGTAAGTTGGACAATGCCCTTTCTCTACAGATTTTTGAGTCGCTTGTGATCGATGTCACCCGAACCTGGCGCATTCTTGTTTGTGAGCGTCTTGATAATTTTCATTAGCTCGGCGGGTGTGGTCATGGTTACTAAAATTTCTTGTCGAGTTATAGGAATTTGGACTCCATGACCGTATATTTGCGAAATTGTATTTTCGATGCGGTCGTGATTTTCATTATTTGGGTAATTTTGATTGTGTATTGGAATCAAATTGGTCCGCTAATTGGTTGGCTTTTTTGCCCGTCTCCTAAATGCGTCGGTTGGCGGCCGTTTGCGTTATTTTCCAACAGGGATGGAATGACCTGTCACGTGTTTTTAAGATGCCTCGTCGTTCCACAACGAATCGTCATGCGGCTTGAGCAAATGTGAGTCATTTCCAGAGAATCTGAGAGTTTAACATTTGTGCCAGCAATATATTTTCATCATAAAAGGCAAGGTGAACATTTTTAGAATAAGTTTTCGACCATTTTTTCTTTCACTTCCGTGGAAGGTTTCGCATGTACAGAAGTTAGTGCAAAAATTCAAACTTAGATTCCTTACGGAATTTTAAGGTGAATATTTCATACTTACGGGATTTTAAGGTGGGTCTTTCATATACATTTTTTTGATAAGGGCCACCTCTAATAAAGTATTATATCCCTTAAAAGGTGGGGGTAGAAACTGAATTTCCATGTATTTTCTTGTAAACGGATAGGAATTGGAAAAAAATTTTCGAAATGCAGTTTGTACGTATTAATTACCTTTTAACTTTTTGTTTTTGATTTTCTTTTTTAAATTAAAGATACTTATTAAATAGTCTGATGTATTTAGAAATGTTTTTGTATCTTATAAAATCTCTTAAATAATTGCCAGGTGACGTAACAAAGCATTAGTAAGATTTAAATATAGTAAATTTTCAAGTCTTCGACATATAAGAGAGATGGACGTTGAAGGACAATAGGGGCTATACTGTCCTGCTATGATAGAAAGTCGCATCTGAAAAACTGTAATTTTAGAGAAATTAACTGTTTTCCAAACTTTCACATTTCAAAATTAACAAAATAATTTTCGTTATTAGCAATTAAATCCGTATTCATTTTATTAATGTAACCATAACATTGTATACATAACTGGAGTACAAATGGCATTAAAACCTCAAAAATAATTTTTTACAGTTACGACTTCCCTCCATAGCAGGGCAGAATAGCTCTTTGGTGGTGGCCACTGTTAAAAAAATGTACATGAACGACCCATCTTAAAATTCTTCAAGAAATCTAAGTTTGAATTTTGTGCACTTAGTTGTGAAACACCTTGTATACAATTTTTTATTTCTAGCTTAAAAATAAAGTCATAAAAGCCTTGAAATCAAAATGACACCCTATACGTACAATATCACTCGAAAACTATTAAATAATTAATTGCAAATTTCTTATCGTAAATTTGCGCAACATCATGTTAATTTTAATTATTTTACAATTACTTTACAAGTATACAAGTATTTACTAGATTAAGGGATGTTCTGTGGTTTTTTTTTATATACAGCATGTGATAAATTCATTTATGTTTCAGTGTTCACCCTTACCATTAATATACACCCAAAAGGTTTCTGTACCATTTAATTCCAGATTAAATCATGATTCTGCCTCAGTACAAACCCATGTATTGCTGAACGCGAATAATCATTTCCTACATTTAATTAACTTTGTATGTTTCCTCCGAGATTCCAACGGTGGCCCATATAATGGTCCATCAATAAATTTAATAAGGTCCACGTACCAATTTCTAGAGGCATCCGTGTAGATTTTCCGCCGCACCTAAATAATTCAATCGAATCAAGTGTTTCAACCCGGGTTAATCTTAACTCCATGAATACAAATATTCGAATTAGTATTCGACTTAACTCACATATAAATTCATATCCGGCGACCATTTCGGAAGTACAGAGGCTATAACCGGTCACTAAACCCACTATAACTTACATGCATTATTTTATACTTAATTATAGTTAATTGTACCGGCAGACCGTAACACAATTAATGCGATTATTCTCATATTTTAGTTAAGAATTGCTCATTCTATTTACATACGTATATCAACGCCTCATTGCATGTCGGGCGTGAAGAGAGCACTTCATGTTTACAGCAGGTGTGCCACTAGGAAGAATTACTGATGTTGGTTTTTATAGGGTCCTAACCAGATAAAGCCTGTTCAAAAATTGATTATTCTGCATCGACCACAGCTAAACACTGTTTGAATCATACATACATAGGTGTTTTTGTTGTCCATAGTGTGTTGGATCGACAGTTTTATTCTCCGCACGAATAAGTGAAAGGTTTCACAGTATAATATATTTTTGTTAAAATTAAGGAAACATGTTCTGAAAAACGTAAATTTATTTTATCGGGATTTATTGTTCTACATTTATTCCTCTGCTGCAAAATTTTCGTTTTTATATATACAGTAAAATCTCTATATTCGGCCAACTTTTAAAAGCGGCCACCTCTAAAAGCGGCCAGTTTTCAAATTTCTGAAACCAGTTATATGGGAATACCCGTACTAATGACCTCCCAAATAGCGGCATCCCCATAAAACGGTCATGGTCACTTCAAAGACAATTTTCTCCCTCGCCTCAAATGGATGGCTACAAAAATTTTGTCAAAGACATAACATAGGCTTTAAAACAATTTGTAGGTGAGTCAGCTGATGTTGACCTGGATAGTGCTGAAGCCTGGAAAACAAAGCTACAAGTAATGTTAAAAGACTATTCACCAAAAAATGTACACAATGCTGACGAAACTGGACTTTTTTACCTTGCAATGCCTAACAAAACGTTTGCTATAGAAAGCGATAAGTGTGCCAGTAAAACAACTGCAAAACAAAGATTGACCATTTTATTTTGCGCAAATATGGAAGATAAATTCAGTAAAATATTATAAATTCATCAGTCTTTAGTACTATATCTTACTTACTTACAAATCACAAGTAGGACCTAATAGGAGAGCCTCTTTTATAGTTCATCCCCCTTTAGTTCCGTATAGGCGAAATCGGCTTACAACGCAATTGTGTAAATAATCACTTTAAAATTTGTTAATTTTGAGAAATCTACTCGCCCTGCCCACTTGAAATTTGAGTAAAATATTACTAGTTCATACCCCTTTAATGTTATACATGTCGAATTGACTTAAAAACGTTCAGATGGGGTACAATTGTGGAAACATTACTTTAATTTAAATAATTAATTTTGAGAAATATACTCATCCTGTCAACTTGTATATTTAGTAAAATATTACTAGTTCATCCCCCTTTAGCGCTGTATAGGTCGAATCGACTAACAATGCTCAGATAGGGCGCAATTATGAAAACGTCCCTTTAATATAATTAATTAATTTTGAAAAATCTACTAGTTCTGTCAACTTATAATTTCAGTAGAATATTACTAATTCATCCCTCTTTAGCGATATATAGGTCAAATCGGCTTACAACGTTTAGATGGGCCGCAATTGTGAAAATAATCCCTTTCACTTAATTAATTTTCAGAAATCTACTCGTCCTACTAACTTGCAATTTTAGTAAAATATTATTAATTCATCCTTCTTTAGTGCTATATAGGTTGAATTGGCTTACAATGATCAGATAGGGCGCAGTTGTGAAAACATTCCCTTAAATTAATTAATTAATTTTGATAATTTTGAGAAATCTACTTGTCCTGTCAACTTGCAATTTTAGTAAAATAAAACTAGTTCATTCCCCTTTAGTGTTGTATAGGTCGATCGACTTACAACGCTTAAATAGGGCGCAGTTGTGAAAATATCCCCTTTAACTTAATTAATTTTGAAAATAAAATCTACTCATTCTGCCAACTTGTAGCAAAATGTTACTAATTCATCCTCCTTTAGTTCTATATAAGTCGAATCGGCTTACAACGCGCAGATAAGACGCAATAATGAAAATATCCTTTTAATTTAATTAATCACTTTTGAGAGATCTAGACTTCCTGCTAACTTGTAATTATAGTAAAATATTACTCTTCACCCCCTTTGTCGAATTGGCTTACAATGTTCAGGCAAGGCACAATTGTGAAAACATTCCTTTAATTTAATTAATTAATTTTGAGAAATACACTCGTCCTGCCAACTTGTAATTTTAGTATATATAATAATAATAATATTATTAATTTATCCGTCTTTAGTAATATATAGGGCAAATCGTCTTACAACGTTCAGGTAGGGCACTATTGTGAAAATAATTCCTTTAATTTAATTAATTAATTTTGAGAAATCTACTCGTCCTGCCAACTTGTAATTTTAGTAAAATATTATTAATTCGTCCCTCTTTAGTGTTATATAGGCTCAATCAGCTTACAAGGTTCAGATAGAGCATAATAGTGAAAACATCCTCTTAATTAATTAATTAATTAATTTTGATAATTTTGAGAAATCTACTTGTCCTGCCAACTTGTAATTTTAGTGAAATATTACTAATTCATCCCCTCTTAGTTGTGTGTACGTCGAATTAACTTACAATACTCAAATAGGGCGCAATTATGAAAAATCCCTTTAATTTAATTACTTAATTTTAAAAAAATTTACTCGTCCTGCAAACTTGTAATTTTAACAAAATATTACTAGTTTATCCTTTTTAAGTGTTGTATAGGTCGATTCGGCTTACAATGGTTAGATAGGGCGCAATTGTGAAAATATCCCCTTTAACTTAGATTTTAGAAATCTACTCGTTCTGCCATCTTTTAGTAAAATATTATCAATTCATCCCTCTTTAATGCCTATATAGGTCGAATCGGCTTACAACGTACAGACAGGACGAAATTGAGGAAACATCCCCTTAATTAAATTACTTAATTTTAGGAAATGTACTTACCCTGACAATTTGTAATTTTGGTAAAATATTACCAGTTTATCCCGCTTTAGTGCTGTATAGGTCGAATCGGCTTACAACGATCAGATAAATCGCTATTGTGAAAATATTCCTTTAACTAAATTAATTTTGAGAAATCTACTCGTCCTGCCAACTTGTAATTTGAGTAAAACATTACTAGTTCATACCCCTTTAGTGCTATATATGTCGAATCGGCTTACAATGTTCAGATACAAGGTACAATTGTGAAAACACCCTGTTAATTTAATTAATTAATTTTGAGAAATATACTTGTCCGGCCAACTTGTAATTTTAATAAAATGTTACTAGTTTACTTTAGTGTAGGTCGAATGGGCTTACAACTCTTAAATAGGGCGCATTTGTGAAAGTATCCCCTTAATCTTATCTACTTAACCTGACATCTTGATTTTTAGTAGAATATTAATTCATCCCTCTTTAGTGCAATATAGGTCGATTCGGCTTAGAATGTTCAAATAGGGCGAAATTGAGAAAATATACCCTTAATTTAATTCCTTAATCTTGAGAAATGTACTCGCCCTGCCAACTTGTAATTTTAATAAAATATTACTAGTGTATCCCTCTTTAGTGCTGTATAGGTGGCGTTTAACGCCCACGGTAAGAAAAACTGCACTTTATGCTTACTGTGTTGCACCAGCCGGTAAAAAGAAACCAGCTTTTAAAACCCCCCATACACACTCGAACATGCTCGGCTCGACACGAGCCCAACCCCGAACCGAGCATGCTCATCGATTCCCATACACGTCCGAACCGAACATGCCAACTTCAGTTTACCGCGAGTCTCACGCTGCACCATTACAAAATGGATCTTGAAATAACGATGGCAATTGTGGGTGGTTTTATATGTTTAGATGAACCTGCACTAAAAATGAGAAAGCGAAGACGTGTCTGGGCAAAAAAAATGGCTTCAGGAACGCAATAAATTTAGTCATATGCCTCTTTTAAAAGAGATGGCTGGTAGCGAGCCACAGGATTTACGAAACTATTTACGAATGAGCTGCAACTAATCTCTGGCAAAACTTTTTATTATCCGCGAACGACGTCACAAAAATTTATCAATTTATAATTTATACGACGAAGTATATCACTCAACGACTTGCTATTTACCACACATGTACTAACATGTTGGCCGCTGGGCTCGTGTTGGTAGGGACCGTCGAGCCGAACTCCGAGCGGAGCATTCCAACCGCCAACTGGGCTCGTGCAACCCACACACATTCAAATATGTTGGCCCAACTAGGTGCTCGCCCAACATAATCGTGTGTGTATGGGGCGTTTAAGACATGTCAATCAGTACTGAGTGAATACGCTTTGCAGAAAAATGATTTAAAAAATGTTGACAAAAAAAGTTGCAAAGCGCAGCCCGTTGGAATTACTTCTGGACTATTAGTAAAATATTGGCAAAATTTTTTTTTCATGATCAGGAAAATTTATCTACCCATTTTTTTTTTTTTGATTTTTGAAAGTTTCTTATAAAGTTGAAGAAATGTAAGTGTTTCATTGTGTAAATTTCAAAATATTATAGCTTCACAGAAAACCAAAATTTTCCAAAATCAAAAGAAGATAAATTTTCCTGCTGATTAGGAAAAAAAATATTTTGCAAATACTTTATAGAAGTAATCTGAGCGGACTGCGCAATTTTGTAACTTGTTTCTCAACATTTTTTGAATTATTCTTTTTTCTGCAAAACTTCTTCATTCAGAACTGATAGTTGTGCCTTAAAATATTGCGCTTAGGTTCCAAGCTCCAATATTGGGACCTGGAACTTAAATCCACCAACCGCCACTATCAAATAGTTGATGCATTTTTTCTGGAGGTGCAGGTTTGTTGATTTTAAGAAAAATGTTTGCATTGTCACAGTAACAACTTAGTTAAAAAAATATGTAGTTAGGAGTAGCGTTAAATCATTGATATCCACTTGTATTTCTTCTTTTACTATGTCAGCAATGGTGATTTCAATGTTGAGGCCTTACGGATTTTTCGGATGCATGATTTCTGAAAAATTTAGGCAAAAATTTTAAATTAAGAAATACAACCTCTTTATTTAATTATTTTTAAAACGTTTCAAAAGCCAAAAGCTACAAATAAATTAATCAGTGAAAATTTTGATCCGCAGAATAACAGGCGCAGCTTAGTTAAAAGGAACCTTATATTTCTGTAGAAACCAAAAAATTTTAAGTTTTCAATTGACAAACTCACCGTTATATAGTAAATCTTTAACAGTGGAAATCAATTCCATTGAGAAATCGAGTTTTTTATACTCAGTTTCTTGACGCGATAATATTAGCATTTTTATGTTTCGGCCAAGGCATTCTAGTTTCATGAACTTGCACTTTTAATCAATTCTTACCTTTTGCAACTAATATTACCTCCTACCAAATTCTTTGTTGATCTGTAGATATCTTTACAGACAATGATAATTTTCAACCATTTTATGAAATATTTTGTATTCGAGTGTTAGCTAGCGGGCGAGCCATTTTGATACGTATGTTGTTTAGTTACTCACAATATCGATTCGTCTATACATCATTTACAAATGTCTTTTGTTTTTTTTTTTTTTTTGTTGACTGCAAAATCTGCCTGGCATACAACACTTTTTTTATAGCATTCAAAATATGCTGTAAATATTACAGGCGGTATAAAAAACATTTTAAATGTAACCCCCAATAATGCAATTTTGCAATCGCCTGGCATTACGTTATGCTCATCCAATACGTTTGTCAATTTTTTTCATGATTTAAGAAGGTGTAGAACAGAAGATACTAAAATTTCAAGGGTATGCTTCATTTTTATTTACCTTGTTTTTATTGAAACTTTAAAAAATTCAGCGGTGCATCCCGACGGGGGTTGCTCAGCCAAGTTGTTAATGCCATTTTTAGGTATGAAAAAATACTATCCTACAAAATTTGAACCGGTAGAAAACACAAAACTCACCAGCTTTTAGACTATAAAAAACAGACTATAAAATAAATTTAATCAAGATATCTTCTTCTAATAACCCTAAAAAAATTTTTACTAATTATTATTTTTAAACTTTTACATAAACTTATCACAGATAAGTATAACATATCATTTTAAACATTTATTTTCCCAGCTATTTGCCAAAACGCTGAAACTTGGATTATAAAAAAGATAATATGCACATTAGGATTTACGAAGATTCGTAGTCACTTTCGAGGCTTTCTAAGGGCCATCTTGACGAAGCAATTAACATATGTCGGTGGATGTTTTAAAGTTTTGAAGTGATTGTTCAACTAATGAGTACATTTGTTATATTTATTTCTAGTTTTACTAAACAGAGTAATTAGAATTAAAATAGCATTATTAAGTCAATCGTATTGGATATAATGTGCATATTATCTTTTTTATAATCCAAGTTTCAGCGTTTTGACAGATGGCTGGAAAAATAATTATTTAAAAGGATATAAGTTAGTTACACTAATCTGTGATAAGTTTTTTGTAAAGGTTAGAATAAAGTTTTAAACAATATTTATTTCCATGCGTAAAAATAAATAATCACCTACCTAAAAATGATAAGCAACAAACTGAATATAGTGGAACGATAATTGCACATGGGTCTACGTTATGCTGGTGCATCGAGTAACTTGATATGCCAAATAGAATAATGCATTTTAACAAGCTCCAGTATTTAATTTATCGAGTTTAACTTTACAAATCAACATTGGCTGTCGGATTAATGAAATACCTAGGTAAGTATTATTGCATTTATTCAAGCAGTAATAAACTATTTTGCTACTTCAGCATTTCATACTTTAGAAACTGTTTTAGTTAGGTACAACAATGTTTACTTCAATTTTAAATATATCAGCATTCTACGGAAATTTTGCTCATTTATTTTCATTCCAGATGCAATATTATGGACCTAGTAAATCCTCTTTCAATAATAATGCCAAATTTAGTCCCACTGTGATCGTAAAAAAAATATGTATAATTTTAAATGGATTTGAAGCGAGTAAAGAGGGGACTGCATTATTGTGGCCCTTGCGTAAGAGTAGGTTGGAGTGATTTATGAAAAACTGCTTTTAGAATGAAACGATCTACACTTGCAGTTGTATGAAATGTCTCTACAATATGATGCAGGGCATAGAGCATACAAGTGATATGTATCAACTGGGATATATACCCTATATATAACACCAAATGTGGCCAGCTAGAAAAAAAATACAAGTGGTGACTGCGAACTAGGATGAGATGACATGGAATAAGACTCCCAGCGAACGTAACGACAGGCTCAATCTGTGCCCCACCAGCCACCTACAATGTACTCACACTGTTACGTCCATCTCGCTTGTTCAATCGATCTTTGTTAACATTTGGCCACATTAGGCGTTTTACACATGGTATAGATTTGAGAGAACGGCCGACTTGAGGCATGGTTAAAATTTCATCGGTTACAAATATTAAACTTGATCTTTAGAAATCTAATGTTGTTACTAGCCACTAGCTATTGGAGTGCTTGACCAGTGACTAGTTGCAACCATTTACTGGCTAATAAGAGGTAGCCGCGAACTCAAGGTGCGTATCAAAATGTTACCCACACCTTGTTTCTTGGAAACGTTAGTCTGATCCACAGTTACCCATAATTTTTTTTCGTTTATAATGCAATGCTGTGTTAAATGTATCTTCTCATTGATAGTAAATACTATTAAAACTGGGAGTTCGACGGCGATTTACCATTAAGAACATATTATGTTAATGCGTTCGAAAAAAATTCAATATATGAAATTTTAATGGACACTTTGAGCGAAGTATCAAACTGTGGAAAACAGTATTTCTATATTTCTCTCTATATTTGGTACTTATGATCGTGGCAACTGCTTAATTCGCTGATCACAAAGAGATAATGTTTATACATATATATGTACCCAAAAACGAAGCACTGAAAATGTTATGTTTCCGTTTCCATTTTATTTTTGAATTTGGCTTAAAGTGCAGCAAACATCCACTCGAGGGTATTACAATTTTGCCATTTCAAGCTTCTACAAATAATAAAGTTCATTTTAAACCAGTAGCAATCAAACTGGAATTTCATAAGTATCTACATGAAACGTTAGACCGTATGCACAACAGAGGTTAATAATTTATATTGCTTCCTCACTCGTAAATATGACGAAATGAGGAAGTAGATATAGTTCATATGCTTTAAGATTTCCATCTTCGTCATTACAATGTCAAGACAATTATTATTTATGCTGTATCGTTGCCAAACACGTAGAATTTAAAAGTTATAACAATTTTTTTTATGCGTAGTTTATAGTCTCATATTTTGTCAGTCAGTGACTTGGTTTTTTTTTCCACAAAAACACTGAAAGTCTGTTTGGCAAATAAAATAATTATTTCATAAATATTTGTTTTGTGATGTATGATGTTTCTTAGGTTTTAGCAGACGCCAAATGTGTTTGTTTTCGGTGTATAAGTTTATGTATCTGATTAGGTCGCCTAAAGAACATTTTGGCAAAGTCGCATCTGCCGTGTTCAGATTCTTGCTGCTTAGAGCACATTATCATTACTCCTTTCATATTGAGTAACAATCCGCAAATTTAATGAAATTTATCCCCACTTGAAAAAATATTTTGAAAAATTTTCATTGGGGCATTAAACTCCTGCGGAGTTATTGCAAAAAAATTAAAATTTTCGAAGACAGGCGGACAGGTATTAACAAAATTCACTTGATTTGCCTCTAAAACGGGATGATTATCTTAGTTGGACTCGATCGATTTCCTGGTTTTATTTTTGAACAATTAAAACGATTTAAAAATGGACGTTATGTTTTTTCCTCAACGGAGGCCCCTTTCAGTAGCGTCACATATTATATGTTGCTGACAATAACTCACTTAGTTTGCCGCAGATGATAAACGAATAAAATTACTAAATTTCGTTTAATGTGTTTGTTTTCGGTGTATAAGTTTATGTATCTGATTAGGTCGTCTAAAGAACGTTTTGGCAAAGTCACATCTGCCGTATTCAGATTCTTGCTGCTTACAGTACATTCTCATTACTCCTTTTATATCGAGTAACAATCCGCAAATTTAATGAAATTTATCCCCACGTGAAAAAATTTTGAAAAATTTTCATTGCGGCATTAAACTCCTGCGGAGTTATTGCAAAAAAATTAAAATTTTCGAAGACAGGCGGACAGGTATTAACAAAATTCACTTGAGTTTTGCCTCTAAAACGGGATGATTATCTTAGTTGGACTCGATCGATTTCCTGGTTTTATTTTTGAACAATTAAAATGATTTAAAAATGGACGTTATGTTTTTTCCTCAACGGAGGCCCCTTTCAGTAGCGTAACATATTATGTTGCTGACAATAACTCACTTAGTTTGCCGCAGATGATAAACGAATAAAATTATTAAATTTCGTTTTGTGGGATATTAGAAAATAGAATAAAAACACGTAAAGTAAAATTGACCGGTTTCTCCCGTTTAATCGGACTTCATCAGAATCTATAAAAATGAATATACTCTATTCACTTATTAACAAAAGAACATGAAGCAAATAACTTACCAAACTAACCGTTATTTATAAACAACACATAGTACTTTATACATCGTGATCCAAACAAACAGTAAACCAAACAGTTTAAACAATTGTTTACAATTGTAGTCAACAATTTAAAATAACTCTATATGTACTGAAAAATAACCTAACACTTACTAAACTTATTATACTCGTAAATGTTCTTCTTTGATCTCTCTGCACTATACAGGATGGGACAATAGTGCGTCCGACCTCCATATCTTGAGTCCTATGATAGTTAGAAACTTGATTTAGAAACATAAGTAAACTGGACAAAAAAGTATATAACCGGAAATTGTTTTCGAATATACAGGGTGAGCCAAGACGACTCTACAAGGTCAAGTAACATTTTTTTTTAAATAAAATGCCATGATATCAGAACATTTTTTTGAAACTCCTGTATTATTATTGACTTTTTCCCAACCGCTTGGATGTAATGATTTTTTTTTGTTGAAATTATACCATTAGGTGTTCTGCACATTTTATATGTCTTTTCAATGGGAAATATGTGTTAAGGACAGCTTTACATTGTATACAAAACACCGAACTGATCTACTTCACATTTTAACTCACGAAATTTGTTTATATGCTTATAAATATAAATTGCAAAGCGTAAAGGTCTTGGCGAACCTAACGTCATTATATTTAATACATACACGCGATGCGTACATAACCAGGTCGCCCATTTAACTGATCATCATTGTCTAAAATTTACAATGTGAATAACTAATCGAAGTTCTCTGTGTCTATAAATGCGACTGCAGATTTGCATCTCTGCTTAAAAATGAAGCCAAGAAATTTAGTGAGTAGCTTTAGATGATCAATTTTCATTGATCATTCCTTAGTATTATTATTACGTTACCGCAAAAACTTTTCTATAGATAATTAAAAATTATAATGTATAAATTTTAGGTCTGTCCAGGTCAGATTCAGGCAGGTATGGTAAACATAAATCATTGCCCATCCAATATTTGTTTATATCCTTTAAATTAAAATAGTTATATATATTTAGGTAGGGTATATTTATCGATGTTTTTTGGTTCATAGCAATATTTTCATACAATCCAGTTTTGTATTAAACCCGTATGCTGCGGTCACAGTTGGTTTACACAATAAATGTGTAAGTGGAGTATGTAGGGGTGATTATGTTAACATGTGAGAAGGATACGTTATTGAACAATCACAATATGGAATTGGAAATAAAAATAAGGATGTCAGAGAGAACACACGCAGCATGTTAGTGTTTCATACCGAGGCACACTGAGACGTCCATGCTAGGTCTTCGCTGTTACATGAAAGTATATATAATAGGCAAGCTTGCATGCGTAGCGCTTTATTAATTAATATTTATATTCAACAAATATAATAGAGAATGATACAATAAGTAGAGACCGCAACTCAGGTCGTCACTTCGCGATGTCAAGAGCAATATTAGCTCGTGTGCGACCACATCAATATTCTCATGTGCAAAAATGATATACAATACAAAAAAAGACAAGGTGTAACCTTATATTTTTGACAGGTGATTTTTGTAATGTCCAAAATTAGATGAACGCTGAGTATTTGGCAATAAACACTATTGCATTAGGTATAACAATTATTTTGTGGCACTGGAATAAAAATATTATTAATAATTGTTCTAAATGAGCTGGAGTTCTATTCTGGCGCCTGTCATTAAAAATCCATTTGTAGTCTAAAAACGACCGTTCCACGTCTACGGTTGTAGCTAGAGTGGATTTAAAATACGTTTCTCAAAGAATTTGCCAGGAAAATTCCTACGAGGTTTTTGGTTTCTAGGAGGAAAATCAACCCTCTATCTCCTATACGAACGAAGATATTTAATTTTATGTTGTTAATTAGGGTTGAAAAATGTAAAAATTGAATATCTCATCCCCTATTGCATATAAGGGGTTAGACCTTGTTCTATTCGATTCACTAGGAGAAATCCAGCGGGGTAGTGTGATTATATCTCCCATAGATTTAACATTTTATCGTTTTGATACAATTGTGGTATAGCATTTATGATTTAAGAACCGTCCTTCGCACGTCAGTGTGCATCTACAGATAACAGATAACTGAAAAAGAAAGTGGCGTAGATCGTACGCAACATTTATTGCGTCAACTAAACTGCGGCATATTATAGGCATTTTCAGTCTATAACAGACTTTTTAGGTTCGCACAAAACCTACATTTAATTCAGTGCTTTATTTATTTTAGGTAAATCATGTGGATTTAATTAATGAAAATTTATTTTAGACTTTTCCACTAATTAAGTACTAATCTTCTACGTTTAAAAGATGACAATATAGCTTATATTTATAATATGATAGCACCCACACTTCAAATATAGTTTTTTGTTTCTTCACTGTTTCAATTAATTACACAGGTACATAAATGTGTTGTATTTTGCAAGGAATTAGCAATATACAATAAAATAACATCAGTGAAGATTATTAATTCCCAAGAAAATCGTGTACTTTTGCATTTCACAATATTTAATCTCATTTTATTAGTTGTACGTAAGTCCGTAACTGGAATGACTACCTGAGATGCGGTCTCGATTTATAAGTATGTGGATGGATATGAAATTTGAAAGCAAGATTTGAATCTGATAATATGAATTTAAATTTATTTTGTGAGTTTATCGTATACGATTTCTGCTGTTTAGAAAAGTAATTTAAGCTTATATACAAGCGATAACGAAATACAATTTCATTTCTTAGGTGGTAGCACAAAAAAAATATTAATCCTATACTTCCAAAAGTTTCAAGTAAGTTTGAAAATGTACGCCTCCCCCATCCCTAACAATAAAACTATATAAGCATATTATGCGATTTTCGAGGAATTAACTCTATTCTTGAAATGTCTAAGATGCTTTAATAGCATTAGCAAAACGTAAATATCAAATACCGACTCAAAGCACTGCATTAAGTGGCTTTCTACCGTAACCTATACATAGCAAGGCAACATGATAATAATAACCTTTATAACGTCTTAATTAAACCTTAAGGGCACGTGGAATTGAATGTTAGGGGAGTTGAAAATCGTTTAAAATGCTTTGGAGTTTGTGATATCTTTATGTTTGACAGTTCAGGAATTTCAGATTTTATACTAGATTTATTAGCACGGAGGCTGGAAGTATCCTCCTTGCTTATCTGCTACCTGAAAGTTTACTTTCTAAGTTATAAAAAAATACATTAAATCTTCGAATTACTTACGAATGTGATAAAATTTATAATTCTACATTGTTTCGTTCTTTATATAATCCTCGCGTCCTTTTTTTATGCTCCGCCTATCAAGCCATTTGAAGTATAATACTATTATCCTGTTTTTTTGCTACGCCTCAATTGTGGCGGTTAATGTCGTAGTATATTAGTTGAACGTCAAGATCTTTGCTAACAAATTTGATTCCGATACCTTCCGATTGAAGCTAATGACAGCAGTATATTAAGAAGAACGCTATACCTGTCGTGTTATTTTCTAGATAGGAAATCAAAATTCTTATCGTTCTAATTTCATTTATCGCCGTTATTTTGGATAGTTTTTTTTATTAATTCTGAGGTTTCATATAATTGTTTTTGATGGTTATCTGAGCAAAAACCCATTTGATTTATTGTTCATTGGAAATTATGTTCAATTAAAGATGGCGCTCAAGAATTCTCATTAAATTTTTGACATTTCCTGAGTCTGATTTTAATTTTTTTTCTTCTATGAAATCTTTGTGAACATACTACGTCGAACCATCTTTTTTGTTTTCTACTACAAATTTATAAATACTTAGATTATCCTTCAAAATACAGAAGATTCTAATCTTCATATCTGATGTTATTTTGTTTCTTACTGCAAGTAATTTAAATTGTGAAAGATTTTTGAATTTAAATTAATTAAAACAAAGTAGGGGCAAAATAAAGTATACTTAATGTATACGTTGAAGCGGAAGAAAATGTGAAGAATAATTGAACCATTAATTATCAAAGGGACTAAATGTTATTTTAGTGAGTTTTTTTTTTGAAAAAAGATGTCACATACAAGCGAAGGCAACATATAATATTACCACAAGCTTTGCTATGCATTTTTTCTACTCAATTCTAGATGAGGCGACGTATAAGAGCGTGTTTTAAGAGGTTTCTTTTAAATATCTCAATAAACAGATTATGGAACTTAGCACCCTTTGATTCTCGCCGCTTCATTGCACTAGTCATTTTATTGATAATAGAAGAATAAATTAGTAAAAGAGAATTGGAAAGTATTTATAATTCAGTATAAAAATAACAAGAAGAATTGTAGAGTGCTATATCTAAGCGGTTTCAGTTTTAGAAATATTCAAAATATTGTATTGTATTCTGTGGAAATAATACGACTAACTGATATGTAAAGATATTCCATATGTTCAAAATTATTACGGTGTCATCGTTGGCCTATGAAATTACTTTGAAACATATTTGAGAATGCGGTAGACTGTACGTTCTTTAGAGCTGATGAAAGTTCTAGACAAATCAGAAACACTTATTGGAAGCCCAGCTCGTAATAGATTTTTGTTTAATTCAAAAGATTGCATTTATTTGGAAGGAAGGTGCTGCCCAAAAGGAAGACGAATCGGAGATTCTCGTCGCATCGGTGAGAACGGCACCAATCAATGTTTGACCAAAAGTAAGAAAGACCAACTAAGGAGGCTGCTGAATCATGACACGATGAACAATTGTTACTATAGTTACGTGAAACTTGTTGCACCAGAATTGAAATACCATCAGTTGTAAATAATTTTACAACTACATAACGTTGAGCTTTGAGATAGCTTCATTAATCGAAAACTCAAAGTTTTCAAAAGAATCCAGATTATAATAAAAACTATAAAATGTATATAACAAAGTGGTATATTCACATTTAACAATACCAAAAACAAGAGCTGTCCATGATTCATTTAGAACAAAATTGTTTGGATGTTGCTCCTTCTGAAAAAGCGGTATTAACATTATACTAAGACGATATATTGTCAAGGAGTACAAAAATGTTCTAAACAACAGATGACCTCGAAAACTAGAAGAACTCTGTGATGAATAAAATAAATTAGTCTGGGATTACTGCAATATATACTTTAATGAAAGAAAATTAGGGTTTTATGTTTAAATTTAATTTTAAAATGATGTTTTTAATGAGCTTTCTGATACAAAAAGGAAAATTAATATCGGATAGTTTGTGGCCGAGATATCAAAAAGTTAATAAAAGTAGCATCGTTTTTTGTCGCCGTCTTTAAATGGACACCATCTTGAAAGGATACATATTTCGATTGAACAAGTGTCTCTGCTCAAATAACAATCCAAGATAATTATGCAAGTCAACAGGTTTTTCATCCACTGATTCATAGTCTAATAATCTTACATACATTTATTTGAATTCATCAAGTATTTTACTTTTAATTATTTTTGTGGCCTTTTCTGTTTCTTTCAGTTTTAGAACATGCTTGCTTCACAAAACCTCTGTTTGGTGCAACTTACATATATCGAAATTTGGTACATAATGTTATTTAAGCGGCTGATGCAAACGTCAGGGTTCAGGTTCACTGTTTCCGTGGTGTATTTATCTTTTCCTCTTCTACTTTTAAATAAAAGACCCAGTTATTGGATTTGGATATGATGGATTTCTCTTATTACGTCACCGATGTATAATATAAAAATGTAATGTTTATGAAACAAATTTCTCAACCCTGTAGCATAACATGCTTGTATATATTAAACTAAATTTTTTTGCGGTAGAAGATCACGTTCGAAGTAAATCAGTCTGCATCTGGATGGAGAGTTTCATGATTTATTCACGTATAAGACGTCTCAAAGACCTATAATAACCATCCGCTTCGTGCGGAATACCTAAACATTACAATGGCGTTGCCTAAACATTCCGTTCTAGATCAGCGTTAAAGTATAGATTGGCTATAGGGTGGCGCACTTTTAATTTAAATAGTAATGTTCGAGGTAACTCGAAAAACAGTGAATATAAAAAACGTAGCATAGCCCCAAGATGAAAATGATAATCAATGGTAAGAATATAATTTAAATATCCACGGATGGGATTTTAAATAGGTAAAAAATAATTACTTATGTAGTCGTGTATGAAATAATAATTTCTTTGTTTATTGTCTTTCGTGAAAAAGTGTATCTTTATAAACAATTCTGCTCCTCTTAAAGCCCCTAAACATCGATTAAAATATTGGCTTATCTAAGAGTCACGTGATAAATTCCATAATTAGAAAAATGACAAATGGAAAATTATTGTTTATTTGCTTCCTCAAAACCCCTAAATAAGTCTTAAAATGTTAATTTATGTCAATAATACACACACTTATAAGTAAAACTGCAAATCATTTCTGTGTATCATGGTCGTAGAGTACAGATGTACTTACTGTCGCCGGCATTCACCTTGACCGCGAAACTCTTTCTCCAGTCCAGTCTATTATTAGCTTTCAAGTTGTGTACACGTTAAGTCACTTGGGCGTATTGCATATTGTTTTTGTGTTTTTATTTTATTTGCTGTACTATATTGTTGATTGTTGATATTAATATGTTTAATGTTTAATATTAATTTAATAATAAAGCATGGCAGACGTACGCGTGGGTAGAAAACGGCCATTTGCTGACAAAGTGAATAAATTCATAGGTGAATTCCCGGATTTATTCTATGATGGTGCTAAAATAATTTGTAAAGTGTACGAGAAAGATTTGATGTGCTGGGATAAGCATGATTGTGGACTTCACGTAAATAGTGTACACCATAAAAAATAAAGAAAATGGCGTGCCTTCGACAACACAGTTTATGTTTGATTTACTATTAATGCTGATTGCCTGTGATGTTCCGCTGCACATACTCGATAAACAACCATTTCAAGAGTTCTGGAATAAATACAATGCTCAGGTGAAGTTACCAAGTCGCATAACGTTATGTAACTATCTACTAACTGTACACGTAGACATGGTAAATAAGATGAAATATGAGTTAAAAAATACACGGCTGTGGTTATCTGTTGATGAGACAACAGATTGTAAAAGAATTCCATTTTAAATGTTATAGTACGAGTACTAGACCCTTTTAAACCGACAGTTCCACTGTTACTAGCTAGCAAAAGACTAAGTCAGTGTACTAGCGAAACAATTACCAGAGTGGTGCTGGACACGTTAGAAAAATTTGAACTGTCAAAAAGTCAAATGTTGATGTTTGTGACTGATGGCGCCGTGACAATGCGTTCGGTAGGCCGTTCTTTGTAAGAACAATGTTGTACGTTTATAAATGTTACGTGTAAAGTGCATGCTTTACATCTTGTGGCAGAAACTATTCGAAAATGTTTTCCAGAGGTGGATGCATTAATAGCAAGTACAAAAAAGTGTTTCTTAAATTTTCTAAACGTCTCCGTGCATTTCATAGCAAGTGTCTCGGTATTCCTGAACCACCACAGCCGATTCTTATACGTTGGGGAACATGGTTGTAGGCAGCTTTTTGTTATGCTGAATATTTCCAACAAATAAAAGCTGTGACACTACAATTCAATCCGGATGAGGCTGCAGCTATTAAGGAAAGCCAGACAAAATTCGATGATATTTCCGTTGAAACAGCTTTAAAAAATATTGCGAAGAACTGTAAACCATTACATGAAAGCATAAAAAAATTAGAAAACAGTGCGTTGTCGTTAGCGAAGTCACAGCAAATAGTGGACGAAGTAAATCAACTGCTACACGCTGTAGGTGACGCAATAAATGAGCGCGTTATAGAAAAGTTCGCAAGTGTGTTAAATAATGACACCGGTTTTACAAAATTAAGACAAATATGTGATGGTGCAGCCCCAGATCCGTTAAGTGCGTTCAAAGACTATTTTACGTATGCGTGTATTACATCAGTAGATGTCGAACGGTCGTTTTCAAAATATAAGAATATATTTTATCAAGGTCAAATTCTATTATTCCTCCACAAATAAGAAAACACTTCTTTTTCTTACGTGTATGTAATTTATGTAATATAAACAATTTTAGTATCTGCAAATATTAACGCATCTGCAGCTTCAACCAAAATTGTTGGCATTTTATATTTATTCTAAGAGTTGGGACTCCATGTACACTATGGAAATTACAAATATGCGAATCTCAGATAAAGAGTGAGAAGGAATAAGAGTTTACACACGAACAGTTGATCTGAACAAACTCCAAGCTTCATTGTTCGATTGTTGGCAATTGAATTGTTCCAGAGCGTGGACAACGGCAATACATACTTTGAAATCTGATTTACATGCCAAGTAGATATGTAGTATAATATTCTTGAAAGCAGAAAAATCATAAAAATTTACGGCTATATCGATTTATTCCTAGTCTTGTATGTACATACCATTTGTGCTAGTAACAATAATATGGAAAACGACAATTGATGGGTTTAACGAATTCATTATCATTTATGGTAGTATAAACACATACATGTATACCTGTAAATATTATATTGTGATTTTCTCTATGTATAGGTAGAGAAGCATTAAAGTCTTAAAGAAGTTCCAGATTATATTGATATTGAACGTTTTGGGGTTCGAAAATAGCACATTTCTTCAAATTGGTATGCAATGTAACGGTCCAATTTTAATTGCCCCGTATTTGGCATAAAAAAAAATTTAAGTTTATTTTTTTTAAGACCCTGCTAATTATGCAATTTCTAACGAAAAATTAAATAGTAGGTTGTCTATAGCTCTATGATTTTAATGAATACCTCTATAGCTCTATGGTTTTAATGAATACCTCTATAGCCAGGGGGCGCGAAAGAGCTGGAAGTAGCGCGATAGCTAGAGTAGAAGAACCCGACCGTACGTAGTGGGGGTAGAATGTCTATAAAGCACGAGTGTGCCGGTTTATTGTGTACCTGAAAAGGATTGATTATTGATTAATGTAAAATTATTATTATTTAATTGTATAGTGTATGACTTGATACTCTTAAGTGAACTGCTAATTTTAGTGCTACACAGGTAAATTAGTCTCCTGTAGGTAGGGCTAAAGTGTATAACCACCTGTAACCAGTAAGTATCGCCATTTTTACTTCAACTCCGATGAAGGAGTTATTAACAGCGAAGTATGCTTTAACCTCAAGTTTGACTGCAGGGTGAGCTGGTATTATGAGGTGTTAGTATTGCCGTAAATGAAATCGGGCATTCTGTTCTCTCACATATCTGTGGCGGAGTATTTTTTCGCTTTATACCGGTGTGTTTTATCTGTGTGCAGTGGTATTTTCACCCTAGACTACTAAATTTATTTTGTTTGGCTTAACATTTCCGTCTATTTTAAGAATTAGTGCAACCTTCTGAGTAGATTTTATTTGTTAACTGTTACTCAATTATTGAAAAAATTAATGTTACAAAGACTTTGTTTTATTCTTTGAGTTAGTGTATGGTAGGGGATGAGGTATGGACATCCGTTTAATTTCCGATATTCGGTCAGTGAAGTTAAGCAGCACTGATCGAGTCCGGCAATTGGATGGATGAACGATAACTCGTCTAACAGTCGGTAGGCTGTCAACAGACAATCCCGGGAAGGCCGCTAGCCTGATGCAGGCGGGGAGGCGAGCCCTGGTGGAGGGTCGAAGAGACCTACCCAGGAGGTTTGCCACTCTGCTAACGGTGCAGGCGGGCAGGCCCAGGCGGTGGGTTAGTTGACAGTCGAAGACCGTGGTCGGAGTCCACGCTAAACTGTAGGTCCCTAGTTAAAAAGGGCTTATTGTGGCCTACTTGCCTAGTAAAATAAGTAGCTACTACATATGGTAAATACTTAAATTTAAGTGGGACCTCAAATGAGTATCAGTAATAATTATGTAGCCTGTTTGTAGTACATTAACAGTTATGTGGAAATTTACGAGGAAGATAAGTACTTCAAGTTTAAAACCAGCCCCATTGCTTTTCAAGTTTTTAGCAAAGGACATACTTACGTTATAATTTTTGTGAATAATCTCAAGTTCTTATTATTATGTTTAAATCAATAAAACTGATAGCGCTCAACAAATAAAAATTAGATTTAATTCCAATTTCGTTTAATTTCCGATATTCGATCAGGGAAGTTAAGCAGCACTGGTCGAGTCCGGCAATTGGATGGATGCACGATAGCTCGTCTAACAGTCGGTAGGCTGTCAACAGACAATCCCGGGAAGGCCGCTAGCCTGATGCAGGCGGAGAGGTGAGCCCGGGTGGAGGGTCAAAAGGACCTACCCAGGAGGTTTGCCACTCTGCTAGCGGTGCAAGCGGGCAGGCCCAGGTGGTGGGTTAGTTGACAGTCGAAGACCGTGGTTCAGAGTCCACGCTAAACTGTAGGTCCCTAGGTAAAAAGGGCCCATTGTGGCCTACTTGCCTAGTAAAATAAGTAGCTACTACTACTACTAATTCCAATTTCACCTGCCCGAACCCTAGAGATTTTATGTTTGCTTTTAGAGCTAGTTGGGGCATTATTTTGAATAACTATCATATTTCCACAAATTAAATTTGATTTTGTAAAAACTACAAGTTATAGCAGCATATGTATCTGTCTGTGTCTGTGGTCGTTATTCCCAAACATGGCTCAACGTGGAAATTTGAAATTGTACATATATATATATTTAAGGCAGAACCTTATTGAATATTAGTGAATTTGGTGCAGGCTATTGGTCAAAGGTTATCTAAGTTTAAAAAGTGAATTCCACTTTTTATTATGTTTTTGCTGTACAACGAATAAATATTTGAAAGACGATATTTTTTAGTATGTTCAACTAGGGAAGTATATCTTGAACAACTAAAAACTCCTGCTTAAATAAAATCCAGCAAGATATATTTTTTCGTTATATCTAATATACTGTATTCCCTACCCTGTAAATGGAGTGCACAATGATGCAAATAAATAGGAATATATTTTTACAAAAGCGAATTACATCTACTCCGAACTTCCTAATTATTATTTTTCAGTTAATTAATATATCCAGACCTCAAAGTCATTACCTATTATACGAGTATATCTAGCCAGACTCGCATACCATACGAACATCCGTTGAACAATCCGAAAAGGGGGAGAGAAGGGTCCGGGACCTGTCTCTTGTTAACAATAACAACGGGGTTTATTACCGGGACCATTATATATAGCTACGTTTGATTTGGCAGTACCCTTTTATGCTTTGTTTACATCATTAATTTTATTTACTTTTGCCTATTGTACAGTCTGGCGGTTTCTCTACGTTAATGTGGAATCTGTTAAAAGTTTTAAGAAGCATTTCTGTTGTAGAACAAGGAATAGTTTAAGGTGCTTTTCATTGGATGTGTTTTTCTATCGTATAACATGATCCGCAAACAATAAGAACGTAAGTTTTGCAATAGTAGCAGTAGTATAAGATTTTGTAAACAAATGAATGCATAATGGGATAATCCGTCGTCATTATTCATTATCGTAATTGGCCTTCAGGCCCTCGTTAATGTAATGGAACATAATATAGTACGCAGTCATATTATATAAATAAACCTGGACGATATATATGTAAATATGTATATTCATACCTGAAGGGTTTTGCTGTACCATATATGTGTGGATTGGTGTAAATTGGATCATTTATCATTCAATATTCATTTCTTATTATTTGTTTTTTTTTTGTTGTCATTGCAATTTCATTTTAAAATTAATAGAAATTTCTAATTAAATTATGTTGCCAGGTGTAGAAAAGTCTTTCTGTAATTAAGTATGCAATGTTGAAACGAATTAATTTCTGTAGAACACGTTAACATTTTTTAGGAACAGTTCCAACTCCAATTGAATTATATCTTATTAGACGAAAACTTAATTATTAGACATAAAAATTATAATTTCGCATGTTCAAAAACATTTGTTTGCTGAATCGGACAAAAATGGTCATCTGTCAAAAATGAGTTGAGGTTCATAGAGTATTTATTAAAATAACAGATAACAGAATAACAGTAGATATCAAAATCAAATAATGGTGTCTGGCAGTTTCGACCATATGACGTCAATGCTTCTAAGGATATTTAAAATTTTTAAACTAACTTATAAATAATATATTTTTTTTTCACTACGGACCGGAAATTTCTTTGATTTCAATATAGATGTAAGACGAAAATTTGGACTTTCCCGCATCTGAGCGGAAAAGTAACCCAGTTATTATTGTAAGAAAAATCTTTATTTATTATAAAAATAGTAACAGTAAATTTGTTATAGTTGGTGGGAGTAATTTCAGGAGATTTCTTTGAAAGTGTATAACTATTTATGTCAACCATTTCTTTTTCACCCAGTATTTTGTCAGTTAAAGTATATCTTCTACAGAGTTCTCAATATATCCCTCCCATTAGATGATTGATAGGTAACGTATCCTCCTGTATCAACCGTCAACTTAGGAGATGATATCAAACTGTATATCTCTAAGGATCCTTCAATTTTAAAAATTTAGCTTTTTTTTTTTTTTTTTTGGTACGCCTCCAATGCTATTTATAGCCACAAATTGTTCCACTTCGATACCCAAGAAAAAATTGAGGATGGGGGCAGAGAGAAATACTTTCTAAATATTTCAACGAGACCTAAACTTTCAACGTTTCCATTTAATATTGTAAATTAACTTCGTAGTATCAGTAGATATAATCCCATTTCATTAATATTTTCAAACTTTTTCTTGCCGACTTACTCCACTGATCGCAGCATTGCCTAAGCAATGAAGAAAATTTTTAAATTAAAAGATTAATAATAATAATAATAATAATAACTGTACCGAGGCTATTCGGTCAAAATGGTCACTAACCCTACGGGATGTGGGGAGTGGCTGTGGTTAATGTGGCGCGACTCCCGTGAGGCGTCGGAGGGCACGGGAGGACTGTCCAGCGACGAGCAACTGGAAAAATAATAATAATAATACTTATTTATTAAGAAGGGCATGGCAGGTTGCAAGGACAGCCTGCTGATAGACCGCTGTATTACACAGGATTCTGTGCAATACAAGCGGAATCTATCGATGGCCTGGATTGATCACCGCAAGGTAATTGTTACACTTGCTCGAATGTCTTGCTGTACCAGAACCACTAGTGAGATGCATAGAGCAGCTGCTGCCACTCTGGAAGACTTGCTTCACCATAAAATCAAGTGCACAGCAGGTCACGACAGCAGGTGGCATTTAAGAGCATCTCATTGCTGCCGTTGTCTGTTGGGCTTCGTCAAATCCGCGGACCACCCAGCGACCAGAGGCATAAGGTCACCCATCTATTTTATGTGAATGACCTTACACTTTATGTCTCCGGAGAGCGCGAAAAAACGCTCTTAGGGTGGTCGAAGAATATACGCGGGCAATTGGTATGGAGTTCGGTGTGGACAAATGTGCAGTCGTCCACCTCAAGAGAGGACGATGCGGGGAATTCTCTGAAGATGCGCAGCTCGCAGAGGGAAGCATCCTAAGACATCTGGATGCCGGAGAGACCTATACATATCTGGGTGTGCAACAAATGCACATCCAGGATGTAACACAAATAAAGGATTCTCTCCGCGGCAAGTAGAGACACCGCCTCCGAAAGATTTGGTCTTCTGAACTTTCGGGGAAGAATAAGGTGTCTGCGATTAACAGGCTTGCCGTTCCGGTCCTGCTCTACTCCTTTGTAGTAGTGATGTAAACAGTAGACGAGCTGCGCCAATTAGACAAAGATACCCGCTAGATTATGAATATTCACAGAAGTATTCATCTTAGATCGTACGTTCCTCGTGTGTACCTCCCACGTCAACGGAGGGAGGGGCCGAGGACTCTTGAGCCTGGAGTGTACGCATGGCAGAGTAGTACTGAGTATGGCATGTAATATCCTCAGGAGCTCAGGAGCAGTTTGTAAAACATCACGAAACTGTAATAGTGGGAGCAGGATTGTTCAAGACAGCAAAAAGAGCAGCAGATAAACTCGGTCCCACATTCGACACCAGGCGAGATAGTCGGCGAGGTGTCGATGTAGAGTCAGTCGCTGAACTTCAGCCAAATCCCCTGAAAGCCCTAATTAGAGATGCCGAACAGGAAAATCTGTTTCGGTAGCATGTCGATAAATCCCAGTCTTCTATAAGAACATAGAAACACTGCGTTTATCGACCAAGCTGACATTCTCCTTTCTAAGGTTAGCCGGGTTTAAGTCAGAGACCGAGGGATTCATTATGGCCTCCCAAGATGGTATTTTCAACACCTTGGTCTACCGCAGCCGCGTGTGGCGTGTAGAGGTTCCTGTCATCAACTGCAGGACCTGCCGTCAGGCGCCGGAATCGCTCATGCACATATTATCTGCATACCCTGTATATGCGATTTCGCCCTACATCCACCGACATAACGCGACGTTACGAGTGCTATACTACCATCGAAGACACTCATACGAAGTAGACCAGACACCAGTGCTGCCTTACGTCCTCGGAGATATTGAATCCGTTGTCGAGAACGAGAAATGCCGGATTTACTGGAACTACTCGTTCCCGACGGTTAGGCTAATCTAAGCCAACAATCCTGACATAGTCCTCCTCGACCATCAACTCAAAGTGATGTATGTCATCGAGTTCTCAGCACCTGCGGAGAAAAACTTCAACCTTGAAGCAGGAGGAGAAACGGACCAAATACCACGATCTCCGGTACGAGTTCCAAATACTGTACCCAGGCTACTCAATCAAAATAGTCGTCCTAATAATCGGTATATTCGGAGGGATAAAGTTTACGTTGCTCTCGGAATTAAAGACCATACCAGCCTGCCAAAAATCAGCTGAGTGGCTGGCAGGACAAATGTAGAAGGCGGTTATTCTGGGTTCTCTCCGCCTAGGGCACACGATTCTGGAATCTACAGTCACGAACTCTGCGGGATGTGGTGAGTGGCTGTGGTTAATGTGCTGGAGCGACTCCCGTGAGGCGTCGGAGGCTACGGGAGGACAGTCCAACGTCGGGCAACCGAGAAAAAATATTTATTATCCAAAAGACCAATTATAACGGTATAAGATTAGTCATAAGAATGGACACTGTCCTCTTTATTATAAAATGCTGAAATTTAATTAATATACAATAAAAAATCAGTATCATTAATTATCACAAAATATCACGATAAAAAAAAAACAAACTGGAGTTACATTTTATTTTGACAAACGAAAGAAAAGTATGTATAGTTTTAATAAAATAATTATAATATGACAAATAAATGAGAAAATGTGTATAATTAAAAATAAAATAAAATGGATAAATCTAAACAACTAATTGAAACTATGAAATTAGAATTTTAAGCCTTTAAATATTCAACTACTGAGTAAGAAGAAATTCGAGTTAAATAATTTTTCACCTCTTTTTTTTAATGTATTTGAATTTTGAATACATTTGAATTGATTCTGTAGTTTATTATACCTATATTACTATACTCATGTATTTTGGGCACTCCTCATATTTGGAAAGATTGTGTAAAGGAATCATCAAATTGTCACCTTCTCTAGTATTATAATTATGATGAAAATTATTAGATAAAAACTGGTTTAAATTTTTCTTACATAAATAAGTATCTCAAAAATATATGTACATGGTAAAGTCAAAATTTGAAGTTCTTGAAAAAAATGTTTACACGTTTCATATTTAGATTCCCCTACAATATATCGATTTTATTTTTCTGAAGTTTAAACAACTTTTCAGAACTGTGAGACGAACCCCAAAAAGTAATTCCGTATGATGCCCTTGATACAAAATGGGCATAATAATATGAGATAACTGTTTGCTGCTGGCTAATTTTGACAATCTGAACAATACGTAACAAGTGGAAGAGAGTTCTTTTTGCGACAGTATTTATATGTATATTCTAACTTAATGCGTTATCAATATTGATTCCTAAAAATTTTGCAGAACTAGTTTGATTGATCGATTTACCCATTATCTTGATTAAGTGACTTATCATATACAATGTGTCCCACTTTTCATGGAGCAACCCTCATATCTTGCTCATCTGATATCCGAATATTTTGAAATTTTGGTGGTGAATATATACCTATAAAGTGAGTGTTTAAATGTCACCACATTTGATTATAGTCAGAGGCGTCCGATTTTAGGATGGAAAAAAGGGGTCGATTATTCAAAAAAAAGTATTATCGATTATTTTAGAAAAAAACTAGTAAGATATTCTTAATCAGCACCTTTAGAAACCCATTTGTACAAGATTACATCTTTGTGGATTCAAAGATATTTGAGATAATGGCTGTCAAAAAAACAATTTTTTCAACATAAAATAATTTTTAACTGCAAAACGGATTCTCAAATGAAAAAAAATATATTCTTTATTTTTTGTTTAGAATAATGTATTGTACTAGTATAAACAGATTTTACAACAAAATAATTATTTATTTAATAGGGCAAAAATTCTAATTTGTACATACCTTTTTCTAACAAATAATCTTCAATATTAATAATAATAATAATTATTTTATTGTAAAATCATCTCAAGTAATCGCCAAGACTTTTTTTTTAAATCGACCCTTTTTTCCCATCCTAGAATCGGACGCCTCTGCCTATAATCAAATGTGGTTACGTCTACTCACTTTATAGGTATATATTCACCACCAAAATTTCAAAATATTTGGATATCAGATGAGCGAGATATGAGGGTGGCTCCATGAAAAGTGGGACACATTGTATAGAATTTCTGGGAGAAAATACAACAAATACAGTTTTGGAAATATTTAGAAATAATCTGTTTGATTTGAAATATTCAGAAAATCTTTGTGTATTATCCTGTAGAGAATTTAATGAACTTTGCAAAATGTTACCACAGCATAAGTAAAAATTGTCATTAGCAAACATGATTAAAAAATTCATCAAAAAAACTTGGTAAATCGTTAACATAAAATAAGAAAAGCATTGGTCTCAGTACAGACCCTTGTGGTACGCCAAATTCTATTTTTAATTTTTGTGATTTAGTTCCATTTACCTTTACTATTTGATATCTATTTGTAAGGTATGATGTCAACCATTTTTTAACCTTCTTTCTGAGGCCATATTGTACGAGTTTTTTAACAAGAATTTCACGACTAATTAAATCAAATACCTTACTTAAATCCATAAAGGGACCTACATATTTATAGTTTTCATTGATGTTCTCGTATAATTTTTCTAAAAATTTCATTATTGCAGTTTGTGTTGAACGTTTTTTTACGAAAACCATGTTGTGCCTTTGTCAATATGTTAAATTTGTCTGCAAAATTTATAATTTGATTAAAAATAACACATTCTAGTATTTTCGAAATAACTGATAAAAGTGCCACAGGTCTGTAAAGGTAAAGTATTGTCACCTTTTTTGTGAAGCGGAGAACTTTTGCTGGTTTTAAAATGGATGGAAAAATTCCTTCGGATAGTGATAGGTTTATTACGTAAATTAGAGGAACTATTAATAAATGAACAGATTTTTTTATTAAGTTAGAATTTATATTGTGTAATCCAGCTGCGCTACTATTTTTTTAGTTCCATTATTAAATTAAAAATTTCACTTTCAGTAACTGGTTCTAGAAATATTGAAGGATGTACTGTCGATAATGCTTCATAATTTAATTCGGGGGTGTCACCTAACTCATCATTTAATTTAGCGTGTAAATCTATAAAATATTTATTTAAATGTTGCAAAATAATATATGGATCATTTATAATTTTATTATCAATTGTTATTTCACTGATGTCATTTTTAAGTTTTTTGTTGTATACATTTTTATTTATAATTGACCATACTGCTTTTGATTTATTGTTAGCTTCATTATAGAAAGTCATACATTTTTTTTCGCAGCTATAATAACTTCTTTATACAATTTTTTATATTTGTTATAATAATTAAGATGATTTAGGTTATTTGTTGATGATTGAATTTTATGTAGCAGCTTTAATTTATTCGACGAGATTTTTATTCCCATGAATTATTTACATTTGTATTGGCATTTCTTATAAAAGGAAAACATTATCATGATGATACGTTAAAATATTTATAAAATTGTTAAAACCCTCGTGCACTGTTACTGCGTTTAAAACTTCTTTCCAATTTTCATTCCCTAGCTGATAGTAATACTTTTTATAATTTTTATCACTGTAGATATAATGATAATTTTGCTTACCAATTTCCTGCATTACATAATCACATTCTAGTATTTGAGAGGTATGATCTGATAAACCATCATTTATAACTTTACATTTTACATTGCGAATATTGTTAAAATTTGTACAGAAGTAATCAATGCAAGTTTCAGTATTTAATGACAGTCTCGTTGGTTCATTTATTAACATTTCTATATCGTATGATTGCAGTATGTCACATAACTCATTTTTGCTTAAAGAAGAAGAAAGATAGTTAATATTTAATGAGATTGTAGCCAATATTCTTTTATTAATAACTTATAACAATGACCTGTTTCAAAAAGGTTTGTTAAATGAAAAAAATAAAAAATTTTAAATTTTAAATGTTTCCTTCATAATCAGGTACATTGTAGCATTTGCTTCTTTTAAGAATTTTTCTAGTTCTAATTTTTTTGTTCCTTGGATTGCTACCCTACCGACATTCTTTTAATGAAATTCATTGACTAGCAAACTTCTTTATGTTGATGTTTTTCTTCACTGATTCTCTCAACTTTGAGTAAAGTAAAGGCTCTACAATGTGGAGCTCTTGAGAGCTCAGGACTCTTGTTCAAAACTTGCTAGTAAACTTTTTCATTGTTCATCTTCATTGTTTTTTCTTTACACTAGTTTTTGAATTGCTGATAAATACTTTCATATTCCTCCTTCGATTTTACGGGTAATAATGATTGAACTGTTATCATTGCTGATTCTTCAGCATCAGGAGATTCAGACGTATCAGACATTTTTCGCTAAAATTTACTAAAATACACATGCATAAAGAACTTAAGCTTTATTTACAAATAAAAAAAATCATCATCCAGGATAAAATTCCCTAGTAACGAAATGAGTACGATTCTCGATCCAACTTGTTTACACAGAAAATTTACCAAAACATCAAAATGACAAAACAAATATCAAATTCAAAATGTTAAAAATAACTTTTTTATTATCTTTTCAAATGATAGTAGAAACAATTTTGTTGTAACACACGACGTGTACAGAAAAAATTCACTTATCTTGTTGTACAAATAGCTATTCTTTCCCTGTAAAGAAAGCTTACGATTAGTTCCATATATTATCATTTTATTTCAATTTTGATTTGATTTTCACTAAAAGTGGTTACCCAGTTGCATATTTTATAATATAAGTAAAATATACATTTAACCGTATAAATACACAAATTGTTAATTTTTTGAGTGACAAATCAGTTAGGTCAATGTTACTACTTCCGTGAATGTTTGCTTTCCAAATTCCTTTGTTGTAAAAATAATGTTGTCTCATTGATGATTGATGATGAATATTATATTTTTATTTCATTTTCATTTTCATTTTCATTTATTCATTCATTTAAAAATTTGTAAACATTGGTAGATTTTTACATTAAATTATTATGTACCTAATTATAATTATTTTTTTGTGTCTGGCACCTAGGAGCTTAGGTGAACCTGAGCTCCTGTATGAGCCCACTCTGTATATTTTAATTATTTTATGATGGTATCTCAATACGTTGTCTTAAGAGAGTCTGAAACATTTATAAGTATTTAAAGATAATCCTTAAGCTAAACTTAAATATTATATACTTATTTTTTGAGCACTGTAAATAGTGTGTAATGTGTAAAGTGTTTGGTATATAGAAAAATGCATAACAGTAATAATAACAAAATAATAGTGAATGTGTATACGCTGTCAATAATTATGATTAGTACTATGTATATAAAAGTACCTCGTGGGTCAAAATAACTTAATAAAGTCAGAATAATTTTGGCTGATATATGTCCTGCTTAAATTAGAGAACTTTTTGATATTTTTGTATTTTTTAATTTCCTTCTATATAAATTCCTCCTATATAATTTCCTCCTATATATTCCTCCTATATAAATAAATATTATGAATATGTAAAAGATAGTATTTAACGATTCCATAAAGCATACGAGTGGATTTGAATGAGTATCGTTTACAGCTTTATTAAATGCTATAATACAATTTGTACATGAAGAAAAGGGTGCAAAACGTATATAATATCAAATACATGGGGTCCTTTAAGTGAATGGTTATGTAAACAAAAGTGTAACAGCCGGTATTATCAACATTTTAAAGACACATTTTAGGCCAGTGAATAGGGAAAAAATTTAACATTAATTCTAACATTTTTGAAACTTTGTCATCTGTTGAAGTACCAACCAAAAGAAAACTATAAAATTTTGCAACTCGATTCAAGGTCGGCAACATTGTTAAAATCGCGAAAATTAAATTAAGCAATATCTCGACGAACAAAAATGTAACACCGCTGTGAATTTATATTACAATAATCAAAATATAAAGCTACATTTGCAGCACCTTATGACCCGAGCATAATAATTAATTATCAATAATTAACATTTTTGCATCAAATATTTCAAACATATTATTAACATTCTTGCAAAACTACAGTGTTCCTGCTAAAATCGCCTTACAGGACTATGAACATTTAATAACGTTTATAGAGTTCGATGTTAAATTTGCAGTGATATTAATTTTATTTTGATAGTAAAAATTTTGCAACAAATTATTTGTTGCAAATTTTATCAATCTGTCAACGCCTGGGATTGCTGCAAAATGGAGAGCGCATTTCAGTTACGAATGCGATCATTTGCAATCCACCTGTGCATATGTTATTATTTTTTGGAATCTATTTTAGGTAAATGATACTCTACAAGTTGTAAATTGTAAAAAATGTACCACGCCGCCATCGGATAGAATTGCAAACTTACACTTCCATGTAAGGCGATTTTAGCAAGTACACTGTAGTTTTGCAAGCATGTTAATATTATGTTTCCAAAATTTGGTGCAAAAATGTTACTTATTGATAATTAATTATTTTGCCCGGGTCATCAGGTGTTGCAAATTTACCTTTATATTTTGAATACTGTAATACAAATTATATCAAATTTGCAGCGGTGGTACATTTTTGTTTGTCGAGATATTGCTTAATTTAATTTTTCGCGATTTTAACAATGTTGCCGACCTTGAATCGAGTTGCAAAATTTTATAGTTTTCTTTTGATTGCTACTTCAACAGATGACAAAGTTTCAAAAATGTTAGAATTAATGTTAAATTTTTTAGTTTTCACGTCTCTATTCACTGGCCTATTTAGCTTAAAAGGAGTTTTAGTAACAAGAAAATTTATTACAAACAAAATATAAATATCTGATAGCCATCCTATAATTTAAATAAAAATTAGGTTTCATTTATATCTCGATTTATATTTTGCTGGAATTACTAGTAATATATTTACACGTCACTAAACTCCCTTTAAGTTAAAGGTCTCTTTAAAATGTTGATAATATTGGGAGTAAGGCAATATTTTAAATCTGCTTGATTTGAAAGCATTCATCGATAATTATGTGGAAAAGTCGTAAAGAGGTTATCTAAGGTAGAAAATGTTTTAATAATTTATAAATATTTCCAGTATCATATTATAAAAAATAAGTAAATGACCGAGTTATTTACTTCTTCCTAAAACGTATTTTTCAGGGTTGGCTGGGCTAGAACAATAGTTATAAAATAATTTTTAGAAAATGTTTATATTTCTTGCATTATTGTGTAGTTTTTCAAGTAAGTTGAAATATATGTTTTTACTAATTGTTATTTTTTTTGTTTTAGGTATGTATTCGATTAGTAATTGTCTTTTCGAGTTTTAAAGGTAAGTCATTATAATTTATGTTAAAAAAATGAATATTTTCGACATTTTGAAAAGAATTCAATAAAAAAAAATACAAGGAGGAAATCAATTTTAATACAGAATTTTTTTGAATAGCAAGAGTTATGAATAACAGTAATTTGGAACTAATTTAAAAAAGGAAAATAACTTCTGCATAATGCCTAACCAAAAATTTTGTAAATCAGAAATTTGCATAAAGTTACAAAAAAAAAATGATCATATTTTATATCGTGGGGTTTCTTCAAAAACAAAAAAAATTAGTAATTGTTTTGTAATGCTGTATATATTTATGACGTTTGTCATCCAAAAAATACAATAAATAGTAACCATTCAGCCACTATTAAAAATGAAAACATAACAATTATTCATGTTATTTGATTTGGTAGTGAAAAATCTATTACTAAATTATTCAGAAAAGTTATCTAAATAGGTTAGTGTGCATTCAGCATTCTGCTCGTGCATCATCTGGCACTTGTTCTTACACAAAAAACACTGTCTCATTGTTCACAATAGAGCTTACTTACACCATATAAAGTACTTTAGTAATGAACACGACGAATAAAATTATGAACGAGAACAAGCAATGAAAACACAGGCTAAGTCAAGTTCCGTATATAAATAACGATAATATCAGAATGTCACAAACCGATTCGTTTTAGAACCACTGTGGTCCCCACATCGGCATTCCGCTGTTACCGCACGCGCACCAGTCCTAGCGTACACGTGTATCCATCAATTTGTAGGCCTTTTGAAGAAGCCTAAAACTTTCCTGGAGGCTGTGGCTCCCACTTCAGCAGGTGCTATGTATACGTTGTGGTCCAAATGTCGTAGCCTTTCGCAGATTAAAACTTTGCACGACCAAAGTGAGTTCCGCGGTTTCCGCTTCATCTGTACAAAGGGACACATGTCGGTTTCAGTTTTTCCCACTCTTTTTTTAGATGATATCTCACTGGGAAATGACCTGAAAGAAGGTCTGTTAGTATCCTTAACTCTGATTTACTGAATTCGAGTAACTCTCTACTTCTTTTTATGGGCAGTTTATAAATTTCTTCGATTGTCTTGGACCTAAATTTAACTACCTTAACTTTGTTTCTTTTCCCATTTTCTGACCTCGTCTATTGTGTGGCTTTTAGATATTCCACAAAACGATTCTGCCATCTTCCCTAACAAACCTATTAGCAGTCTCATTCCCTTCTATTCCCTCATGCCCTGGCACTCACATTAAGATAACCTTGTTATTTCTTGCCAGTTGCTGTTTTTAGATATTTCTAGGCTACGTTAGATTTACAAGTAGTAGTACGGAAGGGAAGGGATGTGGTGTGTGTGTATCTATCCTGGTTGAGTGGTGCAATAGCAGTGTGCTAAACTCCGCCAGTATGTTAATATAAATAAAACAAAAAAAGTAAAGACTTAAAGCTTTAAGTGCTGCCTGGCTGTCCGAGAGTTCTCCTCGTGTGTCTTTTTTATTGTGCAGATTTCTATGGAATATTCGCCTGAAAAATAGTGAAAGTTTGGCCTATGGTTTTTCATAGCCTACATCTGGAGTTCTAGATAGAGCCCCATATTTGGTGATCAGTTATTATCACTTCAAATATCCGCATAAATTTGAGCCTCACAGGCATTGTGTCAGTAGTGTTATTGAAACTAACTGAAATTTATTCAGAATACTCAGATGTTCAACCAGATCTCCTAGTTTGAATTTTCTTATGGATTGCAGTCTTTGAGCATTGATGACTGCATCGTTCTTTAAAAAAGCATATGTCAGGGGAGCAGATCAATCAAGGCTTCCATTGCTATTGTAGGAACGGGTTCTCATTGCTTCTGTGATTCTCAGATACGCTGAACATTGCACTTTTAGCAAATTCTTTTGTCCTGTTTTGTCTCTTGTTTTTGCCACCATACTAATGATGCATAGATGACAGTCGGTCTGAAAACTAAAGTATGACCAATCTCTAAATGTAAAATATAATATTGGACATTCTAAGAGAAACTATTTTGTTTTATGTAGGTATACAATAAACCTATTTTTTTGTATGTATAGCATGACTAGCACTATGACTTTCATCGATATCCAATTGTATTAGACCTAAAGTTTATTTTGTTGTTGAAAGGAACATCTGCATCTGTCTTTTTCTGCTTTTCTCTAACGCTTGTTTCTGGCTTATATTTTACTTCGAGTTTTTTATCCTCTGAAATTTGGGTTGCTGCCTTTCGTTAGAAGCCATAAGAAATATTCTTGCTTGTTATTACTACTTGAGATTCTACTTGATAAGCTTTTTATGTGACTCGGTTTTTTATTAACTTATTAGCTTAGAGTGAGCCTGCAGATGGTGAATTTTAATTTTTGTCTTCCCAGTACCACTCCTTTCCTATCTTGTAATTATTTTTATGATGTGTTCTTAAGCTAATATTTTTATAACATGAAAGTTGACTTTCTTTTTTTACAATTGAAATGGGATCTGTTTTTTTTTATTTTATTGTCGTTAAACTTTTCTCTAGTTTTTAGTTGATCAGTCCATATAATAGTTTTCTCCAGTTTTTTTATATCTTCCTCTTGAATTTGTTTCAGTTGCATCCTCATCTTCATTTTCGATTATGGTTTGTTCTTCCTTTGTAGCTATTAGATGTTTATCTGCTTGTATTCGCCAATATAACACATGCTTCTTTTAACTTCTTTCGTTATTTGAATCAAAAAGTTGAAAATGTGCTATTTCTGTAACTGGCTATAATTTAGATAACCTTTTAATAGTATAATAACAACGACCATTTAATGATAGCTAAGACACGAGTATGAGAGTATGAGTATGAGTTACATGCACTATTTTTTCTACGACCAGTCATGAAATAAACAAGACGTTTTCTGAAAAGCTGCTTACCTTGTTTTTCGTCCCTCCAATCCATAAACGTTTAAGAGTAAAACTTGCCGTCTTTTGCTGATTTTACGGGTAATAAATTGTTTGCAGTCGTGTGGCCTGTTCCACAATCTCTGGTGGAGTTAAATTTTCAATTTCATTTAAGATCTGTTTTACTCACGTCAATATTTGATATTGACTAAATATTGTTGTGATGTTGCATTTCTATTGGTTATAAATTTGCATCTTAATGAAAAATCTGTGTCATAATGAACTTACATTAAAGTACAGGTAGTACAATTTAAATCAATAAAGTATGGGAGTAGAAAAAAAGAAACTAAAAACTTGTATACCACATAAATGAAAACATTCATTTCTTATATGAAAAGAACCACTTAAATTACAAATATGTATTCAATTTTAATTTAATTTTGATTTTTACCTAATAGAATTCACTCATTTAAGAAGATAATTAAAAAATACATACATTTTTACCAATAATTGCAAAAATATTTTAACAAAATGTCGTCTGCGCTTAAAACTCACGTGGTTTTCCACAAAACACCTAAAACTAGGTTTAGTTTTAATCATCTCCAAATGATGCTAACATGGTTGGCGAAACGCGTGTTGAGTGCAGTATATGGTGTTTTGGAGAAAACCACATCAATGTTAATTTCGCATAGAAGGTTCCAACGCACATCAGGACCTCTGCTTAGCTCTTAAACAGTTCGTTAAATAACATTAGTAGTAATTTATAGTTATGATAATTTTTTTCACTATTTTATTAAAATAATAATGATTTTCAGTTTTCCATTAGTTTGGAAATTTTTTAATCGTATGAAGATCAAAAACGTATTGTTACTTATTGTCTTTGCAAATTATTCTTAAATTGAAACATTTTTTACTTACTAAATAAGTTGTTAATTAATTAACAATAAGCGATACTAAATAATTTCTTTCGTGGTTACTAAATTATGCATAATTTACATTTTAAAAGAGGTTTTGTTTAACCGATCAAAATTTAAAGCATTTTAAAACCGCATCCTATCACTTTATACTCGTGTGATACACGGATAATTTCTTGCGATTAAATTAATTAATTACGATTAATTTGTTAATTAAAGATATTTATTACTAGGTTCGTAGGATATTCGGTTCGTTTACCTTGGTTAGTTTATAGAGTATATATCCATTAAATATAATTAAACAAATTTAATTACATATATTGATGCACAAAGGGAATATTGTATTTAAATAATAATACAATATAAAGTCATTTTCAAATTAACTCTATGCCGATTATTCCACATAGCTTATTGAATATTTATTTTTGTATGCATCAAAGTGCATCATGTAGGTAAAATTAAATTATTACTATTCAATTTAAATTGTAGTGCTACACACATTTTTTGTTATTATCTGCATATACCTGGTGTCAACGAGATCATGTATCAGCCCGCCATTTTTTAAAAAAATGGAATAAAGGTTTCAAATTTAAAACTCATGTATGAGAAGTAAATGCGCTTATTTTGAGGAACATATATTATCATCAGTATTGAGTTATTAAGTGGAGCACCCTGTATATTTTAACATATTCTGACTATGCATAAAATTTTCTATATAATAAATCAAATATGGCGGGCATTTAAATTTTTTTTTGAAATTGTAACGGTCTATTTTTAGATATAATTAACTTGCGTTTTATTTAATGCTGATTGCATAATTTGGTTTGAGGTCAACCTTAAAAATTCTAGAACCGACAACTAAATTGTAAATCTTTGATATTCTAAGCGACCACTGGACCTTTAGTGCACCAGCGAGAACACTGCGGTGTGGGGACAAGGGGGAACGCTTGTACTAAAGACGGTTAGATTTTTGAAGGCAGAAGCTCCGAGGCCTCGGCACCGAGTGGGTGTGTTGATATACGTTACCTTTACCTTTACGTTTGGAGACGAGACCGGAGCTTGAGTTGTGTTAGTTGTGTGCGTTGCTTGCCTTACGTTTGGGATTTGGTCTGGCTGAAAATTATGGTTCTGAAGTTACTAAGTATGTAGCCTAAGAAAGATATTCTATGAGCTGGTAAGGTGATCTTACTTCTAATTATTGTCACATAGGTACCTATTAAAAAGTAAACAGCTTCCGCTCTGAGTGTGAGCTGGAAATTTGAAGATTAAAATTTGCATCCGAAGGCTGATTTGCCTATCTATCTAGAGGTGGAGAAAGCCCCCTAGAGTTTTAATTCTGCTCTTGAACTGTGCGATACAATTTTATGAAAAGTAACCGTTCTTTCCCCCTTTCAACGGCCCTAGTGCGTGTAGTTTTTTTTTAGACGTTTAAAATATGTAACTTTCCTAGACTTTGACATAAAACAGACTTGTTAGTTGAAAATAATATTAATATTTTCTGAAGCTTGTATATTTTTGTAGGCATTATATGTACCTAGTTTATTACTTGTTAACCACGCCCTGACCCTCTTGTGTTCTATATTCTAAATATATGTATGTATTTTTTTGTTGGCGTTTTATTTGAATAATTAAAGTAAGTCAAAGTAGCGAAGAAAGAAATAAAATTCGTTATAAAATTAAATGTAATTATTGAAACTCTTTGTATATTGAAAATTTTCCATGTAGGCATTGTTATCATAATATGGTTCATTTTCATATTATGATATCCAATGCATACTTGGAAAATTTTCATTATACAAAGAGTTTCAATTATTAATTTTGAATTTCATAAAAAATTTAAACAAATCATCTATATTTGAGGGTAATGTCAAAAATTTTGATTTATGATATAGAAAATGTCATGCATTATCAGAATGTGTTAAGATATGTTCCATTTAAAAATTCAAAATTTTTGACACTTTCGGTGTAACCGGAAGTGGTATGTTCTTCAAAATAAGCCTATTTTTCTCATACGTGAGTTTTAAATTAGAAAATTTTATTCCAATTTTTAAAAAATGGCGGGCTGATACATGATCTCGTTCACACCCGGTGTGTATTTAACATGATTATTATTACTAGACAAATAGTATGAATAATAGAATAAGCTTTTCCTGGTTTCTCGTAATATTTTTGAAAGTTTTCAAACCAAATATAACACTGTAAATAAGCGTTGATGCTTTCTTGATTATCACAAGTGTACCAAAAAAAGAACCAGTATATTACCCTTATGACTGCTTTTTGTCGGATATCCAACATATATCGCTCTTAAACTTTTTCCATCCATGAAAACCAAAAATGAACACAGTGGTCTCATTTTAAATTATACGCAGTTATAATAGGTCAAGTTACAGGCAAAGCTTATGATATGTTATTTTGTTAATACGAAAATGTGATATATTATTAGTTCAGAATGTCCCTTAACCTTTTTTTCCCACCTCTTGAAGATCTAAGAATCAAGCAGTCAAGCTTGTTATCGGAGAAACTTTTCCTAGACACTAAATCGTGAACCACGATTTGAATAAACCGAGCACGTCAAATGTGTGCACTGAAAGACAATGGTCCGATGTCTTGTATGGACGTACATATCTTGATCTGATCCTCGTCAAGATTTGATGAGGACTTAAACCAGCACGAAGCAACCTTGCATAACTTATTACAGTTGTGTAATAAATATAAATTTGTACAAATAACAACAAAGAATCTTTTTCGTTGGTTTTGTAAGTCTGTTATACAGGGTGTTATGAACCTATGGTATTAAATTTAATTAGTAATAATTCAAACCAAATTTATCGATTGACTAAAAATTACCCTAATAAAAGAAAGTTCAATAATTACCAAGATACTATTTTTTTTTTGTTAATAAACTTTTGAGAACTACTAGCTTAGATAGACGTTCATCGTGCCAACATGTCCTCATCTTTAGTTATGTCATCGTTTTTGTTCGGTATTGTCTTCTTGAGGGTTCGAAGGATTTTTGAGAGGTCCACAAGGGACAAAGAAATATTCACATAATTTTGAGGGATTTTTTAAAACTCTGCATTAAATATTGCGTTGGTTTATTCGAGAGTAATTTAAGTTATGTTCTTCCATAGAAAATTGACGTGGCTTGAGGTTATAAATAGGCCTCAGGCGATTTTCACTTCATTTAATATGCTGCTCTAAATTAGAGTGTATTTTTGTTTGTGTAAATTTGTGCCGTTTTTAACAACAATTATAATGGAATACAATGAAATTTGACTTTTTCATTTTGAGTTTTCATGTCCGGCGATGTGGTAGAGAAGAGGACAAACGGACTAAAAATTAAATTTTTTGAGGAAAAGTTATTCTTTATAAAAAAATTTGCTTGCTGAAAAAATACGATTGTCGATTAAAAAAAAATAACAATTTATACAGGGTGTCCAAAAATTTAAAAATTCAAATTTTTAAAAGAGTAAAGTACCCTTATTATAATTTTTTTAGCAAAATGCTATTCAAGAAAATTGTTTCAAATCGTCACATCTTCTAAGATAACAACATAACAGAAATAAATTATTACAGTGTCAAGCAAAACGTCATTGTCAGTAACTTTTAAAGATTTTGTCAGTTTACAATGTTAACAACGGAGCAAAGAATACATTTAATCCAATGTTATGGTGACGGAGATTGTTCATACAGATACGTTATTGGAAAATGTCATAAAAGGTTCCCCAATGTACAAGTAACCAAATGGGCGGTCTACAAGCTGGTTAAAAAATTTCGTGAAACGGGATCCGTATTAGACTTAAAAAAAGTAAAAAAAATCCTACAATGAAGATGATGCAGCGACTGTACTTGTACTACAAGCTGTTAGAGAAAACTCAACACTGTCCTTGAGGAAACGAGCTACGCAACTACAGGTGGTCCAAAAAAAGCACTATTCAAGAAATTTTAAAGCAAATTAAGATACGTCCCTACAAACCCCATTATAACCACACATTAGAAGAGGGTGATGATGGCAAAACGTTGGATTTTTGTTTGTGGGTAGGGAGTAAGATTTTAGGTGGTAATAGAGGATTACATAAACTTATAATGTTCTCGGATGAGTTCACGTTTTCGACGAATGGAACTGTGGCATCGCAACATGTTCGTTATTGAAGTGATGTTAATCCTATGTTCAGAATACCAACCCGACGTCAATATTTTAAAAAAAGTAAATGTTTGGTGCGCTGTTTCCTACTATGGTATAATAGGACCGTATTTCTTTGAAAATACTTATAATAGAAATTCTTATTTAAATATGTTAAATACTTTTTTTTCTGATCATTTGTGACAACTACCAGCAGATTACCGAGGTAACGTGTACTTCCGGCAAGATGGATGCCCGGCCCATTTTGCTAGAGAAGTGAAGGAATGGCTTGATTTGGAATTTGGACAAAAATGGATCGGACGAAATGGTCCAGTTTTATGGCCCCCAAGAAGTCTCGACCTTACGTTGGCAGATATGTATTTGTGGGGAGGCCTAAAACAGTTAACTTATGCCAATCCACTGCCAAACGATGAGGACATTTTAAAACAAAGAATTATACAAGCTGTAGAAGCAATATCCCTAGAAGAAGTGCGGAGGAGTTATGACTATCTTAAAGCCCAACTAGAAAAATGTATCCTTCATGGTGGAGAGGTGTTTGAATAATTATTGTTATACTATCTGATTTTGGTCTATTTTTATGAATTATGCCTTAAATTATAATCATGTATTGGTTTCGGTTTATCGTATATTGTTTTTTTTATACTAATATTTCGAGGTAATTTTAAATAAATAATTATGCATTCTTTGCTCCGTTGTTAACATTGTAAACTGACAATGTCTTTAAAAGTTACTGACAATGATGTTTTGCTTGACACTGTAATAATTTATTTCTGTTATGTTGTTATCTTAGAAGATGTGATGATTTGAAACAATTTTCTTGAATAGCATTTTGCTAAAAAAATTATAATAAGGGTACTTTACTCTTGTAAAAAATTTGATTTTTAAATTTTTGGACACCCTGTATAAAATTTTTATTTTTTTTCATCGACAATCGTATTTTTTCAGCAAGCAAATTTTGTTATAAAGAATGACTTTTCCTCGAAAAATGAAATTTTTAGTCCGTTTGTCATCTTGTCTACCACATCGCCTGACATACTGTATATTAAGCGTTCAGTTTTATAATTTTATTAAAAGTTTGTTTGAATAAATTTTGATATTTTTTATATTTTACTACGTAATTCTTATTTTATATTATAATATTTTTCTACCTGATTTAAACTAAACATAATTAAAACCTGGCGGGATTTTTAAAGAAAATATGGGATATTTTATAAGATTATGTTATGTTACGTACTTACAGTATGGATTGTTTTGGTTTTTTTTTTTTGGTACTAGTTTATATTTTATAACTACTGTAGATGAGTGTTTATATGTCACTGAAACATTTCTGGCTTGTTGTGCGGTTTGTTTATGTTATCTGTGAAGAGGTGTGACTGAGAGCCCAGAATATATCTACTTCATTCATATTATAGAAACTAACGGTCAACAAAAGCATATAAGTTTAATCGTGATGTAGATATTCGGAGGTCTTTTGTTGCGCCTACATGCACATGCTCAGCATAGGTAAAGCCGGAACAACGAAATGGCATTAAAAATTAATCATCTTTCCTACGCACAAGAAAAAAATGTAGATCAAATAATTTAAGATGCTTTATAAGTAAATTAATAAAAATAATCTACAATTTAGTTAGAGTACATGGTAGTTGTACTTAGAGAGTGTTTTCCACATAATGTAAGGTGATTCCTTATATGAACATGTCTTAAAGAATTTAGTTTTCGAGATGCGGAGCCTTGACAATTATGATTTATTTTGAATTTTATTTCCTACGTTTCTCATATCTGTCAAGATATTGATCTAAAATTTGGTCCACTTATGTCTTCTGATGAGACCAACGTTATAAAAGTTTTACTTAAAATGACTTTGCCTGCTACTGCCTCCTGTGTATCAACTGTGCATCATTAATATCAAAATATTGAATTATTTAAAACATTTCAAACCTCAAATTTATCTAAAAATACGAATTATGTTTAGGTTTAGAAGGTATTAAAGTTATTTTCATAAATCCTTTTAATGTTTTAAATGTAAATACTAATATATAAAAATATCGTCTCAAATATACTTAAGTCAAGCCAGATTACAACCTCGAAAAAATACATAATTGTGTAACAGAAATGAATCGAGTTCACGGTCGTTCAAGTATCATTACTTATTCATTTTATGTGGATTCAAGTCTAATTTTTGATTAATGAAACATACAACATGCAATATTTGTTTACCTCTTTTTCAAGATGTTTGTAGCAATTTTACTTTGTTTGCTGAAATTTGAATATTCCCAAATGCCGCATAATCATGAGTTTACAGTTTTACTGGTAATCGTTTCATGTTTTGGATATTTTTTCATTTACACCGAAAAACAGTAGTAATAATAGTTTTAGTCTTATGTTCGTGTTGGAATTACCATTGCCTATAAAAAGTTTTAATCGTTTTGATAATAACACAGAATTCGTTTCTTTACTTTTTTCAGATCTATTGTTTTAAGTTATTTAAAAAAAACATTTACTCAATTAACACGTTGCTCTCAAATTTATACATTTTAAGAGATTAAGTGTATTTAGCTTTCTGAATTATAAATGTTAATACCATAGCGATAAAAATTAATGTCTCAAATGTCAATATAATTTTACGTAATCTGTTGCAATGTAAACTACTTCCTGGCTAAATAAAAAGTAGTTTATAATTTGAAAATGGATAAACTAATTTTATGAGGCACAAACAATACATGTTTCCCTTTTCTTTTACCACAGCTTATTTGGACTTTTGTTACATTAATTTTACACATGATGATATTGAATAATTGACAACACTTAAAACAAATAGGAAAAGCGGAATTCAGCAGATAATCCATCAGACTTGTAAAAAGATCATTTATAGAGACATGACCTCATTTATAATATATACAGCGTGTTTTCAAAATGATATGCCAAAAATTTAGCTATCGATCTTAGTATCATATCTAAGTTTCTTGTGTTAACAAGAAGGATACGCGTATATTAAGAGACATTATTAGAGATCAGGAGGTAGCGATAAATAACTTCACTTCTAGGATTGACGCAAGTGATATGTTCAATCATATATGGCACAATATCTTACCTTTTGGTTATTTTGGCGAATTCCGTAACATCTAAAGTTAATACAAAGAGGGCTGAAAGTATTAGTGAATGTTGCACAAACACACTCATGTATTTTTAACTACGGATCACAGGAGTGAAAGTACACTTGGTTTAAAAAAAACTGGTACACTCTTTTTTAGTTATATAAATCATTTGTTCTTTGATTGATATTAATAATCTTACAAATGTCACTTTGACGTTAATCAGTGGCGTCATTATTAAAAATTATTCGACATCTAACAGATATTCAAAAATTTCGAATTGTTTCTAAAATTGAAGATGGTTGGTCCATAAGAAGACTTGCTGCTGAATACAATGTGAGTAAAACCACGATAATGAGTGTTAAAAAACAATGGGAAACCAACCAAACGGTATCCCGTAAAGTTGGTTCCAGTAGGCCCAGAAAGAGCAATAATCTAGAAGATGGAAATCGTATAAATTACCTAATAGAAAACCCTTTTCAGACTGCAGTAAATGCAATTTCAGAGACAAATTTCCCTGCTTCGGTATCTACTGCTTGCAGAAGAATAAAACTACAAAGCGACTTGAAGAGTTATTCAGCGGCAAAAAAAATACAAACTTTCAGAAGAAAAGAAGCAGGGCAGGATTATTTTTGCACTCAACTATATAATCATTGATGAAAACTTCTGGGGACAAGTTTCTGACGAAAATGTTTTTAAATCCTGTAACGATGGACATGTTCGCGTATATAGGCCTCCTTCCACTAGATACGACGAAAAATATACTTTCCATCCACAAATATCAGAAAGGTTTTCAGTCAATGTCTGGGCTTGGATGAGCCTAAATGGGTTAGATGTGTGTTGGAACAGTGGTGGTCATCTCAATTCCATTAAATATATTGAAGTATTAGACAATAATATATTGCCGTCAGTAATAGAGGTGTTTCCGGAAAATAATTTTATTTTCCAACAAGACAACTGCTCCATACATACGGCCCATCGTGTCAGGCAATGGTTTCTTAATAAAAACATAGAGTTGTTACCGTGGCCATCTAAAGGCATCTAAAAGTCCGGATTTAAATCAAATTGAAAATGTATGGGGACTAATGGTGAAACATATAAGAAAATTAAATAACCATCCAAATAATGCCCAAGAATTGGAAGGGATAATTGAAGACGCCTCCAGAAGTTGACCTTGCAAGAAATCTGATTTTGTCCATGCCTGCAAGACTTCAGGCAGTTTTAGACGCTAATGGAGCAATGACAAAATATTAGTTAATTCTGTATTACGTAATTCAAGTTCATTTATTTTATTTTTTTTATTGTATTTTTATGTTCAGTTTGCATTGTTTACATTTTTTGTAATCTCAGGTGGTATTTTTGTGTTCTTATTTTAAAAATAGAATTATCATTATTCAGTTAGTATTTTAATTACAATCATTAGTATAATTATCCGTAACAAATATTATTTTTTTTAAACAATAATATGGCAGGCTTGAAAATGTTTTGAAAAAGTTATTTTCTAATTATTTTTTAAAATTTCATTTGAATAAAATAAAAGAGAAAGGTTTAATAAGTTTAAAAACACAAAGAAAACCGACATCCAAAAAAACCCAGGTCCGGGGTATATCACCTCTTCTCCACCCCCCTCTCGACATGCCTGGCCAGCCCTATTTACAGACATATGCACACAACTAAACTATTAAGATTTTCGATTACAAGAGTTATACCAGTTTTTTTTTTAAATCAAGTGTACAGTGTCTACAGTTATTTATTTGTGGCATCCTATAATGTTTCTTCACACATTTTTTGGGTATTAAGTCATTGTCCTACAAATTATTAAAGAAAAAATGTTGAATAAATCTCTGTGCCAAGAGGATTAGTCAATGGAAATATATAAACAGAAAACTGTCATATTTGGCATTGCTAAAAAAGCAACCTTTTATCAAAGAAATTTTCCTCTAATTTTGAAAACGTATTTCGTTAAAAAATTATTTTACAGACAGTATTTCGTTACACTAATGATAATCGATTTGCCTTCGACCATACTTTTATAGACAGTATTTAGGCAGACAAGGTCTATAACAGACTCGAGTTTTCAGGCAGTAATTCGTTTGCTCAAGAGAAAAAAAAGTACTGTCTCTCAAAAGCCCATTCTCTTACACCCCTCGTTTAATGAAATATTGTCCTTAAAAGTATGATCTGGGTAACTCGACTATCATATGTCTAACTAAATATTCTAAATATTGTTTGTAAAAATACCGGTTGTTGAAAGTCTGATTCTGCTGATTTACCTTCTGCAAATATATTTTCTAACTAAATATGTGTCTGTAAAAAAACTATTTACTACCCTATGCGACCAACCAGAAGAGCCCAGTCGATTTTGGTTGAAATCCGTCTTCCTTCTCTCCTGTAGAAATCATTGTATACTGTCCTTGACCATATATTTTCGTTCATCTAATTAACTCGATCAAACGGAGTTAATTGAAGTATATATTTTGAAATTTGCTGTAGCTGAGCAATACAAAGTACGATTTTCGAAGCATATCTACCACCCTGTATGTTGAACGGTCGGATAAATAGTACGAAACAAGTTGGGGGCAGTGATAAGTAGTGATTTTGTCCTACGTAATTAGTATAATTAAATTTTATACATAGCGTGAGGATAAACTCCAGCTAAAGCAGTAATGACTATCATTAATTTAATTGAGTCACGTATAAATATATTTTATATTAAAAATATGCATTATACACATATTAAATTCCTAACCAATATAGCACGATTAGTGAAAACGTTTTTGAGGAATATGCTACATGTTTGAATGCTAGGAATTCAATACATTCAGTCGTCCTGTGGGTCTCCTACATCAAATTTGATGAGTTTTTAATGGATATAAATTAGTCCATAGAGCAGGCATTCCATTCAGTATGGCGGCCTTATCTTGCTGCGGCGATGTATTACCAAAAAAAAGGAGCTGTAGACATTTACAAAGTCTGAATATTATTCATGCGAAATTCATAAACTTTTATCTTTCATTTTTAATCAGTACATTTAAACTGAATACTTTCCAAAGGATTTTAAACTTAGTTTTATTAAACCATTATATAACAGGGGGAACTGAGCTAAACCATAATTATATACCAATTTCACTTATCTCAAAGTTAGGCTGCCTTTAAGATAAGTGAAATTGTCAGTAAAACATGTTTCGAATAAGTCCGCTACCTTAAGCTGGGTCCAGATATGAGCATTTTTGCCCAAACGAGCCGAGCATGCACGAACAAATATGAATAAATAATCCGAAAAAAATCTCGTTGCATCAGCACATTCGTCGTTTTCTCACATGTTTGAATTTTTATTTATTAAGTAGACTCGATGGCAACAGGCGCTTTTTTAATTCTGTGCAAATTGTTATTATTAAATAATAAAAAATCAAAAAAAAAAGTATGGATACTGTAGAGACTTCTCTAACTCATTCCATTTGTATTAAAATTCAAAACCAAACTAATAAAAATAATAACATCAACAGTATGGTCGTTAGCGCGAATGCTACGAACACCACAAACTCTCTGTATTCCCGTCCAGATTGAATACTCGAGCCCAATATTTTGTTTTGAGCAATTCTGATTTACCGACAAGCCGCGGAAAAATTTCGCTTCGAAGATACGTCCAGCACTGCGTGTTCGGATAGTTCTGTTCGTTCGGGCAAAAATACTCAAATCTGGACACAGTTTTAGGATATATGTTATTATACTAATAAGTATATTGTTTATGTATTTCGTTTGTTTGTGAAAATAAATTTTATGAATTTATATACTTTTCTTTTTCATTGAATAGTTATAAAACATCCTCAAGTTGTCACATGAGCTAAAATTGACGAAATTCAAGATTAATATTTGAACTTAAAATTAAACATGCAACAAAACTCTTTAAATTTGTTTTACAAGAAATGATTACAGATTAAACTTACCTAGACCAAGGCAAGAGCCTAAAAGTTATTTTACAGACTAAACAATCTTCGAATTATGTAAATGCACATAGCCAGTTACCGTGAATTGTAAATAACCTGAGCAACAATCTAATACTCAATCCGCGATTTGATTATATGTTGATGATGATGATGATGATGATCTGTTGCCAAAATGGCAACTTATTTCAGCAAATGATCAAATTCATTTAGTCAAATGTAGGAATGCATATTTGTTTCAGCAATTGGGTGAAATCAGCGTATCAGTCTAACATGCACTCGACACCGTTGGTTAAAAAAATAGACAAAGTTATTAACTTTGCCAAACTAATCAAATACGGTGTTCCACAAGGGACAATCCTTGGACTAACACTGTTCACTTTATAGATAAACTACGTATTGTCACTAAATATCGAATCACGACATTAAAACAGACAACAGTGTTATACAATATAAAAAAGACCGTAACGAATTATAAAAAAAATCAGAAAACGATTTTAAAAATATAAAAAAAAGAAGATTACACAAAAGGATAATAATGATTTGAGCAACTCTCCATGTAGCCAGACTTGGATTTCATTCACACACGGTAACGACGGCAATGATTGGCCATTTACCTTAAACATCGTCGTGAGAGAATTCTGGCATCTGTCAACTTAGAGCTGTATTAAAACAGCAACTTGTAAGACAACTTAGTGGAACCATCTGTTTCATAAACAAAATTCTACATTTGAATAAAGTTGAATATATTTTTAAAGCAAAAAATAAAGATTAGTAACGAAATGCTACTATGTATATGTTAGTCTAACCTTTACTACGGCTAAAATTATTACCTATTTAAGTCAAATATATAATTTGATAAAAAAAGTTTGTTTTGAAAGAAATAGATTTGTTATAATTAAATCCATTTTTAAATTTATTTCAAATATGCGGACATATTTAGACGAATCCAATTATATTTGAATTTTGAAGTAATTATAAGACAGATATTTGTTTGTGTAAAGACAATTAATATGCTTTAATTTAAAATAGAAATTTAAAATAAAAATTCTTGATTTGGGAATAATCTTTTTTTGTGTATTTTCAATAATTATACGTGTATATGTTGTATGTAAAGAAAAACTAAATGACAATTAGTAAATATAAGACACATAATATGAATGGCTTCTTATATACATATTATGTATATAAGAAGCCATGTATTTATTTGACTTGAATAAAATAAAAAACTTCAGTGCATCAGAATCTTATTGCAACTTTTTTCGCCTTATGAAATAATTAGAAATGCAAGGAGCCCTTAAATTACCCACAGTATCCGTTTTAAAAAAAACGAGTTATAATTGTTGGACATGCTACACTTAATTTTATTTACGTAAAACGTAAAACCGGAGTAATTTATTAAAGGAAACGCTCATATCTTGTTCATCCTCGAGTAATCACAAGAAACTAGAAAATCCACCTTCAGTAGACAGGACCGGTTTAATGACAAGTTACAAACAAATAGTTTCAACTCACGAGATTTGAAGTTACTCATCCTTAGTGTCACTTGAGAGATTACGGCGATTTGACTGGCAATAATCTGGTAAGTGGAGATTTAACCGGCGATAATAGACTACCAATAATGAGAGTGGTCGAACATCTTTAATAGTAAAGTTAAACATAATTTTACGACGCCAGTGTTCGACAGATTCAGCAGATATTAACCACTGACTACACTTACTAATACATAATCTGAATGTTTTATCTCAAGTTATTATTGCCAGTTTCAAAGTAAAAGATCAATCCTTGTCTGTAAACCACACTCTCAAAAAATACGACTTTGACAGTCCACTTTTTTTACAGTCTTTTAACGGAATATGTAACTGTTTGGCAAGAACAAATACTCGCAATATAATGGAAAGGTTTGACTCGGTTTCGGGATGAATTTGCCTAAATGTTTTCATTCTTGAAATACTTTAAGTCTCCTTAGTCACGTTCCTATATATTGTTCTACCTGTTACCAAGCTTTAACTAATTGGACAATTTATATTCTTATATTTCTTCTTTTTTGTTTTTATTATAATCCCATCATGATATCACTTTGTAATTTGGCACAAATGTGTATAAATTGTTAAGAGTAACTATATATGTTTATTAGAATTTTCAAAAATATGCTTTTGAAAAATATTTGTATGACCTTTATTTTAAATCTTTAAATTTATGGAGAATTTTTTTACTCAAAAAAAATTTCAATTGTATCATTTGTGATATGAGAGATTAGTCATACTGCTATCTGTTCCTGAGTTTCAAGCTCAACTCCAACGGACAGCCATTTCGGAGGGAATGGTTTTTTCAGTATAATCCCTCCTGAACAGCATCTGCTTTATGACTTGTGGGGATTGTGAAATAAATTAAAAGGTTTAGATATACAGTGTCCCAGATTTAAAGAGTAATGGGAGATACAGTACACTTAGCGGAGTTCAAAACACCCCCAAACTTACTTATTTTAGTCCAATCAAAACCATAATTCACTTTGGAAAAATTCCAGGACTGGACTCAATTTTCATAATATTGCTCTCAGTGCCGGTAACATCACCCTGTGTATCACTTTGTAATAAATATTAGGATACGTTTAAAGAGTCAACGGATCAATGTATAAAATAATATTTTATAAATTAAGCAAATAACTAACAAACGTTCACAATTTTATTAATTTTTCTTAAAAGCCTTTTATTTTTTTGGACAAGAATTGCACATGTATTGAAAAATTATTGGATCGTGCTGGGCTAGACACGCTTAAAATTTCATGAAGAACTACATTTTATTAAAAAATTTTTATTCACAATATTTACATCATTTTTGAAATGCATTAATATGAAAGTTTTCATGTTCATTACTAAATTGGAATACCTTTGAAAATGTCGTATACAGCGATTTGCAAAACGTCTACACTCTTTTTGTAGCTCTCCCATTTCCCTTACAAAAACCATACACAAAAATATTATCTTCCACCACATAATAGGACCGTGAGGACTGTATCTCAAAAACGGTTAATATTCAAGGGTGTTTGAGGGTGTTGAACTCCAAGTGTGCCCTATCTCCCATTACTCTATGTCACTTTAAATTTGGGACACCCTGTATTCGATTCTATATTTTCAAAAATGAAGAAGTTATAAAGAGATTTCAAATTTCCAAAATTTAAGTTTCTCAAAATTATCTCAAAACGATTTCAAAGAGATTAGATTTTTTTACAATTGCATGAATTCAAACATGCCATCACCTCATGTAACCCCATTAGAAATGGTGGGTGATAAACTCAGGCATTCTGTATAATTTAAAAAGTCTCTTTCTTCCTAAAAAAATGAAAATGGTATGTCGTACTTATTTATAGTTCTCATCTGTTCTCTTGTAGGTAGAACAACTATACATTTGTTTGTCTGTGTGGCGATACCAGAACAGTTAATTTAATTTATTACTGACAACACCATAAATTATGTTTTACTTTTAACTGTTTAAGACAAAAGTGCTAACCTTAAACTATATAGATTATTGTATTGAGTGCGAACTACGTTAATAGTCTTGAGTATTTAACGGCTTCGTAAAACATTTAAGGAATGAAAACATATATCATGTTTGCCATCACCTTAATTGATCGTTTCAAACGTTTTACCCGTTTGGAGATTGATAGATACGGTCCTGCGTTTGAACCGAAACGGTCAAGGTCGCATCCAAAAATAACAAAAGTACAAAGACTACGCTAAGAAAAGAACATTTCAGAAAGAAAAAAACGAAAACGACGAACGAGTCTCTTATGCCATCCAGCAGCATCTATCGGCATTTTACACTGGATCTAATATCAAATTATATAGGCATTACACCAGTGTCACTGGAAAATAAATCTTTAAAGATCACAAAGAGAACCAACTTACTCGTACAATCTCATAAAAAAAACCGCCTTGTGATCTTTTAAAAGAGTTCGTCTCATTTGAATTAAATACATTTAATAAAGTTAAGAGGTTTTGTGTGATAAAGTCGGAACCAATCTTCTAATGGATCATTTTTTATGTTGAACTTTTTAAAATAGTATAAGATTTTTTTTATAGAAACTCTTTTAGCGACTTTTCCTCTCGACTTTTTTTGAAGTATTATTAATACCTTTTATTCATCAAAGAGAAACTGAGAGTGATGAATTGAAATACATAATTTTTTAAATAGCCTTCCAATAATTGTCATGTTGCCTAGTTGTTGTCCGGCACAGATCCACTCTTGCGAAATCAAAAACTTTTTCCTAGGTAAATAATGACTAATGACATATTCAATACGAATGAAAAAAATCGTATCCGACATATTCTTTATTCTTAAACCATTTTTTTTAGTTATATTGGAATTTCTATTTCAACCCCGTTTGCAACTTCGTGGAGATTTATGTTTCGCATTCGAATTCCGCCTTAGTCCTATTGTATTCTGGGTAAATATATCTTACAGTATTATGCTTGGTGTCAATTTGTTACCTTTTAGGTATCGAATCAAAAACGACATGGCTAACACCTCAAAGTTAAAGCCTAGATTTAAGAAGTGGAAAAATAAAAAAAAAAACAAAATGAAACGTGGTTAATAGGAGCCTAGGAGTGGTGGGATTGAAAGGAATGAAGGAATGAAGTACAAAGAAATGTTGATGTATCTTTCAATTTTCCCTCATTTTTTCGTTTACTTTTTTCGAAATTCCTTCCCTTTTTGGAGAGGAAAAATATTTCCATCAAAGCGATCCATTTAATTCTTTGAAAAGTTATTGAATTTGTGTGAAAGGAGATTTTTTACATATTGTTTGTTTTAACCGTTTTGAGAATAGGAAAACCAAATTATTTGATATTAGTAATACAAAAGGTGCACTGTAATTCACAATAGAGATCTTAGAGAAATTTAGAATAAGGTTTGCATTTACTCGTACAAAAAAAATTATCTTTTCGATCTTCTTCCGTTCATAGCAGCATATATTAGTTGTAAAGCAACACTGTAGAGACACTTTCTTTTGGAAAAAGTGTCATGTGTGTACTTGTACTGCTTGTCTGTTTTTTTCAATAAACGTATTGTATTATTGTATTGTTGAAAAATACCATTGTTAAAAAAATTGTGTTAGAAAAGGTTTAAAACATGTCTAAAAGGAAAACCAATGCATTACAATTTGAAAACAATCATAAAAGTTGTTGGTACTTCTTCCAGTTTAACTAATGAAAAATAAATAATTAATACACACTATATAAGTAATAATAAATTAAGAAAATAAATTCATGTTGAACTCTACTTCGAACCTTCATCGTCGTCGGCAAAAGAATTAAAGTCCACTTTCTAATTATGGTTATTGATGTACTTGGTTTTTTCATCCGAGCAGCCACACATTTCGGTGTAGGGAATGCCTCTTGTAAAATAATACACAGAGATGCACACTTACATGGGCGATGAGAGCATTGCACTTACTAAATGAAGCAATTCAGGAGGTCCGATAAGAAGGTCATAATCCCAGGATTGTACCTTTCATGTTGTATCTTCCACACAAAACCGGTGATCGATGGATCTGCATGTGATTTCTACACCACACCATAACCTTATAGAATGCTATTCGGATGGCTAAACTTAGATAATCTTGAGTGAGTGTCAATCTGCTCCTTCAAGTTACTTTTTGATTAGGACTTTCATCTTAATTTGTTGCTAGATGGGTAATAGGGTAACAGGGTAACAACATCTACTCTCTTGAATGTTTTCTGCTTGTCCTAATGATTCACAAAGGATATTGTTATTCGCCTCAGTATATCTGTTCCAAAAAACTAGTCTTGGATTTACCAATGAATCAGCCTGTGATAGCAGCTCCAGATCATACCTAGTAACGTTGGCATCACGATTAGATCCTAGAGCGTTATATACGTCCCTAATGTAGATTCTCTATCGTTCAAATATGTTTCTATGAAAACAGTGCCTATTGGCAGAAGTAGATTTTTATCCACTTCTGCCAATAGGCACTTCACTTTTGTGAACTGTTAAGACCAAACCATCTGTATACGGAGTGAGGATTTTTGAGCTCTGCATATTGACACATTTAAATTTATTTCGTATTAATTTGTTTCTGTTGATGGTTCTGTATAATTTATCTTTTCTAATTGTTAATATCCATCAAAATTGCATAGTTAACTGTATTTTCCAGATATCGTAAGGTTAAACAAATTTAAAATGTTGAGTGAATAAGAAATTGTTGTAAGAAATAACACAACGTTTTGAACAAACTGTAAAATAAAAAAGCACAATAATTATAATAGAAACTGGTACGTAAGAATTAGTCGTCAATTGCATTTTGCTTTAACTTTAACCATACAACTTAAGATAACAAGACCTAACGATGTTGGATGTTCGACATTTTATGCATCGACCTTCGGAATATGACGTGCAAAGTTTGAATTAGACCCCAAAATCCAGTAAAGCCGCAAAATTATATTAGAGAAATAAATTTCTGCTCGTATGTGGGAGCTCAGAAACTTTTATTACTTTATTTAGGGTGTAACAATTTGTGTGAAACATTAACTCTTAAATTGTATTTAAAGTCGTGTTTATAAAATTACTGAAAGTAAGTTCACACTTGAAAGCGTTAATATTTCCTGCAAAGGCATTTTTTTTTAATATATTGGGTAATATTCGGTACGGGAATAAAATGTTGAATTAATTTAGTGTAGCAGAAAATTGTCTTTTTTAGAGGGCGGATAATGTTTTCCAGTGATTCTTTATTATTTCATTGAGAACAAAACAACGAAGTTTTGAATGTAACAACACAAGCAAGTACTTATAAATATTTTTTAGGGTTAATAATCGATATATGTACATATGCATTTCTGTTTTCAAAAAATATAAGATAACATAGGTTCTAATTTAGTGTTTACAATAAATGATTTTTTTTAAATTAAGTCTTAACAAAAGTGAACATTATAATATCTTCCTTCTATAGAGACCTCGATATAGTGACCTGAATCAAATCTTGTTAATAAACCTTATCATTGTATCAAAATGATTATCTACTTTTAAAAATTGAAGTAAAAATGCTAGTAGTAATTAAGAACATGTTTTTATCTTGTTAGACGTCATCAGGAACTCGTACTAGTGAATATGAAAGAAATATTGCTTTCTGAAAAGTAAAGAATTCACTGAAATGAACACGTCGCACGTCGCCTTGTTGCATATTAAAAAATTGTTTGAACACTTCCCACAATTTACATTTAATCGACTGTTCATGTTCATATAGCAATAAAAGAATTTGAACACCTAGTTGTCTAGTCCATTATTGCGAACTATCCAAGTTTAGTGTACAATTCGTTCATCAGTTTCCCAGCCAGCTTGTTACTTGAGTAGTGGTGAGAGGTATGTGAAACTTCTCATATGGTCCAAATGCTACTATCCAACCGACATCATAGATGTCTGAGACGGATAGCCACTTGCGAAGCAAGTACCGAGAGCGGCGACTTCTAACCCAGGTGTACTAAACTGCTGTTATTAAATATGATTTGAACGAAACAACTACTCAGCGGGCAAATACTCCGACCTGCATTGGATTATACCTTCAAATTATGATAGATCGGTAGCCAATATCATTTGTCAATTCCTAACCAGACATAGACTGGTTTCGAACTTATTAGTTCTCCTCAGTATGCCATAGGTTATGGAACAGATAAATGATAGTGGCCAACCTGCTAGTCATATACTGACTAAGGTAAATTGAGTAGTGGTGAGAGGTATGTGAAACTTCTCATATGGTCCAATTGCTATTATCCGACTCTGAGGAGAACTAATAAGTTCGAAACCGGGCTATGTCTGGTTAGGAATTGACAAATGATATTGGCTACCGATCTATCATGATTTGAAGGCATAATCCAATGCAGGTCGGGGTATTTGCCCACTGAGTAGTTGTTTCGTTCAAATCATATTTAATAACAGCTTGCTACTTGTTAGTGCGAACTAATTGATATTTATGTGAAGTTAGGTTATATTTTTGTGCATTTTTAAGTATAGCAAGCAAATATTATTATAATGATTATATTAGATTACAATCAAAGAACCACTATTGATATTAGTGTGTCATATCAAAATATCTATGAAAAAAACAATAAAGGCGGCAGTGATAAATGTGATATTTTGCCACTTTGTGCTGATCGAGGATTTTTTACTCGAAATTCGTATTCAGCAACAAAAATGGTTATGTTGAATAGAAAAAAAGTACAAAAATCAAATAAAGGCACTCGAATGAAAGAATAGTAAATAAATTTTATTTAACCCTGTGCTTCCCTTCTGACAAGAACTGCATATTTGTTGACTCTGAAATTTGAATCGAGTAAATATTATGCTTTTTAATCATGGTCGAACAAATCGATAATTGGATTACATTTATACAACGATAACGACAATAAATGACAGTTACTGTCGTTACACGGTAATTCGATTGTTCATCCATCGTTCATAATTGTTTTAATTTGTAGCTTGTTTTTTAAATTTCATTTGTGTTCTACTATTTATTCAGCTTATTGGCATACCGTAGCCATATTTGCTAGTAAAAAACCGAAAGATGTACTCCCTCTTGAGAAACCATTTCAGCATTCCTTTGTCTATAGTGTCGAAATAAATGTATGAGATAAATCGCCTGAGAAGCCTTTGTAATGCCGCAAATCAATTTTTATGCAATTTAAATTCATTTTTCACATTTTTATTTGACAATATGAACTTTTTATTTGGCGGTTGCTCTAATAAAACTGTTTATGGGTTTTTAAATCGGACTATATCTAATACCACTACTACTAATTTCAAATAATGTAAGTCGAAATGTCTAATGTTTGTTGTTTCATGGTACGTGTGTGGAGATTGCAAGAAAATGAAGAAATTAAAATGTTTATCGTCAACATAGTCACTCTGTAAGTTTAGCGGAGAGAGTAGTTCTGTATAAATAAAATGCCAAAATAAATAAAAACCTATTACTCTACGTCAAACTTCATTCTTGCATGATGCCTAGAAAAATTCCCTAGCTCTTGCCTGTGTCCATTCTTTGATCGATTTATAACAATCTTTGTCACAAAAGGAAATATTGCTGGATTGTAATGTTTTTTTTTTAAATACGTGTAAGCGAACAGAATAATTGCGACTTCTCGACCGCCACATGTCGTTACCTCCATAATGCCTGTCTATTTCATTTTCCTCGAGCAATAAGGGTCTTTGTCCTCTTCTAATTCAAGGCTAACTCGACGTAAGTTCAACGATAGACGCACGCCAGTACCTACTCTGATAGAGCTTGTTTTTTTAGTTATAGTGTCCGCGTTTGGAATACACCGCACTATTATCGATGTTGACCTCGTCGTTTTGCCTTTAAAATAACAGTTTTAATTGGTTATCGCGTATCGCTGAAAATTTTTAAAGCTAGAAAGCACCCTACAGGATATTTACTAATTTGTCAAATGTTATACATAGGATGTTTCAAAATTACACCGACAATCGTGATACGTAAGTCCATAGTTCATTTTAAGACAAACGGGTTTAATAAACTTGATTTGATAAAACTGTTTTGGGTTTTTACAAGTTTTACCAAAACTAAAACCACCAAAGAATGGTTTAAGAAGAAATATTGTAACAATGTATAAAATAGAACAAAGCAAGACAACAAAGTTTATTGTTGAAATGATTTATCACAAGTGTAAGTAACCCATTTTTTATTAAGTAAGCAAATTCTAATATTATTTGGCGTAGCCTGTCCAAAAGTTATGTACAGAGATTCCTCTGTGGTAAATAATGAACTTAATTGGTTTTCTTCAGAAGTGAACAATTGATATGTTTTCTTAAAAGTAAACTACAAAATGTAAAAAATTTAAAAAAATCTCTTTTTGTTTGAACGCTATTTAAAATAATTAGTAGAGAAGGCAATTGTTTTGTGTGGTTTATATAAACAGTTTCCTTAGATGGTTAGTTTATGTCAAATAATATCTTTTTATATTGGCGATGTATAATTTCTTGTAGCCGACTTAGGAAACCTAAGTCTGTTAAAAGGTTGCGATCAACAATACCACATATTTGGGTCTCATACCGATTGAGCATATTTTCATTTTGGTATCTTGTCTTGGACAGTGAGTGCGAATAAGACACCTCAATGCCACAATTGCAGGTGTAATATAAGGATAGAAACGATCAAGAAGCACGAACACACATTTCTCAATTGGGGGAGGGCGTGGTCGTTTCTATCCATATTTAATACTTGCAATTACCAGCATTGTATCGCCTTCTTCGCGCTCATTGTTAGATATAGGAAACCAAAATTGAATGTTGCTCAGTCTGTATAAGTGCACATAACAAGATTAAATGAAAGAATATCATAGGCAGCGTTACATCACTGTTTGTGCTTAGCGAATGGGACCAATTTGCTGATTGTGTTGGTCGAAAGATGAACATAAAATACTAAAATCCTCAGACTCTAAAAAAGTAACTCTTACTGCAAACTAATATCTTGCAGTGGCTTACCTTGTAGTGTAGAGGTTCTAAAAATAATTAGTGGAGATAAAGTGAGAGTATATTGGTACTAGCAGTTTACACCAATATTTTTTTCACTGCACTGCACTTATTCGCAGTTTGCGGTATTATTCCCTATAAGCGAAGATGTTATTAAAACTTGCTTCATATGTTCTATTGTTCAAATCCGCTACGTGTTGGAAAAATCCTTTTAAATGTTGAAAACGAACGTTCCATCTCAACAGATGTTATTGGCACATATTGAAAATAGGAGATCATTCATAAAGACGCCATATTTATTTGATGCTCAAACAATCCACTTCTTTGCTCTGTAGTAGGTCTACTATTCTATTAAGTGTGACAAAACCAGGATTATTCTGTAAAATACTTTCTACATTTTTGGTATCGTTTATGTGTTCAGCTAGGTCTGCAGAAAATTGCCACATATTCAAGTCAAATATTAAAAAATATTAAAATTAAATACCACCCTGCTAAAGGTATCGTGTGTGGGAGAGAGCTACACATTTAGGGACAATGGACATATACCCAATGTTCGAGTATGCTGGAATTAATTTCTGGTTTAAAACAAATCCTAGTTTCTCAACCGAGGATCGATCCCGGGACTCCAATTTCCAATTTAAATATATGTTACAAACATATACATAATAATAATCATCATGTTTTACAATATAGACTCATTCATGAAATGACAACTGCTGTGGGGATGGTCTCGGAAAGAAAAGGCAGTATCCTCCACGGCCGGCCGATGTCGTGGCCCTGTTGGCTGGAAGCGTGCAGGGTGAGAGGCAAATGTACTTACCACCCGACCACGAAGCCACATATATTGTCGAAGATCAAACGCTACATTCATCGCATAGATTATGGTAAATTCTCCTGTTTTTGGTCGACGCTCAGGTTGTTCTATAGTTAAAGGAATTTGTAAAAAGCTTAGTATATAAATTTTAAATCACTTTGGACACTGGAATCGACAATAGCTTCTTGAGCATTTGCAATAGCAGCGGCTCCTTTAGTATTCAGTTGTAGTATAACTCGTTTTATAGCGACAAAGTTTCTGTAGTAATACGATGCTGCGTTCAGCCACGTACCCCATTTTGTCAGTATAGACTGTTGATGTAGTGTATTAGTAGAAATTTGTAAAAAGATCACATACATATGTCCGCAGCGCAACACCATTGGAGAAGTATTACACTTTTTGGCTGCGAGAATAATGCAAATGCCAGTTCACAGTTTCCATTGAGTATGTATACGATTTTTTAGAGAATATTCGATTGTCTATGCAACTAACATAAATCGCAAACCGTTTTATATTATTACACGAAATTTGATTTGTAATTGAACTAATTTTTTTAGGTACTTAATGAAAATACATAAACGAATTAATTTTTATATGGTTATATAAAAATATATGCAATGTAAACAAATTCACAAACTTGCGTTTCTTATCCAGGTTCCTGCGGCCGACACTGGAATGACTCTCCGATATCCGAAGACGATGCGATTTTCCACTTACCACTAAGTCCTGCCGCGTAGTGACGATTTTCAATTGTACAGGAAATGTCACTTATTAAACATAATAATTGTCACTTTCATAGCTCACTTTAATAATGTTAACTTTACCATATTTACAGTAACTAGTTTATCTAAGATATTCGACGTTTAATAACTCAAAAACAATATATGGTAGGGGTAATATATAGTATATTTTTAAAAGCAGGATTTTTTCAAGTTAGAAAAAAAATTTCAAATAAGAGCTGTAGTGAATCAAATGCGCTCTTTTAGAGTCTCTGCAAAGAATATACAAGTGCTCCCATAAAAGCGGGACAAACCAAAATTACTTTTTTTTTAAATGGAGCCCCTGTATTTTTCACATTTTCGAAATCTGTGTTTATTTATTGCAGATTTTTTTACTATCAGATTATACCACATTATCGGGTTAGCCATGTATGAAAAACACTTAATTTGACACTTGTACCTTACAGAATAATTTAGTAAATTCAAAAAGCAAACTGTGTTATTATTATCACTACTATTATACATACTATACCAAATAAAATGTTACCCGTTGAAAAGTTCTTGTTATTTTTTATGAATAGTGAACATATCGTATCGCTCTGATAAAGTAAACGTTTTCATAAATAATATGACACACAAAACCAGGCAGCTTGCCTTTTCAATTTATTAAATTATTTTGTAAGGCATATTATCAAATTAATTGTTCTTCATCCATAGCGAACCAATAAATAAAAAACAGTAAAAGATGAGATACAACATATATCTATATGTTTGGATTCACAAAAAACACAGATTTCAAAAATGTAAAAAAACATATGGTAGTCCATTTTAAAATATGTAACTTTTCCCACTTTTATGGGACCACCTGTATATTCTTTGCAGGGATTTTAAAAGAGCTCATTTGATTCACTACAACTTTTATTTAAAACATTTTTTTCTAATTCGAAAAATAAACAAAATATAGGGGTGGGGCTTTTCATTGGAAAACCCTGTACAACTAAAAGTCGTCAGTGCGCGGCAGGCCTAAGGTAACTGATCCATAAGTCATGTCCCGTCGATGAGTCTACCACAGAAAATGTAATAGCTTCCGCATATGTGTTGAGGTTCTTTTTTACCTGATCCTCCTTGTTAGTACATATTTCAAAACCTCTATACTTATTAATGAATAAGAAAATATTGAGTAATAAATCTTTTGCCTTGAATAATGAAATATTATGTTATAAACCGTCTTTGTCTAAAGCCCTTGCCTTTAAAGCGATGAATAATTTCTCTCAAAAAAGGGACTGCAATTTATTCAAAGGGAAGGGTTGCAAAGGTTATATCAGAAAATAAACAACAAATTAATTGGCAGAATGTCTTCTTATTGTGTATTTCATTTTATATTAGAGTAAATGAAAATTTTCATCGAGTTTTATATTGTATCGTGTTCGACGATTTTTTTCAAACCGATGCAGAAATACATTATTTGGTACAACAAAGAGCGTTTTCAATTGAGGATATTGTTAGAGTGGGAATATACCTGCGGTCATTTTATGAACAATTCTGACCCTATTGTTTTGTTAGTACACCATATAATATTACAAATATACACTCTGGCAGGGGGTAATTGGGAAAATATTTGTGTTGTATTAGGAACTTTGGATACCTGATTCTAATATAGCTTTTGATGTTGGAGGATTATTGTTTTTAAAGGCGATATTGTTTTATAGTGGATCCCCTAGTGAACATATATAAATATTGGTATGGACATATTTCCAACAGGCTGTAGAAAAGAAAGACTCGTCACTCCAAAAATATTATGCAATAATTCATTATTTTTATTATATCTCAACTATTTGTTGACAAAATAATATTCTTCGTCGACGGTCATTTTCATTCAATTCTTGAACGGAAATAATATGGAATGGTTTGAATTTATATATTTTATTAAGATCCGCATAACACCGCTGTGACATATTTAATTCTTTAGATACAGAATAAGTAGACTAGACAGATTTAGATTTTCTATGAAAGACAATAAAATATTCATCTGCATGTCCTCATCAAGAACAGTTATTCATTTTCTTCTAGTTTTATTTTATGATGAATTATTTTCACAATATTTAATATAAATTTGCATAAATGTCATTTTAGCAGGCACAGTCTGATTTGGGAATCTTTTTTTTATAAACTCTGCTTTTGAAGCGGTTATCGAGGTGAATCGAGGATCGAATGGAACCGATACAAATTTCGGATTTTCTCATTCATTTTGGAAGGCAGAGGAATTTCGAAATTCCTGAATCGCGTATCGAATGGAATCGATACAAATTTCTGATATTCTCTTTAATTTTGAAAGGTCGAGGAAACGAAAACTCGGGGATTTACGAAATTGGCTATAAGGACTATAATCAAAAGAATGTTGGACAAACTAAACTATCAATTCAAACTAGATTCAAAGAGCATATGGCCCATCTCAAATATGTTAGAACAAATAAACAGATAAGTCTAGTGTTGCCCAATATGCGTTTGAGTACAACCATAAAATAAATATTAGCAATTTAATATTAATTAGGAACGTAACAAATACTAGACAGCTGGATGCATTTGAAAGCTTGAAAATCAGAAAGTGTAAAAATAGTATGAGGGCCTATCCCAAATGGCCCGCTTTATTGGGTAGTGGGTCACGGTTCACGGAATCGTGATAATAGTTTAGGTAGAAATAGAATACATTGTTAGCATAAGGATAGTTTTAATCGTCTCCAAATAATGCCAACTTGGTTGGTGAAACGCGTGTCGAGTGCAGTATATGGTGTTTTGGTATTTTGTGGAAAACTACGTCAGTGTTACAATATAGATAAAACAACAACACTAATTAGATATAAAATCATCATCATCAAGACCATTTTTTAGACGAACTATTTGAGTTAAAAAAAAAGAAAAATAACAGTGGGTTAATATTTTTGTGACTTACCCTGTACCATGTGAATGAAAAAGTGGAAAAATATAAAAAAGGAATTGAGGACAGGTGTTTACGTCTTGGATGAAAGTAATTGAACATATCGATTTCGTCAATAAAAAGAATTAGAGAAAGAAATAAAAACGATTTTAGACTAAATAGAATTCGCAGGAATTGATAGTGTGAATGAAAAACAAAACAGCATGTAATAATTGTTCGTGTTTACCTCGACCGAGACCTCGACCCTAAGTATGAATTGAGAAATGTTAAAATAATCGCGCTTCTCGAGCGTTCAGTGTAAATGTACAAGTTAAATTATTTTTTAGAGGATACTTTGAATAGCGATGGAACATCGACAAAAAAATTCCAGTTTGCTACATACATTTTACCACGAAGGGGCACTATTTTTAGGTTACAGGGTATTAAAAATATTGTTTTTTAAATAAATGTTTTATAATATCTCTCAAATGGGAGAGAATATTTAAAAAATTTTCGGTGTACTAAAGTAGCTTGTAGAGCATTGATACTGTTCTATTTTAAAAATTTATGAACATGTCCAATCTAAGGTGTAGTAGACTTTTACACCACAGATGTTATCCGTCGAGTTTAACTGTTGTTGGTTCTTTGGTAATTTTTACACTAAAAGCTATTCGATGATTTTTTTAGGGAATAAACAATTTTCAAGATAAGTTGAAAAGTGTTTTTAAAATACCCCAATTTTAATCAGTATTTACGGTATTTATCTGAAATTATCTCTGGTATTTACACCTATTATTACTAGAGCTCACATGGTGGTATGGGTTTCCAATAACGCAATTATGTGGACCATGATAAAGATAATTTTAAAATGTTAATACGTAAACTAGTTTTATCGGAAAACGTATGACAAAAAACAAAAAAGTTGTATTTTTATACTAGCTAAATTAAGGGGTGACGTAACACTATATTTTTCCTTATAACTCGTGAACGGCTGGAGATGTCAGGGTTCCGTAAAGACATTTGAATGTATTGGTGAATCTAACATTAACACATATATATTTTTAACTAGCGATCACAAGAGTAGAAGTATGTGACTAATATTTGTTGTAAATAAATGTACCGGAGTTAATATTTTCTCATTAAAGATCCATTTGTATTGTGAGAGGGACCTACGTCTTGCCATTTAAAAGGTCATCTGCCACCCCGCAGGCCGATACCCCGGGAAATCCAAAGACAAAAAAACCGTTTTGAAAGAATCTTTGAGAGGTCGAATCGATGAGAAATATATATAGCATAAACTGACAAAACCAAAAAGTCCTTATAACTCGTGAAGGGATGTAGATGTCGAAAAAATAAATGAAAAGGCACCTCCACATACGTCCTGTCGACTTTTGGACGAGAAACAAAAAGTTTTAAAATTAATAATTCTTTAAGAGATCAAATAGATTTTTGTTGACTGGTCACAGCCGCTTTTATTGCTAGTTACGTCTCTGTTGTAAAGACATTTGATTGGTTCATTGTTAAGAGCTACTTAGCGGTAGGAGTTTCAACCTACCTTCTGGTTCCTAAATTTTTGTTTATAGATACAATACCTTCAGTCCACTTCGAGTGAATGTTTATAATAAATTGACTTTTTCAACTTTGCATATTACGAAATTTGCTAAAGAAATTACAAGATACATTGTGTCATACATGCATGAATATATTTACAAGCTAACACATGACCTACAGCCAATTCTGGTTTTGACGTCATCAGTACCTAAATTTCAAGCCCTAATGGATAGGGGGTAATTATTTGTGATACTATAGATATCTTTCTTTCATTTTCAGGATAATAGATTGTGCAAATTTAAATTTAATTTGGCAAAAGTGACACATAAGAATTTGTCATAATTTGAAATATAACATCAAAGTAGGCGTTTGGTTGAAAGAATTTAAATCATAAATTAATTGTTTGGTTAGCGGTAATGTTTAATAGTATGTACATGTGTACATAATATAGTCCTAAAACTAATTTTGTGCAGAAAACAGTTAAAATTAATAATGCGGGAAAAGCATCTTTACCACAGTTGTTCCAAAAATCTTTCACTACATAAATTCAATTTAAGTGAATGTGCCAAAATATTTGATTATCAGCGGCGCATCCGCAAAAACACCGACAAACATCTCAATATTTCTGGTGCACTTTTGGATGTAGTTATTTATGCATTCCACAAAATGCAAGTTGCTGCAAAATGAGTTTTTAATGATGTTTAAATAACAAAGGCAAAGTTAAAATGTATATTTTTAACTTAGTTTTATATTGAATTTATAAAAGATTTGTTGCAACCTTTTTGCACAATATAACATGCATATTTAGGTATCGTAAGGTGAAATCGACCAAATTTTCAGTGTTCTGGTTATTTTTTGCATGACAACATCCTTTTCATCGTTAGGGTTTACTCATTATCGATTCGTAAGCATACTGTTTAGTTAAAATTAATTATATCACGGCCGAAATTTATCTAATTCTGTTGATCGAAGAAGCGTAATCTGTAAGTGCAACGATCACAATAAATTCTAAATCAGTTTACACTGTGGCTCAAATTAAATTAGCCTCCTTTTTTAAAATTTAACGACTAGAGACCGCATCTCAGGTAGTTATTTACGAATATTAATGTAGGAATCAGCTCGTGTGCGATCACATCAATATTTCCATGTGCAAAAATGATATACAATACAAAATAAACAATATCTTGCCTTGTACTTTTGACGGGTGATTTTTGTAATGTCCAAAATTAGATAAACGTCGAACATTTAGCAAAAACAATATTGCACTATAACAATTATTTTTTGGTATTAGAATAAAGGATATTATTATTTGTTCTAAACTATTTGGGGTTAGATTTTGACGTCTATCACCTAAATGACCATCTCCAGACGTAACTGGAACGTATTTAAAATACTGAAAGTTTTAAGACGTTCGTTTTTACAACATTTTCAATAAAGTTCATTTATTTTCATTTTATTAGTTGTACGAGAGTTGTACGTAAGTTCGTAATTGGAGATGTGGTCTGAAATAATAATTTTATTATTTTTTTACCGATTTTAATGATATTTTGATATATTGTACATCATTTCTTACTTGATTAATGTTTTTAAATTCACTTTAATACATATAGCTTCCAAAGGGTTCATATTTCTCTGAAACGCTGACTTTGATGTCATTGTATGAAATATTTTTTTGAAATTCATATTAAACTTATTCATTGTTTTTCGTAAAATGATCAGCAACTTTATACACTTTATTATCTGCAATGTTTTTAATTCTACATGAAGTCACGTGCAAAAGATATTGTGGCTGAAAAGTTTGAAAGTTATTTTTTTAAATGGCTTAAAATATAATAAAATTTTGAGAATCAAATTTGAGAAAAAAAAAGAGATCAATTGTAAATATTGAGTTTAAAACAACAATGTTCATTATTTTTAATTAAAAAAATCTAAATATTAAATTACGTATAAACAAATTATTATCATTTTGCGACGATTTATAAAAACACGTGATGAATATAACCTCCTGTATTATCTACAACAGCCTGTAACTTTTTGCGCCATAAACCTATCGAATTTACTATAACTTCTTGGCTAAAATTTTGTCAGCACAAGATTATTCTTTGTCTTAATTCCTGAATATTATTAGTGAGCACATCTTTTTAAACCATTGTTTCTAAAACACAGTGTATACAACTGGATTCAGATCAGGACTGTTCGGGGGCCAAGATTGAGACCGTAAAATCCGGGCAGTTCTCTAGATATCTAAGGGTGTTATTGGAGGTATGTGTTGGCATATCATCTTGTTGAAATGTGTAAGTATTTTTAATTTCTGGAAACATTTCTGATAAAATTTCTTGTTGATAGATTACAAAAGTAATCCCATTATTTACAAACAAGATTCTTGTTTCTCCCAACATTGAAACTGTCACACAAACCATCACAAATTGTGAAAAATGGACCCCTCAATTGAGTAAACGATTTAGAAGAATTTTTTTATTATTTAAAATCAGCAGCAAAGTATACTCGGTTATTTTGTGAGTTTTTTTGGTTGTAATGAAATTTTTTTCTAGTCAGTAAGCTAGGTTTTTTCGCTTACGTCTGAACTTTTAAATTTAAATTTAATTGATGCTTTAGTATTCTTCATACTGAACTTCTACAAATTCTTATTGTTTTAGATATTTTTCGACAACTTACTGAAATATTAGGAGGAGCATCTTGAACGATATTTCTCACTTTTTCAATGTTGGCCATGCTTCTAGCTGCTCTTTTTCTTTTTACGCCAGGACTTCATTTGCACAAGACCGTCCATTAATCAATCGCAAATGCTTCAAAATGTTATATTCTAAACTAAGAGGAGCCATTTATTATAATCTGTAGAGAATACAAAACCAGTACTTTAAAAACCTAAATATCATCGTCATATTGTTTTGTTTCAAACCTAAAGCATTCCATCGGGGAAATTGCTGACGGAATTCGTTGAACGTATGCGTAGTTCGCTTTAATCTAATTACATTTGGTTTGCACGCATTCCGTCGACGAACTCTGTCGGCTATTTTCCGCTACGGACTGCTCTAACAAACTAAGGCTTTAGCAAGGCTTACTTGATCTCTTAGTTCAAATTTTCTACAGTCGGATCCATTGATGTTCAAAACTTTTAGCAGTTAACGAGATATTGCAGATAACCAGGTTTGTCAAATTGCTGATCATTTTCCGAAAAACTATGAATCATTTGAACAAAAATTTTAAAAAAACACAGTCCATTTTTCAATAATCTCAAAGTCAGCATTCCAGAAAAATGTGAACTTTTTGAGGCTATAAATAGTGATTTTAAAAAAAAATTCAAGTAAGAAATTATTTTAGGGAAGTTTTGTGTCCACTTATAAATTATTTATAACACATATGCTTTGTGAGTAATTTTGGACAATAATAAATAAAGCACTTTACTTAAATTTACCGGTTTCTCCTGTAATACCAGGCTTCATCAAAATCTACAAGGTTATACATAATTTAAATCAACAATCACAAAATAAACTAGGAAATAACTTACCAGTCTAACAGTTCATAAAACTATAATTATTACAACACATCATGTTGTTAGTCAAAACTATTTTTACACATAACATCACACTCACTAACAGTTTGCATAACAAAAAACACACTACACACACAAATTGTAAAACATCAAAAAATAGTCAAAAAGATAAAAATATATAAAACGTGACTGTCAGAACAACATTAACCTATAATTACTCCATTAATTAAAACTTTCTTATATGTTTCTATAAATATTGTTCAATCCCTCTATATCTGTTCTTAAATTAACACACTTTTGGTTACGATTAACATGTATCATTTTCAACAACAATCTTTTACCTAAATTTTTCTCCGACTCTAAAACTGTTACAATTTCAAAATCAAAATTATGTCCTAAATTAGTTGTATAGGCCGCTGTTGCTGTATTGGTTTTTCTTTTTTGGCCACATCATACGTATGGGATTTTATTCTAGATTTCAACCACTGTTTAGTTTGTCCTATATAACACTGACCGCATTCACAATTAAGTTTATAAATAACGTTATATAGGACAAACTAAACAGTGGTTGAAATCTAGAATAATATCCCATACGTATGATGTGGCCAAAAAGAAAACCAATATAGCACTTGTGGCACATACAACTTGGGACATAATTTTGATTTAGAGTCGGAGAAAAATTTAAATAAAAGATTGTTGTTAGAAATGATACATACATATTAATTGTAATCAAAAGTGTGTTAATTTAAAAATGGATATAGAGGGATTGAGCAGTATTTATGGAAGCATATTAAGAAAACTTTAAATAAAATGTAATTATAGGTTATTGTTGAAAACTCTTCTTCTATACCTGCATTGATTAAATATATGTACCTACCACAATATCAAAATATGTCATATCACTTGGTTTATTTACTTGTAAATAACATGTACAGTAAAGAAGAAGTGTACCTAATTAATAGTTTTATCAATTAAGTAAGGTTAAGTTGTTCTAACAGTCACGTTTTATATATTTTTGTCTTTTTGGCTATTTTTTAAATGTTTTACAATTTGTGTGTGTAGTGTGTTTTTTATTATGCAAATTGTTAATGAGTGTGATGTTATGTGTAAAAATATTTTTGACTAACAACGTGATGTGTTGTAATAATTATTGTGTTATGAACTGTTAGATAGGTAAGTTATTTTTTAGTTTCTTTTGTGATTGTTGAATTAAATTATGTATAACGTTGTAGATTCTGATGAAGCCTGGTATTACAGGAAAAACCGGTAAATCTAAGTAAATTGTTTTATTTGTTATTGTCCAAAATTGCCCACAAATTATATTTGTTGTAAGAAATTATATTGCTACAATATACCAAAAAATCACCAAAAAGATAATGGTTATTAAACTTTAAAAAGCGGGCTAATTTAATCTGGATCACAGTGACAGCATAATGCATATACCAAAAAAATATTAAAAATAAATTTCACTATTATGCAGTTTATAAACCGACGACATTCTACCGGCATCATTATTTTTCATAAACATACCTATCATATGTTTGTTTATATATAAATAAATACCTTACCGATTATTGCTTCAATACAATGAGTATATAGATAGACGTTCGTGTGTGTAGTGACTAGTGAGTAAATTTATTTTCAATGCTATGCTGTTCCATGCTTCAGTTTATTATTGCAATGCCTCCGACTCAGTGTTTACAAACAGACCCAGCTAAATGGCCAGCCACGTAAATCTTATTTGTTGGATAAATATTTTTCTAATGATCTATTTCAACAGACATTCGTATCAGCGGGTTTGAGAATATTCCTGATACTGATTGTAGTAAAATCAAGTTTGAACTTGTTTTATTCTTTTGGTTTTACTATTTTTGAATTATATCAATAACAAAGGATTTTCATGAAGTTGTAAAATATCTTTTACAATCCTAAATTTATGGTTTGTAACCAGGGCGGTTTTTTCCACAGTTATGTTAATCTCGACTTTTGGCATCATGCGTTTTAGATTCTTAGTCACTAAATTAATTTAACTCCTTGTTACAACTTAACTAAACACATTTGCATAATTTAGATATTATATTCCATAACGCATTCACACCTCCGTTATAGTTTTCATCATCCAAGACAAAAGCATTAAACAATTTGCTGAACAATTATTGTTTTTTTATAGAAATTTTAAAACTTTTTTTCATGCGTGATTTTTGTTTGTATTTTCCGTAAGTTTTGTAAAAGTTAACATAAACATAGGGAATTATTTTCAAATCATGCTTACGAGCTTGCTTATTATAGACAATATTACAGCATTAGTCAAAAATATGGAATCGAGTCGTTGTGGTGGGTTTTTTTTTATTCTGTTTTGGCTCTATCAATCGATGGTGCAAAATTTTTAACGCCACCAGAATGTCTGCAGATTCGAATGACCCCACCAAATGGGAGGAAATGTCATTTCCATACTTTTAAAAACAATGTATAATAATTTCAGGAATCGGATTGAGTTTCATTTAAGTAAAAAAGGTCAAAAGTTATTAAAGGTTACTATTTTTAAGAATTTGTTACTTTTAGTAATTTTTTATTTTAATTGTAAACAATATTTTTATTAATACATAGCATATTTTTAATTGTATATTTTGAGGCAGTATTTTTATAATACCGTCATTTTTTTTACAACGTATTTAGGAAATTTCATGTGCCTACAGAGTAATCCAACATAAATTCACCCCCCTTTAACTCCGTCATTTATGAACGTATTTCAACATTTCAGAAACCAAATTATAGAGTCTTTTCAAAGATTTTAATATATACTTTTAGAAAAATACATATCCGAAATTAGAAGAGATGCGACTATATTTTTTTTAATGGAACACTATATTTTGAAAATTAGATTCGCTGTTTTTTTCTGTATTCAATATACAGGGTGATTCAGCTAAAACTCCCCAGGCTGATTGCTGGGAAACTAGAAATGATATTGAATTTCTGTAAACACCAGTGAATAGATACTTCTAAGGACTACATTTTGATATTCAAATGACGTTGTTGACGATTACAGTATGAGCGTCGCGACGCCGAGAAAAAATTTTTAGATGGTAGGAAGTTTGAAAATGCATTATTCTAGTAGTACATTAAATTCTAATACTTTTTTGTGTTGCACACACTTTCGTTTAAATAAGTAGTTTTTAAATTATAGCGATATTTAATATCAAATGCCTATAATTTTTACAATCATATTGAAATAAATTAGGTACTTTAGTATGCTTTTGTTATCAATTGAATGAATATCAAAAAACTGTCAATGCAATATTCAAACTGATATGAAATTTTGCATAATTCATTCTAAATAAGAAGAAAATTTAGTCTCTCGACAGACTGAAGAGGACTTGCAAATGACCATTAATAACGCTAATGCAACACAAAAACGATAAAGTACGTATTTTTAGAAACATTTATTTATATAAACGAAAACACAAGACCTAATAGAAAACGTATAAAATTTTATTTTAAAACAAATAAAACTAAAGCAAATTTTCAAAGTATCCTCCACCTCCGTTTTGATAAATGCACATATGTAAGTGCCGTATCACAGGCAGCTAATAATGAATTTCGGCTAATTGCTGCACAACTGGCATAAGTTTTATTTTCTAAATCAGCCATGTCTTCTATTGGTTCCTCGTAAACCGTATTTTTAAGAGATCCCACAAGGAAAAGTCAAGTGGGGTCATGTTAGGTGACCGAGCAGGCCAACTAAGTGGTCCATTTATTCCAATCCACATGTCTAAAAATTGTGTCTAAATAATTTGGAACAATTCTTGCAATGTGCGGTGGTGCATCATCTTGCTGAAACCACTTATTACACCGCACATTGATGAAAACATCTTCTAATAAAGCTGGAAGCTCGTTACGTAGAAAATTTAGGTATCGTTGGCTATTTAATTTACCATTATATAAATATGGTCCTACTAAATACTCATTTAAAATGCCACACCACACGTTGATACCAAAAACATTTTGATTATGGGTTATTTTGGTCCATTTTGGATTATTATCCGACCAATAATGGCAATTATGTCTATTTACCACACCATTATTATGAAAGCGACTTTCATCGCTCCATAGAATATTTCGTAGCAATGTATTATCTTCCTCATACATTATTGATAAACGAGAGAGAAAATCAAGTCTTCTTTGTGAATCTCCAGGACGCAAATGATGAACAAGATGCACTTTATAAGGATGAAATTTATTCTCAGAAAGAATTCTTTGACAAGAAGAGAATAAAATGCCAGTGGCTTCTTCAACACTTGTTATTGAAATACGCGGATTGTTTTCAACGCACTGTAGAACTTCCGCCGTATTACGGTCATTTCTAATTCCTTGCACACGTTCATGTTTGCCTTTCTCGAAGCTTCCATATTGTAGCAAATTTTTCTTTAAATTTAAAAACGTTTTAGGATCTGGATGTTTTCGGTCTGGGTAACGTAGCCTGTAGAGTCCTTGCAGGCTCCCTTGAGTTCCTGCCACATTCACCGTAAATAATAATCATATCCAGTTTTTCGGCATTATTGCATTGAACCATAATATTTTCTTTTTTCTACAAAAGAATATAACAAAATATAAAAATTTTCCGTCGTTTGTACTGCGGTGACAGATTGTTGACAATTATCAAATTATAACAAAAGCCTACTATATTAATTTGTTTCAATGTGATTATTAAAAGTTGTACGTATTTCTGATATTAAATATTGCTATAATTTAAAAACTACTTATTTAAACGAAAATGAGTGTAACACAAAAAAGTCTTAGAATTTAATATACTACTAGAATAACACATTTTCAAACTTCCTGTCATCTAAAAATATTTTCTCGGCGTCGCGATGCTCATACCGTAATCCTCAACGACATCGTTTAACATAAAAATATAGTCTTTAGAAGTATCTATTCGCTAGTGTTTATAGAAATTCAATGTCTCTTTTAGTTTCCCTGTAATCGTCCTGGTGAGTTTTAGCTGAATCACCCTGTATGTACTTTTACATATTTGTCTTTATTAATTTTGATGATATTGCCCAAATAATAATTTTATTTTATTACATAAAATCGTCCACAGAACAATTGAACTTAAGTAGGCTTTGATATTTATTGAGACATACCTATTGCAGATATGTCAAATCAGTAATCTAACAATTTGTTCAAGTATTGCTTGCACAAAATCTGTATTTTAAAAATGTATTAATCAATCCAAGTAAGAATAGACATTTTTACAGTGTTTGTAAATAATAATAAAAATTCAAAAGCTGTCACCTGCCCACCGAGAATATCGTTTTTTGAAATTTTTAAATCCGTTCATAAATGACGAAGTTAGAGGGCGTGAATTTATAGAACTGGGAAGAAATTCTTCCAAATCGTATAATTTATATATAAAAACTATAACAGAATAGAATAGAAATAAGAAAGAAGAGATAGGAGGAAGAACAAGTGGAAAAATTAAACAAGATGGAAGAGCAACAGAATCTTCCGTATAAACAGAATCTATTTAGTATTAAAAAAATGTAGGTTTAAGTTGTTTTTAGTTACTTTTTTTCTATTTGCCTAGTTACTTTTTTACTTAATTATAAAAAAAAATCAATCCGAACCCTACAATTTGCACAGGATATTAGGTAAAATCGAATCGTATATTTGGAAATAGCTTACAGGTTAGAAATGGACAAGTTAGAAATTCAGAGTAATTTATATGAGCAATGTCCTCAATTTATTTTAATATATGTTATTAACTTAATCGTTTAGATTTGATGACTTTTTACAAGTTTGATATGGAAATGTCATAAACCTGGCTTCAGTTGCTCGAACAAAAGTTGTCATGGGCGTAATGTACCATAATATGGGTAAAGTCCAAGTGTAATTAAAATTACGGGCAGTATGTGGTGGATTGTGGTATGTATCAAATGTCAACTTTCTAACTTTCCTGGAAATGATTAACGGGTTTTTACGCTTATTTTTCACCCCCATATAGCTATATATTTTTTTTAATTTCCTTCGTTGAATCCTATTTCCAAAGTTATGGAACCTCATTAGCTGACACCTTATAGAGGGTATTTCCCAAGTACGTGTGAAAATTCTAAGAAAAAAGTTCCTATGAACAGATGGCTGAAAATCCTATATGGCCGGGCCCTTTGGAGGGCCCCCAGAAAAAATCACTCATTATTTTGCGCAAAGAAAAATAATGAAAAGAGGTACTGTTGTCAAAAGACGATAGCGACAGCCGTGTCCGAGTAAATCGATAGAAATAGATTAAAACTCAATATTTTTGGTTATCAATTTAGTAGTTTTCTAGCTTCAACTGTTTTTGTCAGGGGACTTTGCTTTTTTGTAGAACAAATGAGCATCTAGTGACGCTGTCAGTAAACAAAGTGCCAATCAATAAACGTATGTATTCCAATTGGAGTATCTAATATATTTTAGTGATGTTTTTAAATAGTTCATAACATGTTAATAGTTATTAGTATTTTGGAAATACAATAACGAAAAAATTTTTCTAATTATTATTTTCTAGCTTATACAAAAAACTTATCATAGATAAGTATGACATATATCTTTTTAAACAAGTACTTTCCTGGTAATCTTCCCAGCGCTGAATATTGGATTATAAAAAAGATAATATGCGTATTATGTTCAGTACGACTTACTTAATAATGTTATTCTTAATTATACTACTCTGTACAGTAAAACCAAAAATAAAGAAAAGAAAAGTACTCACCAATACAACAATTACTTATCACTCCTCATTTGATTAGAGCTTGTACCAGGAAGGATACTTAATTTGTTTTAATTATTCTAATCCTACGAATATTTTTTTTATATAATTTTAGTTATTCTGTTCTCTAAAGCCATTGATATTTATTACATTGGAATTACTATGATTCACAGTTACTTTCGAGGCGTTGAAAAAGTCACACTGACGACGCAAAGATGCAAAAATACGTGCCTGTAAATGTTTTAAAGTTTTGAGGTGATTGTTGAATATGAATAAGTTTTTGTAACTAATTAGAAGATAATAATTAGCAAAGCAATTTATCGCAATTATGTTTTCATTTCATTCCTTATTTTCTTTTATCGTCTTATTTATATTAACGTCGTGGCGGAGTTTAGCACATTGCTGTTCCACCACTCAACCAGGGCAGGCACACACACAACAACCATTCCCTCCGACATTTGTCAGATATCGCAGCTGAGACTCGAACTCAAGTTAGATAGACAATGACTACAACAACGCTCCAGTCAACTTTGCTACCGTCTCGGTATTTTAAAAACGCCACAATATATTCATACTCTGGCCAGGATTCGAACCCGGGACCCCTTGGTTTAAGCCTAACGTATAAGCACTGAGCAACTGAGCCGACTGATTTTTTTTTTAATCGGGGTATGTTATTATATCTTTCGGTGTGTGTTATGACACGGTAGTATTCCATGTAGATTTCGCGATATATAAAATTCCGTCCAGTAAAGGAATTATGTTGAAGTACGCTTTACATTTTTCTGTAGTGAATTTAACGATTAATCGTCATTCGAACTTACGTAGTGGCAATATGCGATATAACTCGCGAGAAATTCGAGCGTTATGTTAATAACTGAGAAACTAATAAAAAGTGTATTGGGGCCGTAAATAAGTCTGAGTACATATGGCATTTAATAAAAGTGTTCGGGGTTATATATGCTTAAAACGAAAATCACGTTTTCTTTTCATATTGATAAACATACTGCTTGGGTGCTTAAACCAATTTATTTCAGTAAATGGAAAAAGAAGCTTTTATTACGTAAATTGGATGCTTACAAATTTTAGTAGGAGGAGAGTTATTTTTCTTTAAATGCTTTGGTAGTTTTATGAATAGATTTTTTTTTACTTCGCTTATGTAATTTGTGCTATATTTTATTTATGTAATAAATAAAACGTTGCGATAAGGCATATTGTTTTAATTGTTCCTCAGTGCTATGAAATAAATTATAATTAGATCATGAAAGTATTTATTTGTTAAATTTATTTAGGTGTATTACAATGATAGAAAAAGGACCAAAACGGTTTTACAGGTTATCTGATAAGTGGAGTCTTAACTATATGCATCACAATGGGGTATAATTCATGATCTAAAGCTGTACAGACCTGCAACTGAACCGCGTGTAGAACCTCGTCGCGACCGCGACGCGTACAGAGCATGCTTGAGCTGGATGATAGTCGCAATTAAATTTGGCTCACCAAACCTCGAACAGAACGCGTTCGTGTCATTCCCTATAATTTAGCGAGAATGACCTGGTTTGTTTAACGATTTGTTAAGCGAAATTGGACCAAAAATAAAAAAACAAAACACTGTACTCAGAGAAGCGATCTCCCCGTACAAGGTAAATTTCAAGCAGTAAATTGTTAGTAATTGTGAATAAATTTAAATGATCGTTGAATTGTTTAAGATAACGTCCAAACCTGTGCAACGCTGTTGCGCGCATTTCCTTTGATCCGACGGCGAAAAACCGACAACCGGTGGATCGCAAGAGAACCATTCGCCGAACGACTATCAAGCACGCGAACGCGTTTGTTGCAACGTCCACAGTGTCGGGCGCAGGTCGCAACGTTGCACAGTTGCAGGTCTGTACGAGGCTTAAGATGAAAGCGGCAATGTTTATATTTTAAAAATAGGATCTTTTTTTGTATTTTCGTTGCAAAAAAGATATATTACGTATCACTATCAAATAGTTATTTCAATTTAAAGTTTAAGTTTTTCATAATTACGTCACTAACCGCAAACTAAGGAAATTACCAAACATTTTTTTGACCACTGGCTAGTTAGTGATTCTAATATTATTCCGTTGTGATTCCTGTTTTAGAATGTTTCTTTGTGTATTTGTTTTAATACATTCTAAAAGCACACAAATATGGAAAAAAATGTACGTAGAAGAGAATCAGAAAATATCAGAGAATTTATCTGCTATATCGTTACAATAATAAAATAAACAAACGAAAAATGAGGTTGCATGCAAATGTCAAAGCTGTTACAACACCATACAACTGCAGATTGTGAAGTACCCTAAAAATAACTAAATTTGGCACTTTATTTGAATTTGCGCTTAGTGACGTCGCGGAGGTTTGATTTTTTTTTCAGTTTAAACAAAAAAAGAAAAACACGTGTCTTATTCTTATCTCCAGTTTTCGATTTTAAAATAAAAAAAATGGGAAGATACCTGTTTCATCTAGTTCTCTTAGTAATTTCTGCTGAGAATTGATAAACTTTTAATGTACCTCTTCTGGATACACCACATTCACCAAATTTAATATGTAAGTCAGAATTATTAACTATTTCGTGCTATTAGTATGTAAACTAGGGCTGGGAAAAATAATCGATTAATCGAAAAATAATCGATTAATCGATTATTCGATCATTTGATTATTTCTTCTTATATAATCGAATAATCGATAATTTGATTAATCGATTAATCGATCATTTGATTAATCGATTATTTGATTAATCGATTAATAGATTATTATCGATTAATCGAAATCGGTTATTTTTTAATAATCGATAAACGATTATGACTTTTGACAATCGCCCAGCCCTACATCCTCATCTATGTTTTTACTTAATGCAATTATTATAGTATTATAGTCATATAAATAAACAGTATGTAAATAAAATTGAAAATAACCCTAAGATAAATCCTACAGCTCCGTAAATTAGGGGTGGGCAAGAGAATCGAATAATCGATTAAGGCTGGTTAAAATCGACTATAATCGATTAATCGCTTTTACGATTAATAGATTATAACCGATTTTCGATTATACGATTATTTGATTAACCGATTAATCAAATAATCGATTAATCAAATAATCGATCATTTGGTTAATCGATTATTTGATTAATCGATTATTTGATTAATTGATTATAATCGATTAATCGCAATAATCGATTATTTTTCAATAATCGATAATCGATTATGACTTTTGACAATCGCCCAGCCCTAATGTAAACCACTAAGATGATTAATTCTCACGACTTGTAATGTATTATCGGGAAAGTTGGCAAGTCGCATGGCGGTTTAATGTTGTGACATCAGGTGTTTAGGGGTAACGACCGGCGGACAAATATCAAATACCGAAGCGAGCCGCGAGAATATATACTAAAACATACACGGCTGTGGTTATGTGTTGCCGAGACAACAGATTGTAAAAAAAAATCTACTGTAAATGTTATAGTACGTGTACTGGACCCCCTTAAACCGATATTTCCACTACGAAAATGCCTTTTGTAGGCCGGTTGTAGGTTGGTACATGTTACGTGTAAAGTGCATACTTTACGTCTTGTGACACTCACGAAGACAACCATAGAAACATAGGTACTTGATGCTTGATGTTTTTACAGATCCTCTCCAGTTTGTGATAACCAAGCTAGTTCATCAAGCTGGTTAAGAGGATAAATTGTGCATACATTGTTATAAGTTGTAACAGTTTATTGCCTTTGTGGCTAGTTAATTTCTTTTATTACGCTTGTTATAATGCGTACGCCTATGTCTTGCCGCGCATTTCTGCCAGCTCTAATTATCGGCATATTTTTTATCGATTTTCTTGTTAATTATCATGTTTTCTGTATCACCCGTATAGTCGTTATTAAACTAACATGAGGTAGTGGAGAGGTATCGTTTTTTCACAGAACAAACTATCAACGATAACGCATTTACGAAAGTACCCATTGTTGATTTAGGGATCATTGCACTAAGTGATATTTAAGGTACCCCATGGCTCAATGTTGAGACCGTTTCACTTTCTAATTTAAAACTACTCTTGTGTATCATCATGTTGAACATTGTATGTAGTTTGCCGATTTATGTGATTACAATAGGAAAAGTCGCTAATAATTATTCTAACTGTATAAAAATTAAATCATGATTTTACAAATTAAAAACTTGGGGATTCTTGTTTAAACAAGTAAATGGTTTAATTAAAAATCTTGCTTGAAACTAAAATTGTGATATTTCAATAAATATGTTAAACAAGTAAATGGTTTAATTAAAAATCTTGCTTGAAACTAAAATTGTGATATTTCAATAAATATGTTTTTAGTTTCGAAATTAAAAAATTGTGTGAAATAATTTGCCTGTTTTTATTATAATTTTAGATTCAATTCAGAAAAGTCGCATTAATGACATTGTCAGAATAGGGCAAAGCACTCTGAGAAGATAATTGGAGCACAAAACAAAAAATTTTTTTTCTCGCTTTAAATCATAAAGCAAAAAGTACTTTAAAAAGTGCCTCCATTAAATGAACAATGTTTGAAGTTATTTAAAAACGCTTTAAATAATTATAATCACTTAAAGCATTTTAGAACTGCATTTTACACTGCTTTAAAGCATTCACAATGAATTAACAAATACAAAGCAGAAACCAAAATGCTGGATTTCCAAGTAATCGGCCCAGTGGCTCAGTGTTTACACGTTAGGCTTCAGACCAAGGGATCCCTGGTTCGAATCCTGGCTAGGGCATGTATGTATTGTGACGTTTTTAAAATACCAAGACGATAGCGCAGTTGGCTAGAGCATTGTTGTGGCAGAACGCACTTTATCACTGTCTATCTTTGCTGAATTCGAGTGTCAGCTGCGGCATCTGGCAAATGTTGGAGTGCATGGTTGTTGTGTGTGTGTCCATCCTGGTTGACTGGTGGAACAGCAATCTGTAGAATAAATAAGACACAAATTACTTATAGTAGTATAAAATACTTCAAGTAAGAAACAATCAGCATTTATATAGCCACTAATACTTTTGAAAGCACATTATTTGAAAGCAATGCTGATACTGATACTTACTGCCATTTTTATTAATGTGTCCAAATTCTATTACATTAACTTTACACTAGATTTAAAGAGTTGAGGTAACTACAAATTGATACTAATATTTTAAGTAAACATGCATTACGACATCCAGAATCATGTTGCGAATATGAATAGCACAGAACAATTTTCCAATGCCTGTGCTTGGTTACAAAAATAATTTACATTTATAATGGTGGTAATAAAACTGCAGCAACGTTTTCAATTTAGAAATTTCATTGTGGAAAATAAACTAATAATAAAATCTATAACGTGGTCAACGATAATGTTGGCGGTTGATTGTCAATTATTTCGTATACTATACTCAATTCATTTCATATAAGCACATAAAAAACTGTTTACCTGGGTTCGCAAAGCGATCCTTTGTCGACCTTGAATCGTGCATAGTTCTCTAGCATTGGCGCACAGTGCATTATATAAGTGCACAACACGTATTTATATAATACCGCGCGCCTAGGCTAAAACCTTTTTATGTACTTATATAAAATGATTGAAGTGTAGTTTGGTATTGATTCTTTTTAAGTACCTAGTGATGTAACGTATTTTTGGAGAATGTTATCGAAGCATAAACGAGTAGATCCGACTTAACATACTCGTATTTTGATGCGAAAGTTAAGCAACGGTTTGTCGCAAGTAGTAATTTGGATGGGTAAGCCAAGCGGAACTCCGCGTTCTCGTCTCGTTTTCTAGCGGCTTGTATATCAGCATATACACAGAAGCTGTGCAATCTTAGACGAGGAATGTACAGGTGATATATAGAGATGGGGAGGTAGCAATAAATGACGCCAGGTGATGTGTCATCACGTAAATATGTTCATGCATTTATGACACAATATCTTACCTTGTGGTTATTTTGGCAAGTTCAGTAACAAAATGCACCCCCTAAATCATTTGCCATCTTCCAGCAGCGAGCATTGCTTGTTTCATTAAAATTTGTTTGCCTCTCACATCAATAATGATACCACTAACACTTTTAATGACTGCCTGAGAAAATGTGCCTCTTAATGTTTGGTTTGACGTTGCACGAGCGTACTTTTTTACAGCTGATGCAATATAATTCTGTGCGAGTAAATTGCAACTCCGGGAAATCCACAAGTTCAAATGAACTTGTGGATTTCCTGGAGTCCAATTACCTGATAAAAACCTTTAATTTTTCCCATTTTCTTAAAGAAAACAAGTTGTATAATACATATATGTTATCATTTCATACTGTTTGGTAATGTTTTATAAGGTGTTTACAATATAATATTATATATACGTAAAAGTTGTCTCTGAAATTTATCGCTATCTCCCGATCTCTAGTGATATACCATCCTTCGAAGGGGATGATCTATTGGATGTTAGGCAAGTAAAAAATTCACTCTTCGGCAAAATTTCCAGGTTGGGGGTAGCTTGTTTTCACGCGTTGGTGATTGGAACAAGTAGCGGAAATATGCTGGCGTTAAATAAGAAATTTAAAAATGTAGCGTATTTAAAAGATATCTGAAAATCAAATAAGCATTATGTTCAATACAATTATTAAAAATCTTTTTCAGAAGGAATATTTTTATGCTAACTTTATTACTTAGTATGGGATAAAAAGTACTAATGATATTTTTTTTGTAAATAAAATAGTGGTAAAAGAAGAACGAAAAACTTCATTTTAATAATAATGTTTCCAGACCTAGGTGTTTCTGTTCTCGTACTAATGATGACACTTAAACAAAATAAATATAAATGTGATTTATTAAAAACAGACTTCATGTATATCATGTCTCTTTTTAATATTTAACAAAACTCAAAATGAAATAGAAAATTATATTGCTGTGTAATATCCGGGTTGGAAATGATGAAAATTAAATAAATAAAGGAATAGCCGACGTAGTTCTTGGGGTTGAAACAGGGCCGGATTAAATCTGGTATCTTGTTTTAATTCCTGCAATACTCCAAATGAATATCTTCCGAGTGTTTAATTCTTTCGAATTAACTCTAAAAAGATTCTCTATTGTATATTTCAATTTCGTATAATATGTTTTAATATATGAGTATAATATTTGTATATTTCAACCCAACTTCAAAAATTATTTTACCAACTAATAAAGGTGTTGTAACAAGAAAACACAATTTACTTTCTTTTTTATCACTGTTTTATTATAACTTCACGCTACTGCAGTTTAGGCACTTCACGTGCCATTTTCAAACGATTCTGAAGAAAACTAATAAACGAATAAAGATATAAAAACTAATAAAGGTAATTTAAGTTGAGGTAATGAATATGATTTGAACGAAACAACTACTCAGCGGGCAAATATCCCGACCTGCATTGGATTATATCTTCAAATCATGATAGATCGGTAGCCAATATCATTTGTCAATTCCTAACTAGACATAGACCGGTTTCGAACTTATTAGTTCTCCTCAGTATGCCATAGGTTATGGAACAGACAAATGATAGTGGCCAATCTGCTAGTCATATACTAACTAAGGTAAATTGAGTAGTGGTGAGAGGTATGTAACAGTAGTTAGTCCACCAGGGCTAGAGGTCGCCGACATTTATGATGTCAGTCGGATAGCAGCATTTGGACCATATGAGAGGTTTCACATACCTCTCACCACTACTGAGGTAATGAAGTTAAGTTAATTTACAAAATAGTAATAAATACTATAAATAATACTTTAAAAGTCGAAAATTTCTCAATTTATTTAATTGAAAATTAAATAAATTTACCAACACACACTTAATGATTTATATATTTGTATCATACTAACAGAAGTGATTAAGCTTTAATTGCGACTGCCAACTAGTAAAGAATTTTTATCAAATAAATGGAAATCTCTCTTGAGGCCGTCATGCATACCATTCGCAGACCGGTTTCTGGTTTCTGTCTTCATTAGTGCGAAGTAGGTATATACACAACGACAGCTAGAGAAATTTCAGAATCAGTACATGAAAGCAGAGTACTGATGAAGTGAAGTTAGCTCCTTCTACCAGTCAATCGCAATGTAATATAAATTAAAATACGTCCAACAAGCGATATCTACCAATGAAGGTATAATAAAAAATCGATGCCAGTTACTTGGGGATCAGAACTTCCTCACCGATAGTAAAACTCGACGTGCAGTGGAGGTTATAATAAAAGTAATTTTTGACGTTTCAAAAGTCACATTTTTTGACGTTTCAAAAAAAGTCACATTTTGATGTTTCAAAAAAGTCACTTTGACGTTTCAAAAAAAGTCACATTTCTTGACGTTTCAAAAAAAGTCACATTTTGACGTTTCAAAAAAGACACTTCGACGTTTAAAAAAAGTCACATTGGTGGAATGTCACTAATATTTTTTTAGACATTGGGACCGATTTTGCTCATTAACTAACTCAGTCTCTTCCTTGACCTCTAGAATGTGTGTACCAAATTTGAAAGCTTTATCTCAAAAACTGTAGCTTCTATCGCGAACCACACAGACAGAAAATTTTTTTCTGTCTGAAATTTTGTGCATCGTCATAATTCGTTGAGATTCGTCCAGAAATGCAATAAAAAATTTTTCACGAATACATAACTTCCTCACTGAGGGGTGAGGAAATAATTATAATACCAAAGTATTCCAACAGAGAAGGTAAAAGTTCATTTACAAAGTAGTAATAAATACTGGAAATAATACTTACCAAAGCCGAAATCCTCTCGATTTATTTAATTAAAGATTAAATAAATTTGCCAACAAACTTCTTAATGATTTATCAAACTAAATAACTTTTGTTCGTTCTCGTTAATAAAGTTTACTGTTTTTTCATGCTTACATAATATATTCTAATTTGTTTCATGAAAGTGATGTAAAATTATGGGTTCCGTGTTTTGCGATATGAGCACGCTACCTTACAACAAAGTGAGAATTGGCAACATTTCAGGTTAGAGATACCAGTGCTTACACAAGTACTCATGACCTTATTTCCTGGCGGCGCGGCGGTGGTTGGCCCTGGCCCTGGAAATAGGAAATAAATAAGTGATCTTAAAAAATCTTTTTGGTAATTATTTATAACGGGAGGTTTTTCCTCGCTATTTTTATTTACTTACTTTAATGATTCAATGAAACTACAACATAAAAAACATACATATATTCGGAATATAGAACACAAGAGGGTCAGGGCGTGGTTAACAAGTAATAAACTAGGTACATACATATATTTAACTTCAGAAAATCTGGACATAATTCCACAAAACAAGTTTGTTTTAGGGCGCCACCTGCCTTTCTTTTTTTTTCGTTTTGATAGTTCACTTTTTAAAAGTCTAAAAAAAGGTTAAACGCAATAATGCCGTTGAAAAGGGCAAAGAACGGTTATTCTTCACTAAAATGTCTCGCACAGCTCAATAGCAAGTTAAAAAAGTCTAGGAGGCTTTTTCCCACTCTAGTTCGGTGGACAGGCACATCAGCCCGTTGATGCAAATTGAATTTCAAATTTCCAGCTCGCACTCAGAGCGGAAGCTGGCAGTTTACAACTCAATAGGTACCTATTTGACAATAATTAGAAGCAAGATAACCTTACCAGCTCATAGAATATCTTTCTTAGGCTACATACGTAGTAACTTCTTAACCATAGCTTTCAGCCAAACCAAATCTCGAACGTAATGCCAGCAACGCACACAACTAACTCACTCAAAGCCCCGGTCTTGTCTCCATATACATACAAACTAAGGGAAGGTAACGTACTTAACACAACCAGAAACATAGGTCTGCACTCGGCCGTGGCTCGGCAGAGAGTCTTGTCTTCAAACGTAAAGGTAAAGGTAGCGTACATCAACACACCCACTCGGTGCCGAGGCCTCCGAGCTTCTCCCCGACGAAACCCAGCCGTCTTAGCACAAGCGTTCCCCCTTGTCCCCACACCGCAATGTTCGCGCTGGTGCACTAAAGATCCAGTGGTCGCTTAGATTTTCAAAGATTTACAATTTAGTTACGTCGGTTCTAGAATTTTTAAGGTTGACCTCAAACCAAATTATGCAATTGGCATTAAATAAAACGCAAGTTAATTATATCTAAAATTGGACCGTTACATATTATGATCAGTTGAATACTAAATTATGTTACCAAAAACTGTCAGTTTCCCTAAACCTTCACCTTGATATTCTTGAGGCAGGTAAAAATTTTAAATGTAAAATTGTTGTATTTATTACAATATTTAGTGTATAATTTTTTTTATGGTTTAAAATTTCTGGACGTGTATTTAAAACAAAATTTAATAAAAGAGGACGTGTGTCCATCCATGTTTTACCTGAACTTTAAAATTGTTTCATGTGTTTGATGTGGCAGAAAAATGAGATAATGAAGTATGGAAAATAACGAGACGCCATATTTCTGGCCCTTATGTTGAATGCGACCCTGTCTTCACCCTCGATCTCGCGAATTTGCATCAGGATCGAGGGCGCGAAAGTGCTTTCAAGCAAAAAGGACATAAATAATTAACTGGTACCAGATGTACTCTACAGACTGTAGAAGCAACTTTAAATAGGTATTCACAAAATGTCCAACATGTAATATTCACTGCCGTCTACATGTTACACGGAATAATGGCCTCCTTTGCATCAAACGTAATTCATAAAAGTTTTTATAGGCGTTCACTTTTAGCTAAAGTCGTTCGGTAGAAGTACATTTATCGGGTGTTAACTCTTGCAGATCGAAATAGTTTCCTGTTTCCTGTGACAAATAGAATTATATATTGATTTATTTTCATTGATTTTTGTGAATGAGAATCCAGAAAATTTTCAGCCATATTCAAAAATCTTGCGTGTAACATTAAGTTTCTGAGTCGTATGAATCATCATTTTTCAGTATTTTGGGACGAAAATTTTAAAAATAAAATTTTATTTTATGTATCTACTGTCTAATAAAGAAAGAAAAAAATAGTTTTAAAGTTTTAAAGAAGTGTATTCTTAAGTCGACGAAGTTTAATGGATGCGCTGGTGATGCTCGTAATACCATTTTTGAAAAGGGATGTACAATTATTGTGGGTGCCGTGCATTTGCGATGTTATGCACGTTATAGATTCCTTTTCTACGACAAAGTGGAAGTTTAGGGGAACTTTTCAGAAAAGTGGTTAAGCTTATCGCTTGGTTCCAGTGACTTATCTTTGTAGCGGAAATATGTAATTTGACCAAAAACATACAGTGAGGTCATAAAGTACCCCCCTGCTATTTTTCGAGCCGTTTGTAATTTTTTATTGAAATTTGAGGCGATAATCCCAGTCGGTTAGGTACTTTTTGAGCATAAACTCGATTACCGATATTCCAATATGGTGTCGAGCCGCCAATTGAATTTTCCTAGAGCGTGGTACAGGAGTGTCTTACATATTAAATTAAAGGTCATTATGTCGCCAATGTCGCTTTAAAATTTCATGATCAAAGCGTATGGAATTGGCGGCCTAATCGTTTTTGCGTACAGAAAAAAAAGATTTTAGGACCGCACTGTATATAAGAGTGATCAATGTAGGTGGCTCACTCTCGCTTGATTTCCTAGCTTTATTTTTGGTTAGAAAAAGAATTCTAAAGCAGGGCTTACACTGTTTTTTACAGGGAATTGGAATATGATGACAGAAGGGGTCAAAAGAATAATCACTAGTACGTCAAAAGAAAGCGTTCCTCAAAATATTCTCAACAATGTAGAAAATCATTCCTCACAGTCGTTTGATAAAGAAGAGATTGATATCTTTAACACAGGACTAAATTTTGCTTTACCTGCCTCTGAAGGCATTTCAGATGAGATTGTTGCAAGTGTTGAATGTTCAATTCAATACCTTCCTGATTCCTCTAACGGATTTGTCAGAGAAACTTGCAGAAATCAAAACTCGACAAAGATTGTCACTAATGTAAATAGAAAGTCAGAATTTACAAAAGATAGAAAAATTATCAAATGGTTGCGTGAAAAAGATTGTTTTTACTTAAAAGCTGATAAGACCAATAAGGTTGCTATTTTAAATAAAGAGGACTATTATGAAGGGTAGACAATCAGATTAGTAATGGTCCTTATAAAAAACTTTCCAGAAATCCATTACCAAAAATGATTACTGAAGTAAGAAATGTACTTAAATCCTGCAACAACCTTATTACTCCAACTTTAAATAGGAGATTACATGTATCTAACCCAAGTGTACCGAGATTGTACTGCTTGCCTAAGATACATAAACCAGGAAAGTCGGTACGTCCTATTGTTTCTGTAATGGATCTCCGGAAAATTCACCTATTGTACCACCTAGTTTCTCTAATTAATTCCATTATTTCATTAATAAGGTGAAAAATATTTAGTTGCAAGAAGGTGAAATTTTGATCTCCTTTGGCATTTGTCCATTGTTTCCTAGTGTACCGATACTACAGACGGTGGACTACCTTAAGGATTTACTAGAATTAAAGAATCTCAGTCAAGATGCAGTAAAAGAATATCTTTAACTCACTAAATTTTGCATGGATCAAAATTGCTTTAGATTCAACGATAATTTCTTCGATCAACATGAAGGAACAGCAATGGGTAACTCTTTGTCACCACCATTGCCAGTCTCTTCATGAGCAGATTGAAGACAGAAGCAAAAGAAGAATTCAAGTATTTCCCCAGAGTTTGGCTTAGGTATGTGGATGATATTTTTGCAGTGTTTGATACAATCGCTGATATTAACAACTTCGTTTCTAAATTAAACAATCGTTTCGCGTCAGTTAAATTCTCACATGAATTTGAAAACTCTGGGCACCTGCCATTTTTAGATGTATTAATAATTGGAAATAGTGAAAATAAGTTAGAATTTGACATACACAGAAAAGATACCAGTACTCTAAGATATATCCGTAAGGACTCACAATTGTGCTTAACACAAAGTAGCGAATTTTCTAGTTCATCGTCTATTAAGCTTCCTCCTCAATAAGGAGAGGTTTGAAAAAGAAAAGGCATTGATCAAGGATATAGCTGCGAGAAATGGATATTCTGTAAATTTAGTTGATAAAATAATTAGGAAACGAAAATTTAAAGAATCACTTCGAAATTCCTCAACCTTTCAAAATGAAAGAGAAAATCCGAAATTTGTATCGATTTCATTTAATCCTCTAATCACATGTGGTATTGGTAAGATTTTAAAAAATATAGGCAGGACAGTGGTTCAATCATCCGGAAATAAACTACAACTTTTAGGCAATCCAAAAGACAAAATTGAAACAAACGAAAAATCGGGGATTTACGAAATTAGCTGTAAGGACTGTAACCAAAAGTATGTTGGACAAACTAGACGATCAATTCAAACTAGATTCAAAGAGCATATGGCCCATCTCAAATATGGTAGAACAGATAAGTCTAGTGTTGCCCAACATGCGTTTGAGAAAAACCATTAAATAGATATTAGCAATTTAAGATTACTTAGGAATGTAACAAATCTAGACAGCTGGATGCATTTGAAAGCTTGGAAATCCCAAAGTGTAAAAATAGTATGAACAGTGACACAGGGCCAATCCCAGGTAACCCGCTTTATTGGATAGTGGGTCGCGGTTCACAGAACCGTGACAATAGTTTAGGGTACATTGTTAGCATAAGGTTAATTTTAATCATCTCCAGATGATGCCAACTTGGTTGGCGAAATGCGCGTCGAGTGCAGAATAGTGTTTTGGTGTTTCGAGGAAATCTACGTCAGTGTTATGATAGAAAGGATTGAATACTAAGGAAAATTTTCAATGAATCTGTTTTGTTTTTAATTACGCATACATAAGTATAAGGTGACTAATTCAGAGTAACCCATTGTTCGTTACAATTATTTTTTACTTCCGGTTTGGAAAGATATCAGGGCACACTTGCTTATTTCTTCGGAAATCAAATGCGCATTTTTAAATTCAAATTGCGAATTGTTTTCTGACTTTTGCGGTACATAATATTATATATCCTAATTTATTTTAATGTATCTCTGAAATTATTGACTTAAAAAATAACTTCAGGACACTTATGCCTTAAATATTTTTTAATCAAAAAAGGTACGCAAAGTGATAAAAAACTAACGAAAATTGAGTAGAAGGAAATTATCTTAAAATATTCTATTCACAACAACAAATTGCCTTTAATTCCTGTAACAACTCATTATTGGCTTAAAAACTCAGCGTCGTCGGATCGATGTCGATGTTAGTGATACCTAATACATATTTAATATTATAAAAGTCTTTGTATTTGAAATCGGATATTAAATATATTAAAGAGGTCTAGTTGGGTACAAAAAAATCTCTTATTTTTATTAAGCTATGAGTGCAACAAGGAGAGCAGCTGCAGGACAAATGCGAGATACAGACATATAAAGGGTTAGATAAAATGATAGATAGGCCTTGGTTCGAGCGGAACGTTTCCTCTTGACAAATAAGGAACAAAACTGGAAGATGAACAGTTGCAAAAGCACTTTATTTCACCTGTCAAGTTAAAATGAGGCGTATTGTTTCAAAAGATTAAATGGAATTTCGACACTGATTTCCTGAAAAACAGTCGAGATATTCAATGAGATGATTTTAAAGCGTTCGAAGGGTGGAACAGTAGCGGAACCTAGATGGGGACGCTTATGTTTCCTCCTTGAATTATGACACTTGCCAAGAGAGCATTTTGTGTTTTATTATATTGCCAGGTGCCATTGAAATATTAAACCATTTTTAATGTAAATAATTTATACTAGTAAACGAATTAAAAAAAATACCTTCACGCATGTCTTATTCTTCTTATTCCATAAAAATATTGCATTCAGAACTGGCTTTACTTACTATTTACATTGTTTGCTGAAAATCACTCTTTGTGCAGGAAATTCCACCAAGAAACAGTATATTCATTTTTGACCACCAAACAAATTTTGAAAAATATTGGTTCTTATGGCCTGTATGTGATTACGATAATATCATATCTTAGATTTTTATAAATAAATGGATTTTTTTTTACGTCCACAGCAAAACGTAGACCATTTTAAAACAGTTCTGAGTGTATAAAATAGACCTTTTGTGAAGATTGTGCAATAAAGAAATATTATTGCACATTATAAAATAAAATTTTTCTTTGATGTTTCATTGAAAAAATACCCAACAATTTGATATCTCAAAAATTTCTATGATGAGTTGTGTGTGGTACTAATTAATACCAGTATTATTGATACTTTATGCCAACAGAAATGCAAGGTAGAGATGACAAGGCATTATAATTTAATATATTTGAAACTTTAGTGATTTTAATCTGTAGAGATTCTTCGTCTTGTTTATTACATCACCTTTGTCCACCCTTGAAAGCTTTCAACCCCCGTGGCGTTTCAAAATGTCAGTCCCAGAACCAACTAACAGCGAGACTGACGATCTAAAACTATCTGTATTACTTTTTGAATTGTGCAATTTCAAATATGTTGCTACTAGACAGAAAATTTTGGAAAATTTATTGGTTGCAACTACTACACGACAATTTCCTAATCTGTAGAAAGATCGCCGATGTTCTACAGGTTTTTGACGGAATGCTGCATATTATGTGCAAATTTGTACAGGATTAAATCCATTTTGAATATTTCGATCAAAGGCGGGTACCTCACGGTTCCATCCTGAGTCCCCTTCTGTTCGTTTTATCCATTAAAGATTTATAGTGAGTGACGAATATTACAAAATAATCTTCTTACAATTAAAAAACGGTGTGATGCAAATAACCTCCCCCCTTAATGTAGAGAAATGTAATGTGTTATATAACAGGAAAAAAGTACAATCCTCTATGAATATAACTTGGATAATATTGCGCTGGCCCGTCCTGAGTTTATGAGACCTCGGAGTCACATTTGATGACAAACTAACAGTTAAAAGCCATATCGAGCAGATCATACAGTCTTCATATAGAAACTTGGGTTTTGTTATAAGAAACTGTCATGGTTTTACAGATATTTCCGTATTTTTGCTGCTTTTTAAAACTTCGAGAGGTCAAACTTGGAATATGCATCTCTGGTGTAGAATGTCAAGATTTTGATGGATATATACGTTCTGAACCCTCCTGAATCCATTCTGAGTAATTTCCGAATGATGTCTGTCGGTTCGTGTGTGTGAATGTGTGTGGGTGTGTGTGTATGTGTGTGGCCATGATAAAAAAAAATACTAATGGAAGACTTCTCAAATTTGGTGAATGTACCACCACCAAACCAATAAAATATATTTTCGAAGTACTTAAATAAAGCTGATGTAAATTAAAATTTTTTACACATTTGACCTCATAAAATGGGGTTAGGATAAATTTGACAGTTTGACATTTGAAATGTCCAATTTAGTTACAAAAATGTCAATGTCAATAAGAAGAAATTATTAAAATATCAACATGAATTATTATTGACAGTATCGAACGACGCTGATAAACAATTTTTTAAAAGTTTTAATGAAACATTTCAGGGTACGCTATTAAAATGTTATTAAAGTATGTGAAGAATTAAATAGGATAATTTTTTTAGATCAGGATGATATATACTGGTATATGAAAGTTATGTGCTGGACTCATCGGATATTTATGTTTGTTTTATTCAATATTCTGTATTTCATGTGCTGTAATTAATTTTCATGTCTCTTTTCTTGTCCATCTACTTTTTTTCCATCCAGTAATTGGCACTTGTACTATTGGATTGTGTTTTTTCTAAATAAATTAAATAAATAATAAAATATACTAAACCTGCTAATTCTGATATTTTATTAACTTTCTTTTCCTTGCGCCAGTTTATAAAAAATTCATATTTTATTTCGCAGAAGATTCTCGATTTTTCTGGTAACATCATCAGGGTGGCAACATTTTGAATCCTGTTGCTGGGACATCGCTATGACCACTGGCTTCACTCATTTTCAAGAAAAAACAAAGAAAAACACGTAGCTAATCTTCATACGCGAAAATAATATGGGGACTGGTATTTTTATTTTTGTTTACTTGGTACCTTGGAAACTGTAAGGATTGGATAAAAATTGAACACTCGATTTTTAACTTGACATGATTGTGTTGTTTTGAAATATCAGAACTGTCATCTTGTATCATATTTTTCTCAGAATTATGTTCGCGAATGTGAATCGTAGAAAAAAATAATTATGTAACTTGTGTATAAAATGTCATTTTACACACTCGTATAATTAATTATTATTTGAATTGAATTTTTCTTTGTTTTCATAAAAAAACTTCCCTGTAATGGAATTATTGATGTAGAAAATTAAATGCTAAAGTAAAATTTTACATTATAATTTTCTATAATGGGTTTATTGTTTTTGCATTATCGTAATATAATCCAATTAATCTACACGCAAAAAAATCTATATTTTTACTTAATTGTTGTTATAAACAAGCGAAGAAAAACATTTACCCACGTTGATTATACTAATTAACCTAAATTGAAGAAACAATATTTGGATAATTAAAAATAAAAATCGTCCGAGGTAAACAACTACCAATAAAATTTCGTTATGTAAATTTGTCCAGCTCGCATTGTTGAAAGTTCCTATATAAACAAATTTTAGATACGGTAGTAGTGAATATGGGCTCTGTAAGAGAAGGTGACGGTATTTGCTGGTAGGGACGTTCTGCTAAATTATTTTGTTCCGGAAATCACTGATACAGTTTTTGCAAACTTCAATAGCTTTATATACTGTTTAAGTATATTATGAGCACCATGGTGTGGCATGGAGAATGTATCTGTTGCGTGTCAATCAGTTTACTACTTTTAAATATATTACACAGCCCCACAAATAAAAAAAAAATTTCTGACCTAATCAATCGTTTTGTTTAATATTTTCGGGAAAAATTGAATGTATTACGATAAAAATAAAGGTAAATTACAGCATTCACCCTATCGGTATGAAACGCACCCCCATAGAGGGTGAGGACCAGCCTCATCTGCCATCAAACCAATTGATAACGACAATGACTGAAAAACATTTAAAAATGTTTAAGTTTCGTTAGGTTTGCAATAAACTGACGTAGAATTCACGTAATATCCCAAAACTACACCTATAGCGTTATGAAAAACAACCCTTAACTTCACATGATAACAGACTACTGTTGGTCTCTGAAAAGAGACACGAAAGAACAACACAAACGACAGTCAGTAAGAAGATCGTTTGAAAATAAAGTTAAAAGATACCATAAAAAAAAAGATTAAAAAAATAAGAATTAAAAGCTACTAACGTAAGAGTACTTCTCACCCCCTTCAGGGATGCGTTTTATACTCAAATGGTGTTAAGATTGGTGACAAATGACTGCTAATATCCTAGCCATAAGGATCTCTGCAAATAAGAACATCCATATAATGAAATCGTTATCAAATTTTATGTTTTTTTCCTTTTTTTCTGTAATTGAAGTTAAGGGTTGTTTTATATAACGATATAGGGGTAGTTTTGGAGTATTACGTGAATTCTACGTCAGTTTATTGCAAACCTAACGAAACTTAAACATTTTTAGATGTTTTTCAGTCATTGTGGTTATCAATTGGTTTGATGGCAGATGAGGCTGATCCTCACCCTCTATGGGAGTGCGTTTCATACCGATAGGGTGAACGCTGCAATTCACCTTTATTTTTATCGTAATACATTCAATTTTTCCCGAAAATATTAAACAAAACGGTTCAGGGGGTGTTTTTTGGCTCTAAATTTTTTTTTTTGGGGGTGTACGACTTTTTTTGATTCCCGGATTCGGAATCAGCGATCAAAAATACATAAGGATATACTCGTCTCTACTGCTAGGTCAGAATATTTTTTTTTTTGTGGGGCTGTGTTATATTATTGTGTTTATTGTAATACTCAGACATTTGAAGTACGGCTCCGTATGCCGCTAATTAGGTTTTGTCGGCATGTGAGAGCGCTGGCTTTGATGTTTTTATGGCAGTTTTTTGTAGCCTTTTTTATATGTACAGTATTTCCGTAATAAACTGTTCAGGATGGGCAAATTTCGATGTTTGTATGGGGTAACTCGGTAACTCTAAGAGATACAAAAAAATGGAAGACACATTCTCGATCTCTTTTTTTGAGATAAATTCACTGGCGAAAACAAAAATTTGCTATCGTCTTTTGTTTTCGAGTTATATACAAATGCTTGATTTTTTCGACTTTTAGACATATCAATATCTTGGTTGTTTGTAAAGTTATGAAAAAACAACTTTTACATTCTTGAGGCACTTTTGTCTGTTTAATATAGTGGCGCCGAGAAAATTTAAAAAAAAAGTTGCAATTTCGAGTTATGGCATAAAGTTTTATTCTTTTAAATGGGAATTATAGTTGGCTATGGTTTAGTTAAAATTGGTTTTTTTTTCTTTCAAACTATATATAATATATAGGGAAATTTGTCCACCCTGTACACATATGTATTGCAAAATCAGTCATTTTACAAAAATTCTAGTCAAATTGTCAAAAAAACGAAGAGATTTGATCTCAAACAATGCTTCTTTTGACAATTTGTCGAGGCTTTTAAAACGCCTTATTTTTCAATCTGCCTTTGAACATATACATTACACACACGTCCCCACCGTAGAGGCGTCACCACCTAAGATAGACCCACCAGTGTAATAATATGTAGTATCAAAATCAGATTATTGCCGTGACGTCATGTTATGCAAACCGAATTTAATCTGTATATAACCTTTTTTATTGATGCGAAACTATATCGGGAAGTAAAATAAATTCCAATACAATGCAGAATGTACATTTTAGTTTCGTGTTATATCAACAACATACGCATACATGAGGTGTTAATAAGTAAAATTACTGGTATTAGTTAAATAATTAATCGTTTCTTTTCTTTTGCAGGTGAGTGACGGATATTTGTTAACTGACTGGAACGGACTTAGTGAAGCTTAGTAAGTAGATTAATTTTTTTCCAGTAGCAAAAGTTGTTAGTTACATCAATGATATTCAACTTAGCCGAATTGTATAGACTTTTAAGACGGCGATTTCATCAGAGGTTAACAAATTTGTAAACCTTTTGTATTCAGAATAACCACAAACAAAAATAATTCTCATTTTATTCGTATACAGTGGGGCAATAGTGCATCCGACTTCGATATCTCGAGTTCTATGATAGCTAGAAACTTGACTTAAAAACATCAGGAAACTAGACAGAAAAGTTTATAACCGGAAATTGTTTTCGAATATACAGGGTGAGCCAAAACGATTCTACAAGGTCAAGTAACATTTTTTTAAATGAAATGCCATTAGAACATTTTTTGAAACCTCTTTATGGCCTCCTTTTACTCCTGTATTATTATTGACTTTCTCCCAACCACTTGGATGCAATGATTTTTTGTTAAAATTATACCATTTACACGTGTATATTAAAAATATCACTACAATCACAACTATCGATTTTAAGAAAAAATATGTTAGTACCAGTTATGTGACATCTGTGTGATTGACACTCAGCCATTTTCACTTCCTAGTATACAGTGTGGACAAAAAAGGATTTTTTAAATTTACAACTTTTTCAACTGAATTTTCTCAATTTTTTTCAAATGGAACAGCCTATATATTTTTAGACGATGTGATGTAGGATTGAAAAACGAACATTTTTTGTAAGTACATTCCTATGGCTATTTGTGACCATTTTCAATTTATTGAACAATAACTGCAAAATTCAGCAATAAAAATTAATAATGATTTTTTTTTCAAATAATTGAATTATTTGAATTAAAATGGAAATTTTAATACTACTACTACTTAAAAATATGTAGTATTGGACCACCATTCTGCAAATTTACTACTCCTAGCCTATGTTTAAATTGTAAAATAGCCTTTCTGATTAAATTTAGGGACACTTCTTCTATTCGACGACATAGATACTCCAGGTTGGCAAACGATTCTCGCCTTTGTGCGTACACTTTTTCGTGTAATGCATTCCATACTTAATGGTCCAATGTAATACAATCAGGAGAATTCGGTGGCCACTGATTTGCTTGAATAAAAGATGGCGTGCTTTCTGCGAAGAAATGTTATATTTTTAGAGCCCTGTGTGACTAGGCACCAGCCTGAATGAAATCGTAATCATTGTTCTGGACAACCAGCGCATTTTAGATATTAGATCATCTCGCAAATGGTGAAGGTAATTGTCTGCATTGATTTTTATTAACTGCGAATTAGTAAAAAATAAGCGACTTTTGCCATTCCAGGATATTACGCAGGATACCATGAGCTGCTTAGAAAACCTGGACTTGTTGTGATATAGACGTTCAGGTTGAATAGCGTTTTTTCATGTTGTTGAATAAACTCTGTTACCTTGCCTATTTTGAGGGACTAGGAGCGTAAAATCATTTTCATCTTGAAAAACTAAACGCCGTAGATTTGCATTCGAAAACTTTCTATAAAGCCGCAATACTTGCATTTAGTAAAATTGCCGGGGTTTGCAACCAATTGTAGCATTTAATACCTAATCGTTTTTGAATGGTTTTTAACAGATCTGCGACTGATTCTTAATCTGTTTGGTATTTTACGTTGTGATAAGTAAGTTTCCGGTTGATTTTCTTGTGACAAAGATAGTTCATGCACCATTTCTGAATTTTCCTTATTTGTAACAGTTACAGGCCTTCCACTTCCAGATTTTCTGAAAATTGATCCGGTTTCTATCAGTCACCTGATAGCACGATTTATGCTAGAAATTGGCCTTCTCTTCCCTGGAAATTCTTCCGCAATTCATTTTCCAGTTTTTTTTCTTAATAACGAGTTGCAAGTCAGACTTAGTCAGTAGTGAGGTGCCATTATTATAATAAATCTCGATAGAGTTGCACAAAACTGTCACCTAACTTATGATAATGTTAAAACTAATGCTGCTTATAAAATAGCCAACTTGTAATAGTAGATTTGAATGGTAAATTTTAAATATTGTTATTTCGGTGTTGACAGGCATATACCTATGAAATATGCCAGGAATACCTTTCAACCTTTTATCTGTAAGAGAAGAAAATATTCAAATCGATATCTCAATGTACTCCTGAGTTATAAAACTTCAAACGGGATTTGTTTTTTTAATAGCCACCGGGTATATTTAACAATACAAATTTTAAAAATACATTTGCTTGCTTGTTCTAAATTGTTTTGAAACAAAAAATGTACCCTTACTGTTTCATAAGATATAACTTTCAAGTTAACGTCAAAAACTGAAGCAGTTTCTATTTTCGTGGCGACTCGTAAAAGTTATGATTGTATATGTGGTGACTGTGTAATAACACAGGATGTTTTACGACATACATGTAGCATATTTGGTATTCAAAGGGTAGGAGAATTTTAGGTAACGTAATAGTAAATAATATAAACGGTAAACACATTATTTTTACTGTATCGTAAAAACAAAATTCTATATATGGGTTAGCAGTTCCATTAATATTTATTTTGTGTTTATACGAGTGTGCATTAGGCTCCATTATGGTAGTATGATTATGTATTAAGGTGTATGTGTATGGAAAATAGTAGCAAACCTGAACTAGTTATTATATTGATAACACGAGACGATGTGGATATATGGATACAATAACTACATTTGGCATATACGCCTTAACAACACTATTTATTTTATGTAGTTGCGCTGTGGTTTTCTTCAAATTATTATAGTTAGAATGAAACATAATTATAATTACTTGATTAGGATTTAATCATTTTTTTATTGAAATAGAATTTCAGTTAGAATATTTGAAATACCAAATACGATTATTTTTAATTTCTAATCTGATACATATAATCGTATCCAATAAAAGTATATCAAATAATAAGTATTTCCAAGTAACTGGATGTATGGAAATGAAAATCTTAATATATATCTTGAATGGCCGCAGATATCACACAAAATCATTTCAGATACTTTGAGATACGTAAGCTTAGTCAGTTTCATTAATCACTTCAAATATACTAATTCAAATATCACTTAAAAGTATTTCAAACCATAAGTCCAAGTGTATTCAGATTAAGATTTACTTATCTTTTTTCTTCAATTTAATCAGTTCTTTTATACTGCAATTTAACACTTGATTATGCAAATTATGCAACAGGTAAAGGTCCTTCGTCCAGGCGCAGGCAAGGTGAATAATGGTAATTTTTTTTTCACTACCATAAGAAAATTGTCCCTTATATTTGACTTGTTGTTTGCTTATCAGTACTGACTGGGCCAAATTCCGAGTAATTCAGCGGCGTCTCAAAGAACGTTCTAGTATTACGTATTACACGAAATATACGAACGGATAGGGATGACTGATCCAAACATTTTCATGGATCAGTTCCAATCTGATCCAGTCCAGGCAAATACCTAGTCCAATGATCAGTTCCAGTTCCCAGTCCGATTTGGCCTATTCGCGCTTTGAGTAGGTCCACGGTCCGCTTCTTTAGCGGCTAATAAAGGACTGGACTGGAGGGGTACCCGTTTAGCGTGTCGGACCTGTGCCTTCAACTATTTCAATTCCGTTTACATATGTTTTATATAAATTGAACATGAAACATTATTGTTCTTTATAAGTAGATATAATAAGTAAATAAATCGAAAGACTGGAAATTTTTTTAAATACCTTCCAGCACTGCTTCCAAATCTTGAGTTTCTTGAGTTGGGTCCAACTCACAGCTGGTAATAGGAACAGGCACAAGGTATTTACGGAGCACAAATGTCTTAATGAGCAAAATATTGTTTTTAATTAGCGGAACTTTTACTGCGCAATGCAAAATATATATTCTTCCCCCTTTTTTTAATATATTATTACACGACAACCTTTTTTTCCATGGAAATCAATAAAAATAATTATAATTATATAAAAAAAATTAATATACAGCTATAGCTGTGTTTTCTGAACAATTATTTTTTCTAAATATCTATATTTGTATATTTTTTGTTTTGTTTCACAGAATATGTTTATTTTATTTGCAAGAAAAGTACTTGTTTTTCAAATGCATCATCCTACTTATTTTTTATATATACTTATCAGAATATAATTTGAATACTATTGTAACGGTCCATTTTCGGAAATAAATAATTTGGATCACTTTCGTTGCAAATAAAATGAAATGGTGCAAGTCATACCTTATATTCCAGATTTGATTAGAATAATTTTGTTGTTAAACATTATTGTATTGCCCTGTAGCACTAGTGAGCAAGGTGTGTTTAAGGTGTGTGCACGCGCGGATCGTACGATGTTTTTTGGATAGTGTTTTGAGCGCGAAAGACAGACAATGCGGGAGAGACGCTCGGAAGGCATGGTCCAGTGTGGATCGCTGGGTGAAGTACCTTACGTTCTTTTACGTTTGTGTATGTTATCTTACCTTATCTTTATTTAAACTTTGTTCTAGTTAATCACTCGCTTCCCCGCCAGGAGAGAAAGAGTCCGAATTAGTATATATTTAATATATGTATTTGTTTATAGATTTTGTTTTATCCCTTTAAATAAATTGTGATCTATTAAAATAAATAACCGGGCCGGAAAACCCCTCATGCTACCATATGTATCTATTCTATGCTAGAAAATGATTTTCTTTTAAGTTTGATCATATTTTCATTATCATAGAGTACGTAGGAATATTACATATTTGTTTATTTTATGATATATATGTGATTTTCTCTAGCGTAAGTCTTGCCAACGGAACCGAAATGTGCTTCATAAACATAGCCGGCGAGCGAATTACCAACATATCAGCCACTCCAGCTGATCGGTCTCCATGTAGTATGTGTGTAACTACTTCGGTTTTATTTAGTTCGACAGTTCGACCAGTCCACAGTCCACGAGGATAAAAAAATCCACATTCGTGCCGTCCGTATCATAGAAGTCTAGGGGCCGCCGGCTGGACACGGAGTACTCGGACTGATACTCATTCCTGATTTAGTTATCAGTTGGGATCAGTTCCATTAGTCCAACCTGCCGGACCTGCTCCAAAATATCAGTTCCAGTATATTGGTTAACCATCCCTACGAATGGATATTACATTGCATCAAGTAGATAAAGGCCCACGGCACGTCGAGAAAAATTAGGAACGCATTAGAACAAAATATTGATACGGGTAGACGAAATGACGGATAAAATAGGCAATCATGTGGCAAATGTAAAAGCACGAATTCTGGATCCTAGTGGGCCGCCGTCTGCATTTTTCCTTGCTAGTAAAAGAGTTGAAACTATAAATGCAAAAACTGTACAGAATCTAGTTGTAATATCGTAGAAAGCAATGCGTATTACTAGTTCACAAGTGCTAGTAATGGACAACACGGTATATGCTTAAAGCTGGCCAGTTGCTAAAAGCTGTCTTTCTGCATGTAATACATGTAACATTATGGTCCGTGCACTATATTTAGTAGTAGAGGAAACAAAGAAAAATTACACAATGGTAAATGCGCTAATTGCAAATAATATATAACAGATAACAAAAGACACTAAACGTGTAAAGAACTTTCGTGTGGGCCAGTCCCGACATCCACTGTCACCACAACCTATTTAAACACATTGGGGGACATAGTTGTAGGCAGTTGTCTATTATCACAAGTATTTTAATTACGTAAAAACTGGTGTGCTTCAGTTAAATCCTGGTGACTCGAAGCTGTCTCGAGGCTCAACAATTATTTAACAATTAGGATATTAAGGACGGTATACACTTTATTTATAACAACTATGATATAGTACTGGACAATATCTACAAATTAGAAAGTTCTTCCTTGTCCCTAGCATACTCTATTGATTTACTTGATACTGTACAAACTGTATTACAGAATTTGACAAACGTCCTCTGTATGCGGGTTTGTAAGAGATTTAGAACCTTTTACAGATTAATCCAGGGTATGCAAAAATATGTGATATTAATCGGTATCTGAGTGAAAAACATCTTGCAGCTGATAATTTACAACTTTTTTTTAAGTTTGCAAATATCACTCACCTCCATCGATGTTGATCGATCATTATCGCTGTACACAAATGTGTTCATACAAAGAAGGAGGTGTTTCTCGGAAGAAAATATAGAAACTGTATTGCTCATACAAATGTTCTCACATGTCCTCTCTGAGCCTTTGTCGCCTGTACAGGACAGTTGAACGATAAGCACTTTCCTAAACACTATGTAACCTTCACAATCGTCATGTTAACCATTGCGACCACATCAGTGCACTGTAATCGAAAAATAAATGCATTGTCGCTTGTTTACATATACGCTGGCTCTCGTCTGACGCCACTGATTTACTATGGAATTTGGCCTAGTCAAGGTAATGAATAATAAAATGACTAATGACTTATAATAATAATAATAATAACACTACATGAAATTACAACCCCCTTTATCCCTGAAGGTCTGGAATGACCTTGTGTGGGAGAGGGCTACACATTTAGAGACAATGGACACACACCCAATATCCGAGTATACTATGATTAATCTCTCACAGAAAAATCCCAGTTCCTCGACCGGGAATCGAACCCGGGACCCCGAGGTTTCGAGGCAAGTACGTTACCTCTAGACCACGGAGCCATTGGTCACTGTTATCAAAATTAAATTAGAATTTTACTACATTCGGTATTAGTTATTGCTAAAAAAAATTTACAAGCTGTTGTACATATAGGTTGGTAAGGGTTCCACTGTTCATCTGCATACATCTTTAACGAAAAGAGTAAGTCTATTTGGTAACACAACAGAAGTAATTAATAATAATAATGGGCTCTTTCCAACATTCTTAGGGCATACGATTCTGGTATCTACAGTCACTAACCCTGCTGGATATGGGGAATAGCTGTAGTTAATTCGCCGGCGCGACTTTCGTGAGACGGAGGCTATGGGAGGACTGTCCGGGGTCAGTTATTCAAAAGAAAATCAGAGCATATCATTGTTGTATAAATAACCCAATAGCAGATAGCTTAGTTACAATTATGAGTGGTTTGTTTTTATATAAAAAAAAACAGATTAATTATTAAAGAACAGGTACAAAAGTACTGATCTAGCTTTGTTTAATACCCATTTGAAGCCAGTAAAAGATATAATAAAGAACATAATTTAATAATGCCGCAGTACAAAACAAAATAAAAACATGACTTCTTGTTATCTCCTGTTGCTCAGGATTAAACTCGATAACCTGTTTTTCCCTTTCTTTTCTATTCCTATTTAAAACAACTTCATCGTATTAAATATTCCTTTATGAACCGTCCAATTATATTTAAGTATTCTTAAGAATAAAGACGAAAGAACCACTTGCTAATTCTAATAAAACTAAATAAAATCCTTCCATCCCTGGAGGAAAAACTCCAGTGTTCTGCGTAGGCTCCGAACTCCGGAAGTCGTAATTGTATTTTAATTTTATGCGCCACTATAAAACGATTTTCTTTTCATAAAGTTCTGGTTTTATTTTCGTTTTATTCTTTGGGGAATTTTTCCCAATGAGGATTTATTCGCGTGTAAAGTTTTGTTTAAAAAATAAATGTTACCTGTTTAATAAACGCCTATTTTGTCACGTGTTCAAAGGAATATAAAGCGCTGTCAAATCATCTTATTTTTTTCATGCACCTCGATTATACGCGACGTTAAAAATCCTAGGACCCTTGAGAAAGCTCAAAGCGTCGATCAAAATTTATCGGATTTCAGAAATGTTAGTTTTTTTATCATCTACGAAATGGTTTTATTACATAATAAACTAAGGAGACGTCAGAGTTTTTAAATTGTAATAATACTTTTTGTGTTGTAATATTTACTACAAGATTTTCTTCTGCAAAGTTACGGTATTCTTGGTACACTGTGGCTTCATACATATTTTAACTACTCCTATAAAGTTAAACAGACTGACTCTAACCACATGAAATATTTAATAGAATTTTCTGAGGTTTATTTACGACTGCTTTTATAAATTGGATATAAGAAATTTTTTATACATTTAATCTACGAAAAATTTACTTAAAAATTACATGCATTGACTGAAAATCATTTCTGTTGATAGATTCTATTCTTAACTTATCCAGAAGTTAAGGAATCTGACAGATACTCTCTCAAAAATGAAAATTTCCTCGAATCCATTATTTGGCACAGACTTAGCACCATTTAATGCAACCGAAAATAAAATTGAGTGCTTAACATAGAAAAAAATGTACTTGAAAAAATATTAAACAGCGTGAAACAGGCTATTACTTTTTTAGGTATAAAGGTTTTTATTCATTAACACCTGATTTTAAGTAATTTACTAACAAAATTAAACGTGAAAATAACAATATAATCTAAACAAAAATATAAAAGTATATCCCAATTTACAGAAAACAAATAAAGTAACGTATGGACAAAATATTTTATTGGCTTTATATGAAATAGTCTAATTATAATCTTCAGGAATAATTTTTGTTGTAAAGTTAAAAATAAAAAAATATTGTTCGTCAACGAAAGTATCCTTTGTCTTGGCCTCTAAAATATGTTTACCAAATTTGTGAGGGCAAAACAGGAGTAGACAGTACAGTAAACAGCATTTAAAACTTCTACATAATGGCTCCTTCCTATGTCATCGCCTTTGTTTATCTCCGCTAATCAGCGTTTGGTATTTTTTCGACGACACATGTCATAGCGGATTTACTAATGAATGGGCTTGATTTAGATATGGCAGACTAGCGTCCCACACTATACATAACAACACACGAAACATCACTCTTTCTGAAGACTGCCTGGCAAGTTTTTACGTCCACTAATGCACTATACTAAACAGAAAATATCGAATAAATAAAAAATGTCTTTATACTCGCCGTACACACAACAAATTGCAAAGTGGAGTGTTTTCGAACTGAATAACAAACTACATAGAGCAAGGATATAAACAAATAGAAGGTATACAAGCAGGCAGTCGCCTAGGGACGGAAACGATATTCACTTTTTGACACAACATACATACATACTATAATTCTCGGCTGCTCATCGGTTGACGACCGCTCATTTGTGCCGGTTTCACATGGAAAATAATTAATTAATTAATGTGTTAGTACACTGTCAAAAATTACAATTTAATGTACTGTTATTATATCACGCGCTTTTCAGAATAGAGTATTATGTATAAAAGTCCATCTCTGGGATGACATCCAAACTCCGTAAGTCTAGTCATGTCAAAAACTGTGGCTACTATCACGATAGAAAGACACACAGATACACAGACTTTTTTTTACTGAAATCGTGTTTTTTCGTCATTATTCGTCCAGATTCAAATGGAATAAAAACATTTTGCGTGTTTGCCGATTGTCTTCTTTTCTCACTTGAGTGATGAGGAAGTAAAACTAAAGTTTTAATAAATTAAACTAATAACGTTTGTCATCTTATTAATAAGTGACAATTGAAAAATATATTTTATAACGAAATGTTGTGCCGAAAGTTGAAAACTAATTAATAAGAATCGCGAGTAAATCGTACATGACGTAAAAACCAGAGGCTGATCCAGGACACTGCGCTGACATACACATATAAAAATATGATAAATTGCGATTTTGTAGTATCCAAAATAACAGGAGCAATAAATGTTTCACTGAACACACAACATTACACATTAGTAATTTCTAGAGTTCCAAGATTTAACTTTTAACGCGTAACGCTCAAAATCATTTATACGAGGAAAACAACCACCCTTCAACGTCTACAGAAGCAGAAGGAGCATATTTAAAATATATGAAGCTTTTCAAGGAGGGCACTTTATATTGGGTTGAGAAAAATCTACCTCTTTACCTACACACGACAATACCACACAGTGTACGAAATCCGGGATTATTTTGTATAACTCATTCTTTATTTTTCACACGTTCAGCAGTCTCCTGATAACTGAAAAATGGACGGGAGCGGATCATTCACAAGAATTATTTGTGATTCAATTGCGGGAGTCGACCGTAGCTAATGTATAACACATGAAATCAGTCATGCAAATATTTGTTTGTAAGGCTGCAGTCATTCAAGATTTCGTTTTCGTTAGGTGGACGAATACGTCACCCGGTCAACTGTTTACGAAATAAAACCAGTGCGTAGAGCATCCGGTTTTGTGTGTTCTGTAAGATTAACCATCAGAAACATAAATGGTTATCTGAGAACGAATTATATAACATCATAATGAATAGTGATGAAGAAGATTTTGAGGAAATTAATTAATTATAAGGATGACGAATCTGACGTTGGATCCAGTTCTGACGACGAAATTATTGAAAATGTTCAGAATGTTGTTAATTATTATCAGCCTGTTGATTAGATGTTTCACTAAACCAAAAATTTTAATTTTTAGTGGTATTAATTTTTTATTTTTGTATTTATAATAAAGTTTTCACTTAATATAAACCATATTTATTTATTCTGGTTAATGTAATTTTAATCTTAGACTAACTTAAAAGAAAAAAAGAAAAATACCAAGCACAATTTTGGGGATTAACTGCAGGAAGCGGATATTGCCGCAAACGGTTGCCGCAGCCGTTCTGACGACCCATATAGCGAAATCGAGCACCGCAGTGAAAGGGTTAAAGGTGCTTTTGCGAAAACGTCTATTTTTCACCATGTTGTATGTACGATACGATATGTACGGATCTGGAATGTACGATTTACTTGCGATCTTTACTAATTACTCGGTTCATATAAAAAAAGTTAAAAAAACATTCCATGTCCCTCTTAATTTAACACACAACTTATGGAGCACCCTGTTTATTTTTTTACCGTTGGGAGCAGCACATAGTATATTTGAATCTGATGGTGTACCTTGTAGTATGATTACAATTAGCAGTGATGTTTATCCCTCCAACCTTTCTGATCTCGTGTAACATATTCCAAGTTGAAAAGTCTCGGTAATTGCAGCTGAAAAACTTCTCTGCCATATCCAGAAATACTCGAGTACACGTATGTAGGAACTTGATGTTTTGTTTTATTTTTTAGCGTAATTATAAAACTTGACCCGCATCCTATGCCGAAGGAATGTTGAGAACGTTTTCTTTTATTTTGAATTCCCGACGTTAGAAATTATTGAAACTATTTTTGTTTTTATTATTTTGTTAATGCTATACCCTTTGTAGTTTAAAATGTAAATCGATTATATTATTGCAAAGGATGTTCCGCCATCTCCTGTTTCAAATTTTTTTCATAATACCTTATGTAGATTTAGTTAGTTTTATTTTAATATGAAGTATTTTAAAGCTGAGTAATTTGTAATTATAGAGACCTCAACACATATAGTTATTTCACGAATATCAGGGCAGAAATTTGCTCGTTTGCAAACACATCAGCATTCTCATGTGCAAAAATGATATATAACACAAAATAGTTAATGTCTTACCTTATACTTTTGTCGGGTGATTTTTGTAATGTCCAAAATTTGAGGAACGCTGAACATTTAGCAAAAAACTCTGTTGCACTATAACGATTATTTTGTGGAACTCGAATAGAGGTATATTATTAATAATTGTTCTAAATGATCTAGAGTTAGAATTCGGCGCCTGTCATTAAAAATCCATTTGTAGTCTGAAAATGACCAAGGCACGAGCGTATTTAAAATATTGAAAATTTCTCAACGAAGGCACATTTACATTAGGATCAGAAAAGTCCACTTTTTTCGCTTGTAGAAGGTCCACTTGGTGTTAAATTTCGGATTGTTATTCAAAACTGCTTGAAATTTTTGTTTTACATGATCGGTAGTGATTCCTGATAACTGAAAAATAAATTGATGTCAACTACACAACATTGTGATGTTTAGTCAACGGCAGTAGTAGCTTTTATCTTGAAAACGTATTTATGAATGGGCAAATCCGTGCACTATTCAGTGTAGCCGCAGTCAGTTTGTATTGTATAATCAGTGTTTACTTCACTGTTTACTAGTGAGTCGCAAGCTCAGCATATTAAAATTGTGGTAGGGTATTAAACGGCGGCCATTCGCTAGTTCTGATTGGCAGACAGATCGTAAACAGACCAGCTTGCGAGATGCCGCGATCTAACTTGTTCTGCCAAAGGTGTCGCATATAGGAAGCAGGTAAATAAATAAGAGAAATGCGTATCACTTACAATATAAATATATGTATCATATCAAAGTAAGCATTGATTAAAATAATTATTACATCATAAAAATATATAAAATAACTAAAAATTGCCATAAATTGAAAAAAAAAATTAAACTAAATAAAACACAACAAAAACACTGTTAATTTTTAAAACAGGTATGTAAAAAAAATTATAATAATTACAACACAAAACAGAACAGTAACTGAATATTAAAAAAGACCTATATCACAACAAAGAATGAAAATAAAAAATAAATAGTGAAACTTGTAAAATAATATAACATCACAACAAAAAAGTATATACATATACAGCTTTAATTTACAGTTGTAGATTATGCTCCATATGTGTGAATAACATTAGATTTTCAGAATGAAAAATGAAAATAACGAAATGACAGCAACAATTGACAGTCTAGCTAGTAAGTTAACTTGATTTATCGTTCCATTACAACATTTAATTTTAATTGAGGTTCAGTGAGTGGCTTACCTCATCTCAATTTGATCCATACTTAGTTCACATATAAATGGAAAGCGCCTATAGATTCAAGTTGGATATCTGGTGAAAACGCAGTTTTAAAATAAAACTGAGCCGAAGTTTGTTATGAAACATAATCCCTATATGAGCTACATAATCAAATAAACTAGGCATTTTAAATTTTCAACTAAAAAAATCAGCAATTGGGAAAATGTAACCATTTTAATTCAATAATTAATCTGCTTCTTCCACTCACATATTCGACAAAAGCAGAAATCGGCTTGTTTTGACCATCATAATGAAAATGACATCACCATATTAATATTTGACACAAATGACAATTTTGGCATTCTGTCGTCACAGTGCAAAATAACATGATAATCATATATCCAAGCTCACATCACTAGACATACTAATGTTTTTTTTTTTAATGTAATTGATTATATTTGAATACCTATAATACACCTACGCGATTAGACGCCGTCCTGACCTGGAATTCTTTCAAAGTTAAAGCTACTACTGCCGGTATCACTACTGATGTTGGTTGACGCTCAAGATTGTGTATTGCTGATGAAATTCGTGACAAATTTCCATGTATATGGGTTAAATTTTCATAAATAGTTGGATCCATAAATACTGAATTGTGATGTAGATAGATAATGGGGGTTCTGTCTTACACGTATGTCTGCTTGTTTATTTATTTTAACTGCGACATATTGTAGGCGTTTTCGATTTATAACATACCTTTTACGATCGTACAAAACTGAAAAATTCATACGGGTTTAATTAAGAAAAATTTATTATAGACATTTTCACTAATTAAGTACTAATCTTCTATATTTATATGATGACATTTCGGCTTATATTTGTAACATTATGGCACCCACATTTAAAATGTAGTTTTTTGTTTCTTCACTGATTCAACTAATTACGCGAGTACATGAATGTGTTATATTTTGCAAGGAATTAGCATTATACATTAAAATAACAATTAATAACCTTTTCTCGTTTCTTAAAAAAATCGCGTACCATTGCATTACACAATATTTTATTCTCCTTTTAATTAGTTTTACGAGAGTTGTACGTAAGTCCGTAATTGGAATGACTACCTGAGATGCGGTCTCTAGTAAGTAGTTTAAACAAAGTTTATACAAATAGAAAATACAGCATACCTATAAAGTTACCCCCTTCCTCCCATTATTGACGAACGGAAATGATATTGTTTCAAAAATATTACTTTTTCGTGGGACCATCGACCCCTCAACAAAAATTGCGTCGTAACGCCTCTCAACTAGAAATTTGGCACTGGGCGTCGAATCAGTTTAAAGTTGTTTTCATTATTAATTCGTTGGTGAGCCATTTTTAAAATTTGCTCGCTTCAAATTGCTTATATGAATTATTGAAAATTCGTTTTTTTAAAATGTTTCTTACTTATGGTACAAATGTTGGTCACCTCACGTCAAATGTTCAAAATTAGCACCATTTCCTTCCGGACACTTATAACTAGAGTGCGTATCTTGAATGACATTGACGTAAAAGGAGCGGCATGGGAGGATAGTAACTAAATTATCAAAATTCTTACCTCTTTTTGTGGTTTATTGCTGATTCAACTTTAGGAGATACCATCTCCCTGTATGTGCTGTAATATTTCAACAATCTCGGTGATTCATCGTCTCAAATCGTGTAGAGATTCTGGTTGATTTCAGATAGAGACAGTTTTTGAAATTATCCCAGAGGACGATTCCACTGTTGCTAAATCAGGTGATCGAGCAGGCCATTCGATTGTTGCTCGCTGTCTGAAAAATAGTAAGTATTGTGAAATTGTGGTGTTTAAAATATTTTCAAATTGAGTTAACTTGGCTCTTCTATTGAAATTAAAATCTCTCAGATTGAAAATTTTCAGAGCTCCCCTTTGAGAGCCCCATGTCTTGAAAATGAAGCCCCGGAAACCGAAATTTCATTAAGGACATATTATGAGAGCAATTTACTATCTCATTCGTATTGGGACACCCCCTGTATGCCAGTATTTCTAAATCATCGAAAACTGTAAATATTAAGATATGTTTATTTATTTTTTTGCCAATTCTGTTTTCAAACCACGATACGTCTGTAATTTTAATTCTAGCAAGCCATACCGACTTCTCTGTCTTTACTTTCAATTTGCATATAGCAATTAAAAATGCAATTTGGTGCAGTCAAGTGGTGGAAGCAGTAACAATGGGATATTTATATTGGAAGCAGCACCAGCGACATGTGTTTAAACTGTGTGGCAAAGTAACCGTAAACCGTGGCCATAAATTGCGTTCAAAAACGTTCTGTTCCAGTCCCATTTGTAGTTACAAAGTTCGTAATGACATACGAGTTATTCTGTTTCGAGGAAACTTCAAGCGTCCTCTTCTTGTCTCGACGCTCTTCTCCCTAGATGATTAACTAGAAAACTTTAATGCTAGACGTTTTCTTTTCTTGGACATATTTTATTTGTTTAATTTATAGCGAGGGGATGGGAAAGTTGTTGGCGATGTGATATACTTTTTTATAAATGTTCTTCTGACACAGAGCGTTCTGAAAATAATGTTGTTTTCTGAAAATTGCAATCTTTGGATAGAGGCATTTACTGAACGCCATATCTGGAGTATAAAAGGAAACAATCTTTTACTTTAACCGTGGGCTTCTTTAATACTGCCAACATAATATCTGAGAGTCTAAAATTTAACAATAGGAGGTTTTTGTTTGAAAAATTGACGACCGAGCTGGAAAATTAATTAATTATCGAGTTGCAAAAGTGGTAATAATTTCCATTTCATCTTTTTATTGTCAAGATTTACAGAGTGAACTCTCAGAAATAAGCGTAGTCATTGAACGGATTATATTTTTGTGATACGTATGTATTTATTATTAATGTTTATGTTTCCATATGATAACATTTGTTTCTTGGTAGATATAGTCCATATAATTCAATTGTCTTAACATTCCAGTATTACATTTCAAAGACAAATATGTAACTTTTCCTCGTTTTGTTTCAAGATTATGTATTTATAATTCTAAGAGTACTTTGAATCCTGACTAGTAATATAATACAGTGTAACAATGCTCGGTCAATTGTCATTGTTATTTTATTCTTTTGTATTTCAGAAACTTTATTAACAAAGTATTAAAAGGTGTATTTCTCAAAAATATTAAACAAAAATGCGGACACAATAGACACGGAAAAAATTAAAACCTAAATCTAAGACGGTACGTCCAAAATGGTATAGAATGCAGCATTATATACTACGTGGATTTATTTTCTCCATATTTGCAACCAACTTTCAATAAACATTTTTTATTGTATCTTTTCAAATAAAAAAGCTTTTTAAAAGGTACCCGTATAATTGTGTGTCCATAAGTGACAGAGTGGGTCTTGGGTTGATATTTTGTTTTTACCATGAGATGTCGCAGACAAATATCTACAACTATTACTAAGAGAATTTTGATCTAATCTCAAAAACAAGCGAGTTATATCAAATGGTTCACTTATGGTAAACAGCCAATATAATACTATAACCATAAATTTATGTACTTAAACAATTTTTCAGATATTTAGTTTCAAATAAGTTAAAATTGCGAAAACCGGGAAAAGTAAAACCGATTACTCACTTTCTTTAAACCGATTTCAGATAAAACCTTATATCCAAATAATGGTCAGAACTGACTATTTGGATATCCGAAAACTCGGTTAATCGAATATCCGAAAAACCGACTGCCGTTTATTCGGATATTTGCAAAACATTCTTCTAAGAATTTGGGATGTTGAAAAAATCGGTTATTTGTATACTAATAATAGTAATAATGAGTTGTCGTATCTTCACGATAAACATTCCGTTATTTTATTAATATGTTTACTTGTAGTCTAACTCTCTTATTCGTAATTTGTACCGTGTCCACTCCGAAATCAGAGTGACGCGACGGTTCCGTTGTAGTCTTTCACGCGCCGCTCAGTGTCTACTCATGCATTTGGAACTGAGATTTATTGTATTATGTGATCACAGTTAATTCAATTTCAGTGATATATAATATCAGTAAATTATCAGAATTAACTGACAATCAGCTATTCGGATACCCGAGTATCCGATTAACTAGTTTTAGTTTTTTAAAAACCCGCGAATAATTCAAAATCGGTTAACTGATTGTCCAAGAAACCGTTGTCAGTTAATAGCATTAATTTTTAATTACTGAGCAATAAAGTGCGATGTTTAAGTTTTTCACAATGAATGAGTCTCTTATATGTAATTATCAGGGTTAGGAAACTAGATAGATAGTTTTACCAGTTTTTTTCCAGGTGCCTATGTAAAACATTTTTTCGTTTATTGGTTGTAACCTGACTTTTACTGTCTGATGGAGACGAAGCCTTTTGAACATTCAAAATTCTTAATATGACATTAGCAACCTTATTACACTGAAAGTCAGTTGTTTCATCCATTGTCACCCACAAAAATTTAGTTCGTACGTCCTCTATTATATTCCCCAAAACATTTTTGTATATACTTGGTGAATATGTAAATATGACATCTTTTCTATCTTAATTAGTCGCTTTGCACTTAGAGTGATCGATTTTTTAAATTTTGTTTTTTTTTTTGCGATATTTGCTTCAGTTGACGTTCAATTGTAAATATGTTTCTGTATTCGGATTCCGGATTTTGTATTTTTTATGTCTCAAAAATAAAGCCTACAAAATCGACAAAGCCAGCTACAAGCTACCTGTACAAGTATTAAGATTTATATTTTTTTCTCCATTGAGTCATTATATTGTTATAGCTTTTGTTCCTTTACCGTGAGATTGAAAAAGAATTGCAAATATATTAATTTAAGCACAGAACACACTCCTTAGAGTGCCTACGTAAATAAATAATGGCTTCTTACACTTGACTCCCACAATTGTCGGTAATTATTGTGATTTAATGACCAGCCTAATGGCCTTTTCTGATCTGCACGAACAATCCCGTATCCCATCCGTCCGAATCCCTTTCTTTTCTATTCAAATCACGTTGTTAAAGTTTCCCCCAAAGAAAAACAGAAAAGGTGTAAGTGTAATTCTGAAATAGGAACCGTGTCCAGCAAGTGGAAATATATCCTGAAGCGTAAAAGACTTACGGAGACTTGCCTGGCTGGGTACCGTAAAATATGTGCGCCTTTCCAATGCCCCGTTCGCCTGATATGGAGTGAAACGTACTGAAACAATAAGGGCTGGAAAGTCAACCATAAAGCCGATTCGTGAAAGACAGGCCAGGGTGATATTCACTCTTTGATGTTTTTGAAATGTTTTTACAGAACTTTATTACTGAAAATGGTTTTATTGCAAAATAACTAAATATGTATATATGTGTTATTGTGTTTATACGCTGCCCACCAAAAACTTTGCAGCATGTTACATTTGCTTTAATTTGACCCAGAGAAATGAGGTAACTATCTTTGATTGTTGTAGGATACAAATCCCAATAATAAAATTTGTCATGTATCTTCCGGTATACCCGAAATTTAGCATATTTAAAAATTACCCAAAAATTACCTTATTTCTTAATATTCATGAAGAATATCGTTAAAACTTATTTATAATGGAATGCGCACATTTAAACGCAACACTCGAAAAAAGAAACAATGTTTAGACAATACCTAACTTTCATATTTTCGCAATATAGCTAAATATGGCTCAAAACTAAAGGATGTGGACTTTAGAAATAATCACTAGTTTTTGAATTCTCTCACAAATGCTATTTAATTTTTCCCTGAATTAAAAAAAAAAAGGTAAAAATGTAGAATTATTTTTTTTTTAAATGAATTATATTTTGCCTAAATTTTGCACTTTACATCCAGACTAAAAGTTGTATTAGAACAGCCTTTCTCAATGGCTTTTTTTTTTACTTTTAACCGCTACTGCCAATTGCAGTGAATTATGAAATGTAATTTTGCATTCGATGTGTTCACAATATCTTCCAGGTTTTGAGGTTAGGATAGTTTAGAATAGGTGTTATCTGCTTCTGTTTTAAGTGTATTGCCAATAACTAAAATTAATATCATTTTTCTTTGAAACTCATGAGTATGCTGTATAATGAGTCACCCTTTTTTCATTGCCAAGGCCAACGCCCCAGAGGAAAAAACATTCGATGTGATTGTAGCACACACAATACAATATAAAACAGACGATATAATATCGATAGATTTAATTTTTAAAGTGATTCAGAATGTAAAAATTAAACAATAATTATTGTTCACATAAAAATCAAAAAAAGAAACAAGCAAAAAACTGAAACTTAACAGAATATTAATATGATCTCTACAACAGCGGGATATCTCTTAGACATGCTTAGAATAGGGTTATCGATTTCCATTTGCTCCAGTTCATTCCATTGCCCTGTCTGACACCGACACAACTATTCTCTTGCTTCAGAAACTGTCTGTTGGTTTACATGTCTTTAAATCATAATATACACACTGAATGGGATACAAATCCAAAGATTCTGATGGCCACAATAATAAGTGCGGAATTTGTTCTCAGGTAGAAAAGTTTTAATAATCCTGGCAGTATGGACACGTATACTGTCATGTATTTATAGAAAATTTGGAACAACCGTTGCTGGATATGAAATAACATGTATGGAGAGTAATAATCAATAGCTGTTAAAAATCTTTCCAGTAGAACGAGCTAAGTTCGACGACCAAGATGAAATCGTCTTATACCATGGTTGATAGCTGTGAATATCCTCCACCGTTTCGTAACGCTTTATAACGTTGCGTTTCATTGCCCTGTTATTTAAATTAATGAGTCAAAGCTTATTTAATGGAATAAAACAAAATCTATAAAGAAATACATATATTAAATCAATACAAATACGGAATCTTTTTCTTCGGGCGTGGAAACAAGTGATTAACTAGAACAAGGTTTAAATAAAGTTTAAAACTAAACAAATTCATAAACAGTGGGTCATCGCCAATTTAACCATTAATTATCGTCCCATATACTTAAGAAACTTTGTAAGGCGCTACCCTCTTTTTAAATGTGATTTTTAACAAAGTTCAGACTAATCTAAATTCATTGTTGCCGTTAAAAAAGGGAAAAAACGTGTAACTACTTACAATCGTCTCTCAGGACGTTGATCATTAGTTTCATAAAAGTCAAATATATTTTATAACGTATCTCCAACAGGACGCAGCAACATACCAAAAACTCACGGAAAGGTAAGGTAAACATAACCACTCACCACAGATCCACACCGGGCCGTGGCTGTCGTGTCTCCCTTTCCCGAGCTTAGCGTTATCTGTCTTTCGCGCTAAAAACACTATCCAAATACATCATACGATCTGCGCGCGCACTCAACGGAGCATTTTTAAACACACAAGTTATTCAGTAGCGCCACACTATAGAGGCACTATGACAATGTTTAACGAAAAATTTTAATCGAGTCTGGAATTTAACGTAAAACTCAAGCCATTTTAATTAATTTACAACGAAAGTGATCCAAATTAGTTATATCCTAAAACGGATCGTTACAGCTTCTTGTTGTCACAATCTCTATTCATCAGTAAAATATATAGGACACCACTTCTCCCATTGCCATTCCACATATTGTACTCTCTCACTCATTCTATTTTTTTTTAAAGCTCTATTATCTCAATGTCTGCCACAACCGCCGAGGTGCTTTTAAGGACGTTAAGGTCCTGTGCCACAGCTCTCACGATTATCCCAGCTCTTAACAGTTCTACAACTCTCATTTGCATATCACGATTCAAACGATATCTCTCTACCAAATTTGTATCGAGATTGTCTTAGATTTGAATATCTATTTGCATCAGTTTATCTGAAAACTTCATCATGTATCGACCTTGCACACACACAGAGTAAAGATGTTTGTAAAATAATATATTCAAATATCAAAATCCTTTGATAATTGTAAAAAAAATGAAAAATTCAAACGGCATCATCTTCAATTTGTATTTGATGATGAGGAAACAGTCCAAACTGGTATTACACAGCACTTAACAAAAATGTATATGAAATGTTTTACCGATTTACTGGTACGCCACGTAATATCCAATTTTATAATTGAGGAAGATTTCCAGTTTTTTACGTTTGATTAATAGCCGTGTACAGCAGAAATACAATCACATCTGGTCAATGTGAACTTCGTTTTGCCGAGATTGAATATAATGAGTTATTCATCACTAGTTTTATGATACTAGACTTTAACATTTATACTGTATAATAAAAACTTTTACTAACAACTCCATAATCTGTATCGGCTATAAAAAACATAATAAATATTATATAGGTTCACTTGTAGTAATAACGACATATTTTTTAAAATTTCAATTAATACCCAATTTTAACGTACGAGTATAACGGCTCTTCTCAAAAATAGGCAGTTACTTATCCCAACAATTTATGATAAAAGTACAAGGAACAGTAATTTTGAAATGTAGTTATTTATGTTATTAGCCAGACCTGTGTAATTTGACCAATATTGGAACAAATTGTAAGTTCAGGGTTACAGTATTGTTTGTATGCCATAACTAGTTACAATAACTCCAAAATACCCAAAGCAAACAAATTACATTAATTTAGTTAAATAGATAATAGTTTTTTATCTTCTTAAATCAAGAAAAAAGTTTGAAAGTTATGTTTTGAATTAAAGCAAACTACTCTTCAACTGAATTATTTTATTATATCGAACATAACAATATTAGTTACACAAACAAATATGGAATATTTCTTCCTATATAATTTGAAAATCAAGCATTTATTTAAATTGCCTGTAATAAAGTGCTAAAGAGAGAAGTTCACAAGAATTGTCTTATAAGTCGCTGCTTTAATACAGCCCTAAAATGACAAAAGTTCGTGCTCAAACAAATCTGTGGACTGTGAATGAAATCCGAGTCTCTCCTACCACCTAGAAGTTTGCTATCGATACCGTGTGTCGATTAGTGATGGGATATCGAAAGGAAATATCGATAATTCAAACGAACATAATTTACACAGACTTCTCCAAAACCTTTGACAGAATGGACCATGTATACTGCTCAATAAACTTAACTCTCTTAATTTCTTCTCATCTTATTATTTTTTTTTTGTATACTGTGGTTTTAAGTCAGTTGAGGTTCGAGCGACTTCAGGTGTTCCCCAAGGGTCCTTTCTAGGACCATTATTATTTAATTTATTTATTAATGATATCGTTATTACCTTGTCAGTTATGTGTTTTCTATACGCTGACGATTTAAGAATTTACTCAGAAATGTCAAGCGAAAATGACTACCTCATACTACAGGATAATCTTATTATCTTTACCCTTCTCAAATCATATTATTCATATAACAGCTAAAACTTATAGACTAGAACTTAAGAGTATTGATGTAATAAAACTGCTGTACACAACTATTGTCAGATCTAACTCGGAATATGCCTCCATAATATGGTGTCCTAACTATCTAACCTATATCGAAAATTTAGAGAAAATTCAGCGTAGTTTTTTTAAATATTTAAGTTATAAAGTAGATAGAATATATCCCGCCATTGGTCATCTCCAAGATGAACTTCTCAGTAGATTCTCCTTGCAATCCTTGGAAGTTAGACGATCCAAAGCATATTTAATATTTCTTCAATGCTGTTATATAGATAATGATGTCGATTGTCAACAAATTTTAAGCACACTAAATTTTCATGTTCCCAGGCCAGCATCAAGACAAATCGATATATTTTATCTGCCAATTGCTAGAACCAATATAAAAAAGTACTCTCATTTACGCAATATGTGCAATAATTACAATGAGCTACATGAGCCTGTTGACATTTTCAGCTGCAACTTAGCCGCCTTAAAGAAATATTTTTTTTGCTATTGTTATTATTATTTTGTTACAATTATTGTAATCAAATATTTTATTTTTCAATTTATTTTCTATTTTTGTAGTTTTTGTATCGTTTTTAATTGTATGCCTAGTCTGTTATTGGGTGTTTTTTGAGTAGTGTAAATAAATAAATAAATATCCAAGTGGCAAGAAAGCCTTCGGATAACGCAACAGCAAACAAACACCGACGTTTTCATGTAGCTATTTTCACAGGCATGCTGGTGTAAAATCTACTAAAAATAATTGCAATTACACGATGCATTCAGGTTTCGATTATAATAGCTTAATTGTTGAGAAATTTAATTAATAAATGCGAGCGCAATGTTGACGGTTAATTTATAACATAATTATGGAAAATTAGAAAACTCTTAGAACTGTTTCGTGCACGAGTATGCCGTGATTAATGATTTCTATTGTGGATTACTAGTTTTAGGTATTTATTAATAATGTAATAATCTTTTTTACAATTGGATATAGCAACACGCAGTGACAAACCATTACGTACGACCTACGTATTCTACCAGAGGGTTAAAGCAACGCCAAGAACGTAAACGTAACGCTTTGATGTAAACGTAGCAGCAGATGATACGATTGTGGTTTAAAAGTTGAGTTAAATTAAAATTTGGACACACAGGAAGGTCGTTTAACTTAACCTCACTTTTGCGAATATTTATTAGAATTTTATTAAGAAATATATCTTTTAAAGTACTTATAGAAATTAATTTTCCAGTAATTTCTAATATATTTATTTGGATTGAATTCCATCGTCCAGGGTTCTTGTATGAGTTGTGGCCCACAACTTCTCTTGCAAGGTCGTCTTCAATTGAAAAATGTATTCTTTTATGAATCGGTTGCGTTGGTCCATATTTTGAAAATCACCAATTAATATCTTGAAATAAACAACCTAAAATAAAACCAGGGACCAAACAACTTCCAAAAGTAGTCAAGTTTTTATAAACTTGAGAGTTGTTCGGTTCTAATCGAGTGTTTCCGAAATGTAGATTATAATTTTTTTCAGCGATTCCACTATCTCTCAACATTTATTTTGGTTAGGAAAATTACGGTTTTCAAACATTTAGTTAAATAATTGTAAAAATTAGGGAATGTGGAATTTAGGTCATGCGTCCGATTTTTCTACGTTTCTCCCGTGCTGTGATGTATTATATCAATGAAAATTTTCTCTGCGCCCGACGCGCCTCGAAGTAAATTTGTTTTTATTCTTTCTCTATAGAGGCTGAGTATAAACCAGGCATAGGGATAAATCACCTTTATACTGAGCATATGTTTGCAATGCAGAGCGTTGAGAAACATTAACATGATTGCGAAATATCTTTGAATCGACAGAATTGAAACGTTCCGCTACATCGTGTATTGCGAGAATAAATGCATAGATTTACATTTTTTAAATGTTAATATTCCACGCGAAGTTGGTAATTACTAGGGATAACCCAGAATGTTCATTGAAATAAAAATATACGGAGAACAAAGAAGTGATACGTTCCAATTGTAAATTTAGTCCACAGACAAAATTGTTGGTAAACAAGATCGTTGCAGGGTCAGTGAACGAATTAAAACTGAATCACTTCTGAATCACTTCATTCAGCAAGTAAATTCTAAGTATGTATTTAATAATAATATATTTTTTGTGATGAGCAGTTTCCAGGACTATTTACCCAAAAGGTTAAGAAATTTTAGTTTATGCTTCCAATGACAAACAAATTATAAGTGACGGTAACTAACTAATGACCTTGGGAAGTAGTAATTTAGGAGTAGACACCCTGAATTTATTTCGACATAATTTTAAAAGTAATATTTCACATCAAAATTTTAAGCCTTCATTTTATATAATTTTCTTCACCTTATAAGAGACGATCTGATTCAAAACGTTTGCGAAGTAAAAACAGCTGTTTAGTCCCAAGTTTAGTGTTTTGTGTGGTATTTTAAGCAATACTGGCGCGTGAATCCCGCAACATTTTATGCCCTTTTCTATTATGAGTTTTTTGGTTTTAGGTTTTACAACCACGTGCTAGTTCATTTCAATTTAGTGTGGCTGATCTAGTATAACCAAGAACAGCTCCCAAGTAGCATTTTAAGGAACATTTTCGCAAACGTTTCTAACACAGTGTTCTATGTCCAAAATAGGAGCCGACATGTTGCGATAAATTTTCGGTGCATACATAATTTCATATGGTTGTAGAGTACGTGTTTCCATTATGGTGAGTGGCACTGTGCGTATCTTTGCTGGGTTCAAAAATAAAGAGAAACATGTTTCAAATTTGTAGCTTGCTGCTTTGTACACAGTTTCGAAAATGTATCGAAACACGCAACTAAATTGGCTAGGTACAGAAACAGTTATGCATATGTTTCAAAAATTTAGATAATATTTTACTCATTTCCCTAATGTAACGATTCAGGTCCGATTACTGCAGCATATCGCCATTGAAAGAAATTTGTTTCGAAACTATATTAAGAAATAGTAACCATTTTCTCACAGAAACAATATTTTCTGTGAGAATTGTCTGAATAAAAAGTATGTCTATCATCACTGTACCTCAAATATTTTTCATTACAACTTTTTACCTTCCTCAGTATTTTCTGTCGAAATCGGAAATTCTTCTATTTTCGCCGCATATCTGACAGCGTTGTAAATGCATCAGTTGCAAGATTTGTCAATATGTTATTTGTCTTTTTACATTCCACACCAACTTCTTTTAAGGCCACTGTTCGTTTAACATATCTTGTATATTATACCAAGAACAATGTTTAAATTGTTTGATTTTTCCCATTTTGTTTCTCTAAAGGTGGACGCATTTAACATTTATCATTTAAGATTTAACATTTAGCATTTAAATGGGAGACTTAAGAATGCCAATATGCATTTATGCACAATTCACTATAACTTGTCCGTCTTATCGTTTACGGAGTATCTAATCAAAGTTAAGGTTTCTGCTCCTGCCCAGATGATGACATCTAATAAATAATTTGTAGGGATTTGTAACCTTACCTCACATGTTTGTCCATGCGCAATACGATTTTCATTTAACATTTAGGGCTGGTTTTTTCACCTCTTATTAAATATATTTGATAAATAAGTTTCACTATTGTAAATGTAACGTATCGGACTAGGGAGAATTATATACATTATGTCCCTGTTACATTTATCATTTATTCTCACAATAAACAATTATATTGACGCAAACTGTGTCCAAGGAAATTGTTTACCAAACAAATTTAACAGGAAATTGAAAGAGGATGGTAGGTAGTTTCCTTGGATACAATTGTATCAATAATTGTTTCCATGGAAACAAAAAATGATACATGTTAAATGTGCCTGCATAAATCCACCTTAAACTCTGATAGATATTCTGTGGTAAGTAATAATAACAATACTTGTAAAAAAAGGAGGTTATAATAACGTTATAAACATATGGAAAAAAATGGAAACATTTAAATACATAAGAATGTGTTTCATACAATTTCAATAATGTATCGGTGCAAGTTTACAGGGGGAAATGAGATAACAGATGCTGAAAGATGTTTCGAAGATGCCTACAAACACTTGTTTCGAAAAACAATTGTACATAAAGGTGGAAACAGTTACTAAGCTGTTCCATAATATTGTTGTGGATTGTTGTAAAGTTGCAAAATCGGTAAAAATGTCAAAAAAAGCGTTGCAAATGTATGTAAACCTTTGTATCACCCATAAGAATTCAAACAGTTCCCACTACCAAATTTGTTTCAAAATTGTATCTGAACATGCTACTTGGGTAGAACTCTAGAAGTACAAGAGCATATACTACAGCGCATAGAGGAAATTCTAGCAATCAGTACCCGAACCATCACTAATCTGGAAGTACTGTCATATTAAACTACCCATACCATTTTCAGCCAGTTTACGCACTTTCACTTGACAATTTTCGATGTTTCGAAAAAAGGCGTGTTGACATGAAAAATTTTGAAAATATTGTTCTCTTCACAGATGAAGTTGGATATAACAGAGATGGGATCCTTAATTTTTATAATAATCATTAGACTGGGTCAAGTTCCGAGTAATTCAGCAGCGTCGCAAAGGACGAACCCGTATTACGTAATAAGTAGGTGTAAAACATACAAACGGATATTGCATTGCGTCAAGATAGGTAAAGGACGACCGCACGTCGGAAGTTAACCTCCATTCAGAGAGCGAAACTAAAAAAATTAGGGACACGTTAAAACAAAAAAAAATGGGTAGCAGTAGATGAAATGACGAATACAACTGGCAATCATATGGCAAATATGATAGCACGAATTCTAGATCCAGATGAACGGTTGCCTGCATTTTTACTTGCTAGTAAAACAGTTGAAGCCGTAAATACGAAAACTGTACAGAATCTAGTTGTAGCATCGTTGAAAGCAATGTATATTGCTAGTTCAAAATTGTTAATGTTAGTGACTAATCCAGAATGGTATATACTTAAATCTGGACAGTTGCTACCAGCTGCCTTGCCACATTTAATGCATGTGCATGTATGGTCCACGTCCTGCATTTGGTATCAGAGGAAATTTAAAAAAATTACACAGGAGTAGACGCGCTAATTGTAAATACAAAACAGACTTTTGTGAAAGCCATTAAATGTGTTAAGAATTTTTATATGTCCTGTCCCGACATCCCACTGCCACCACAGCCTATTAACACGTCGTTGGGGCACATGATTGGAGGTAGTTATCTATTATCACAAACATTTTAATGACGTAAAAACTTTGGTACTTCAGTTAAATCCTGGGCATCAAAAAGCTATGTCTCAGACTCGGCAAATGATTGGAGGTAGTTTCTCTATTATCATAAATATATTAATGACGTAAAAACTTTTATACTTCAGTTAAATCATGGGCCTCACAGGCAATGTCTCAGGCTCGGCAATTATTTAACAATCAAGATATTGTGGATGATATACACGTCAGTTATAACAACTATAATGGACAGTATCCAAAAATTAGAAAATTGTTCCTAGTCCCTAGCATAATCTCTTGAACTAGTTGATAGTGTACAAAATGTATTACAAACTTTAACAGATATCCCGGGTATGCGGGTTAGTAAAAGATTTAGTGACATTTTACAAACAAATTTGTGAGCATGCAAAATTGTGTGATATTAATCGGTGTACCATTGAGAAACATATTTCAGTTGATAATTTACAACTTATTTTAAGTTTGCAAATATCACCTCCGTCGATGTTGAATGATCATTTTCGCTATACATAAGGGTTTTGTGGTCTGCACAGAATAGTTGGGTAATCACTTTTCTAAACACTATGCAACATTTAAAATTGTCATATTAACACCACTGCGACCAAATAAATGCGCTGTAGTTGAAAATTATTACAGGAACAAAAGTATATGACTTCCAGTTCTAAATGTTTTGGAGGTAAACTTTGGCGCCTTTCGTTGAGAGTCCATTTATATTGTGAGAATCTCAGAAGAAATTTTCTGTCTAATACACTTTTTCAAAACAGATTATCTAGTTTCCACCACGATATATTGCATCCAGCCATTACTTCCACTAAATCCAAGATAAAATTGCGTTGCCTGTTACTATCAGTAAAGCTACTTACACTCCCTTTATGGTTTTTGTAAGGAAATATATTTGACAAACTACATGTGACCTCCTTCCCGTTATTCTTAGTTGACCCACAGAGCGCAGGTATCTACACAAATCACCAGAATTGTCACAGTGTAGTGCAATAATTGTAAAAGAATCTATTACGTTCTAATTTAATATAGCATGTTTTCCGATAAAACTTGTTTACGTATTAACATTTTAAAATTAATAAAATTCAGTTTATCATGTATAAAATTCTGTTCTTCTGTTGTTTGGGAATATTTCAGTAGATTTTCAAAATATAATATTATGTCTGCATAAAAGCCCTGAATGGATACCGATACCTCCCACCGAGCTCTAGGATATATCAGAATTATCTTCATTGGGGTATAGCACTGCATGTACCAAATTGTTGCACCAGAGAACATTTTGAATGTTTAAAATGATTTTATAATAATTTTATTCCAATAAATGTTGCTTTAATTTTGTTAGAAAGAAGCAAACAGCATTAAAGTAAAGTTCTTAATTTTATAAAAAAATGTCTTTTAACAAATGTCAAACAAAAATCATGATTGACAGCCATATGTCACTATATTATAACTCTACATCAATAACACCGGCACACACAAAAAAAAGTTGTTTGTACATTTGACGCCACCTACCTCCCGACATGTATTTCGACCCGCTGAATCCGAATTTGAAGTCAGTTTGGACCGTACACCCTCAAATATCGAGTAAATTGAAAAACCGTAAAAAATAGCGAAAATTGGATGTTTCGGTAATAAAAAAAATTGTGTGGATCTAAACCAAGCCTAATTTTTATGTGTTTCGATCCGCTGAATACGAATCTAAAGTATATTTAGACCATAAGCCGTTTTAAATCTAAGTAAATTGTAAAGAACCCTCGAAAATTGCTAAAAATGGCAAAAAAATTGTGATTATGTTGATGAAAAAAATTTTCATTCTGTTTATACGTCATTTTTTATAGATTTTACAATTTTTCACATTTTTAGATTCTAAACTTGTATTTTATGCATAAAAAAATACAAGAAACGTATTTAATCGTGTTTCGTTGATTTTTTTCAATTTTTTTCAACTGCAATTTTTTGCTATTTTATCGGTTTTTTGCGATTTTTTGAGATTTTGAGGGATTAATGGGCCAAATATATTTCAGATTCGGATTCAGCAGATCAAATTACATTAAAATCCTCTTCGATCCGGGTCTACAAAATTTTTTTCATCAACATAATCACAATTTTTTGCCATTTTTAGCAATTTTCGAGAGTTTTTTACAATTTACTTAGATTTAAAACGGCTTATGGTCTAAATATACTTTAGATTCGTATTCAGCGGATCGAAATACATAAAAATTAGGCTTGGTTTAGATCCACAAAATTTTTTTTATTACCGAAACACCCAATTTTCACTATTTTTTACGGTTTTTCAATTTACTCGATATTTGAGGGTGTATGGTCCAAACTGACTTCAAATTCGGATTCAGCGGGTCGAAATACATGTTGGGAGGTAGGTGGCGTCAAATGTACAAACAACTTTTTTTTGTGTGCCGGTGTAATTGTACAGTATTTGTTAATGGCAAAGAACAGAAAATATTGCCATCGCGTACAGAGAATAATTAATTTGTTAAACTACTTTTATTCAAATAATTTTTTTTTCAAACTGGTTAAATAAATACATGTCGCAAAAATACCGTTCTGGTGCTGTTTACTAACATAACGTAGGTCGACATTAGTTAATTTCCACTGTTCATATTTATTTACTTGAATAAAAAAGTTAGTTTTTACTCATGCAGAAGAAAGGTAACAATTAATTTTTTTTCATTTCCCAAAGGAATATCCTGCATAGTTTCTGCGAGTTGTTTTTAGGAAAGTTATTTAATTTTCAAAGGATGCGGAGTTGATGCAGGAGGAAATAAAAGAACAATCCTAAAGACGATTACAGTTTAAATTATAAATTTACCCACTAATTGGTACATGAATTTAATTAAAAGAAAACCGAGCTAAAGCGGCCTGACACCTAGCTGGCAGCCACAATTAAATAATTTAAGTCTTTTAAAAACATTTACACGAAATGAGCAACTTTTTAGGATGGAAAACTCCAATTAAGAAAGTGCAATTTCTTGAAAGGCTCTATATAGCCCGGTCAAATTTCATAGCACGTGCCGCTGGAGGGCGGGCTGTTTTATTGCGAAAATTCACGTTCGTAGCCATCGTCTATTATTAAAAGTAGACACTTTCATTGCTGGAAAAGATTTATTATGAAAAATAAACAATTACAAACTTTTTTTCCTTTTGCGTCAAAGTTGTATAACCAGCAATTGTAACCCAAATGATCAAAATAAAAATTAATTATTTGACAAACAAAAGATATATGAGGAATAGATCTTACCATGGGTTACATACAAATCATGATAATTAAAGCCGGCTCGTTTTAGGAAATTGACTGGCGTCGGTAACGGACATGATGAAACTTACATGTCGATGGTTAAAGTGTAAAACCTAGTAAATCGATATTTTTTAATTTTTTTGTTTTTTGTAGCAAAAATTTATAAATATCAATATCTTCACAACTACAAAACCATAAGTCGAAATTCAGTTTTTGTGATTCCGAGCTCCATATTTCAAAACTGAGTAAAACTAATTTAGTAAATTATTAAACTAGAAACAATGACTTCATTCTGAAGTCATTGTTTCTACTTTAATAATCCAACCCATTTAAAATTATGAAGGAGACACCGTAAATGGCTAGCGCTATCGGTCGATGATAACCAATTTTTTGTGGCCACAATTAGATGATATGAACTTAAATGATATGCGGTTCCAGCAGAACGGCGCCAGGAACTACAATTTTGGCTATACCATCGACATATTGGAGAAAGAGTTTGGTACATCAATAATTTCACCAAATGGATCTGTAAACTGGCCTTCAAGATCCTGTGATTCAACGCCACTGGACTATTTTCTTTGGGGTTATGTTAAAGCGCAGGTTTACAGGAATAAACCACAAATGTTGGATGATCTGGAAAGAAACATCGATCACACCATTCGTGGGATACAGCTTGATATGTTGCACTGTGTGACTGAAAATTGGGTTTCTCGAATTTACCAGTACCAACGCAGCCGTGGTGTCATTTGAATGATGTTTGTTCAAAGCATAATGTTATCGAATATACTGTAAATTAAAATAAGATTTTCAGTTACATCTTAAGCCATTTCGATTTCATTTCATTTTATAGTTCTATCATTCTTATTGGAAAACCCTTATATTTTTATTGTCCCCTTTAATTTAATATTGATTAAGATTATCGTAAATAACAAATTTATATTTTATATTTTGCATTTACCTTTCAGAATCACAAGGAAAAGAAAAAGAACAGTTCCACTGTTCCAATGTATCTTTTATTTTTACAGCTTTTATAATAAAAACGTAACCTGCTTTATTTGTTGCCGCTTCCATCACACCACATTACAAAACAAACAAAAAATAAATAAAGTATATAAATACGCACTAAAAGCACAGTAAAACTAATAAAAGTATCTATAACCTGGAACGCAATAAACGCACTTAAAGCCACCAATTACTGTGCCTAACGGCAAACCGAGATAATCTACTGATCGCTGGAAACCTGTTGAAAAATGTAGTTTTTGACACATTTCGTATGTTCGACTTCTAAATCCTCGCGATAGAATGCATTACAACTGGCTAGCTTTAATGATAATTGACCAAAAATGCTTCCCTAAAGAATTACAGCTTTTCCAGGACATGTTAGCAATAAAACTTGGTAAGAATTTTTAGGTGTACTCCGGGTTTAATTTGATGTAATATGATAAAAAAAGAAAATAGAAAAGCTTGTTAAAAAGGGGTGGGCCACCCTACAACCCCCAGAACTTTTTTCTTTGAAGAAATTAGGGAAACTATTATACCGTTTACAAATAAGTTCTGTATTAACGTTTGGACTGGTATTATTGAGGATCATATCATCATGATTTATATTTTGATGACAATATTGTTATTTATAATTAGAGCTGGATGTTAACTTCATTTGGGTGAAAGCACATATTGGTTTGCAGTATAATGAACAGGTTGATCTTTTGGCTAAGGAGAGTTCCAACTCAAGACACCCCCTGGATTAAACATTGTTTAGACAGATAAAGCTGAAATCTAATTTGAAAAGTAAATGGTCCTATTTATTGAAACAGTTCTGTTTCACAAACCCTCCCTGGTACACCTTAATTCATCCTGATATCCCGAACAACTTTTGGCATAATGATTCCCCTTACCCAAGAAAATATATTACAACATTGGTACGTTTAAAATCCTTGCCCACTTATTTAAAATTGGAGTCTACCAGAGATAATTGTCAACACAGTAAGTTCTTAGGAGACCATGATCACGTATTCTTTGGCTGTACCAAATACAAAGATGCCTCAACTAAGCTTATTAAAAATATTCTAAGTTGTAATATTTATGCTCCCCTCAATTTATTACATCTGTTGTCAGTTGGATCAAAGCAGATACATGATTGTATTGTGAATTTTTTAAAAGAAACGCAAATTAAACTATCGTTTTCCTTCGCATTAGTTTCCATTTTTTGAATTTAGGTTTAGTTACTTCTTTTAGCGGCTGGCTGCATGGTGTACAATCCAAAGCCAAAAAAAAAAAAAAAATAATAATTAGAGCTCGGAATTTAGGTATTGATGACGCCAAAACCAGGATTGGTTACAGGTTATGTGCCAGCGCGTAAATATGTTAATGCATGTATGACACAATATATCTTACCTTCTAATTTTTTTTAGCGAATTCCGTAATATCCAAAGTTGATAAAGTCAGTTTGTTATAAACACTCATTGGAAAAGGACTGGAGGTATTGGGCGATGTACCACTAAATTAACACACGCACACACATAAGTATTTTTCACTACCAGTTACCAACAAGAATAAAAGTATATTACTAATATCTCTTCTAAGTGTTTTGGAGTTAAACTTCGACGCCTTTTTTGAAAATCGATTTATATTGTGAGAAGCTCAGAAGAAATTTTCTGTCTAATTTTATTACACCGCTGAAATTATGTTTTTTTTTAATGTCGACTCCGAAGGCACCTAAACATTTCTGTACTTACCACTAATACACTTTTGCAAAAATTGTCAAAAAAGTAGATCATCTAGTTTCGATCACGGTATGTCACATCCAACCATCACTTGCCTATCACTGTCAGAGGAAATGTGTTTATTAATATTTGTGTCATTGCTTAAGAAAGTGCTTTGTCACAGTTACTGCAATATAATAATGTACTGGGAAATTGCAATTCCGGGATATTGCAAATCCACAAATTTACTGTAGCCTGTGAATGTTTACAGTGAGACATCCTAAAAAGACCGATCGGCTCTGTACAATTTTGTGCTAATGTTACATACGACTCGACGTTGTGCAATGTACTGACAAACTGCATATAATCTCTTCCAGTTGACCCACAGAGTGCAGCTATCTACGTAAATTCCCAGAATTGCTTCAGTGTAGTGAAATTGTAAAATAATCTATCACGTTCTTTTTTTAATACGTTTTCCGATATAACTAGTTTACGTATTAACATTTTAGAATGAAATAAAATTCACTTTATCATGTTGTATACTTTTTTTTCGGTTGTTTGGTAATGTTTCAACAAGTATTTACAATAGAATATAATGTCTGCATAAAACCCATCACTGGGAACCGATGCATCCGTCCGAGCTGTATTTATAATATAAATTATTGTGATATTTTTTGATATACAATATTGATAAAGAGACTTATAGTTAATTACATTAGAATAATTAACATCAGTTTATATCATTTTAAACATTGTACCTTTTGATTTTTTAAATGTGAATAATAAACCGCAAGTATTTGCTACTTTCCTCCTAGTCTACTGAATCGCAGTAAGAAAATGATTTAACGCAAGTCTCAAGTTAAGGGTTATGCCACGTCCCAAATGATATCAGATTTTGTGCGTCTTCCAGTGGGAATACTCCTACGTACTTATAACATGTTTAAATATGACCTTCGCTGTTTAAAACGTCATCATTTAGAATGTCAGTGTTGGGTTGGTTACTTCAAATCAATAATAATAATAATAATAAGTAGGTATGCTCTGAATAATTTTAGATATCCTCAGGTTCAAAATACCAAAATAATAAATCTTTATTTAAAACTAGGTTTTTTGGTAAGCTATAAAAAGTATATCGTTGTATGTAAAAGAATAATATAAGATTATTTTTGCTAGGACATAGATAAAGCCCAATTTTATAAGTTCTGTTGTTTAAATATGATCTAAAGAAGTTTTTAAGGTGGCAGCTAAACCCGAACAAATGCAATTTTCCTAAAAGAATCTCATAATCTATGAGATCGAACATCGAGTACTTTCGATATATACTGATTTAAGATAGATAGGTTGAAGAAAGTAGATCATTTTTTCCAGAAAACCATGTTGTTCCGGTGATAACAACATTTTTACAGAGGGGTAGATGCGAGTATACAATGCTATCTCGTAGTTCTTAGCAAAATTACAGAGAATTGCAATGGCTCTGTAATTGCTAATATCAGATGGACATCCACTTTTAAAAATGGATGATGCAGAAAGTAAACCAGTTATTGAAAAATACGGCTTTCCAGTTAAAATAATATGCTGTACATTTTGATTAAAGTTCGAGCAAGTCACATTAATTAATTAATTAATTAATCTAGAGAAGTTGTGCTTCTTACTATTTTTATTATCTATTTAGTGTTTATTACTAATATAATTAGAACTAACAAATGGAGATTATAAGTGCTTTAGTGTATATGGAACTTTGCAGTAATACTGAATGAAAAGTCAAATTGCAAATATGTTTGTTACATTGAGATTATTATTAGGTAATTTCCTACCAGTTGTCTTCCATTTGTCTAGCCACGTGGCAAATTTTTCACAAGAATGACACTACTGATTGGTATTAACCTAATACGTTAATAGAAACTGTAAGAACGGGTTTTTCACTATATTTTCTTCCGAAAAAAAGAAAACTTTAATTAATACAGTTCGACGGAAATAATATTACATGATTGTACGGTACAAAAGACTAACTGAATATTGCTATAGCTTGTCGCAGTTGAAAGAAAATGCCGCGTATGCCTAGATTAAAAAAGTTCTTACTGAAAAAAGATACATCCAAGGTATCAAACGTATTTGTGAGGTAAAAAACACTACCATTACGTAAATTTTTAAAACGGAAATGGGGGAATAAACAACGTGACCAGAGATAATTTTGTTGTCTGAATATCATTAGGTTTACAAACAAAATTATAATTACAAAAAAAAAAACATTTGTTATCTTCTTACAATCGATCAAAAAATAATGTATGATACGCGGACGAAAATGTTTTTCGTATTATACTCATACGGTTGCCGGTAATTTTCCGTAATTGTACGAAAAACTGCATTTTTCGTACTTTTGTCTCATAAATAACTATAATTTTAACACTTTTTTATCTACAACGATTAATGACTTTGTGACTATGAGTAAAATACCTAAAAACGACCTCCATTTTCCGTTATGGTGGCCGTAGCATAGCATGATTTTAGTACTTTTAATATGTTCAACATATGTATTATATATTATATTTCTACCAAATTCCATGCTTTTGCTAATTTTTCTTCACCAGTAAACCTATGTTTACTAGTATTTAAATTACTTTTTTTACTTGTACAGCATTACAAAATGTATTGTATCATAAATAAGATATTGATATTTAATTAGTATTTTTCGCCATGCAGAAGGAATGAGGAATTTTGTATACTTTGTAAATTTGAACGTTTAAAACTATAATTGATAATAATGGTTTTCTCACCGACTCAAGTTTAATCTAGCACCTTGCTGATGTGGAAGTAAACAATTTTCAATAATAATTTCAAACTCACTCCACCGAATTCGTTGAATGCTGCAGATACCTGACACATTTGTCACAAATACAATGTTATCAGGTATTTGCAGGCGGGGACTACCGTCTTGGAGTTTATGAGTTTATATTTATGCTCGAATTCGATATTTCGTCAGCAAGATTTAAGAAGATTACTAAATTAATATCTATCTACCAAGTCCCCTTTGGGACTGTGGAATGTTGGTCCTTCTCTCTGCTTGGCCTCAATAATAAACCTTGCGTTTATTGATCTGCTGTTGCTTATAAAATGAAGTCAAATTTACATTTTAATTCCAATAATAGATCTCGTAAAGTTGCGCGATTGAGTTTTCATTCTGCGAGTTTCATTCAGTTATTTAATGGATTTTCCTCGATATAGGACGATATTTAAAATGACAACATTTAATTTGCAAATAGTGTACTTGAATCCCATATTTTAGGCATTTATCTTTATTATACTGAGTTTTGCTCGACCGAAATCCCTTTTTTTAGATTATTATTCATATAGGGCGTTCCAAAATTCACGGCTCTGCAATATCTCTGTGTCATGGACATCTACAAGCATTTAGAAGGGAAAGAAAAACCTTTTATTCTTTGATGAAGGATGGAGAATGTATTTATTACTGAATAGTCTTCTTCCTTGAATTCCACATATGTATTATTGATAAAATGTTTAGTAATGATTTCGGGGGCGCACAGCTCAGACCACTTTCCAATTTTAAACAGTCAGTCGAGGGCATAACCTATCTGCCGTTTACAACCTCCGAATCTGTGTTTTTCAACTTCAACTTACTACCGTAAAGTATAGCTTATATCAGAGGTTGGTCCAAATATGTTACCATTTAATACCGCACTCCAATTATGACCTGATAGTATCGATTTATACGCTCGAATCGGCATATTATTTTTTGTTTTATTAATCGACCATATTCAAAAGTAAAATTCAAACTACCTGTAAATAATCCACTGTTTCACAAGATTTTCATTTTTTGAAAAAATAAAATACCCTTATATCAATTCTTTTGGTTACCCGATTATAATTTCTACACAACTAGCTACAGCACAATTTGCATCTTTAAAATAAACAATAGTTGCCTTAACAGCACCGATAACTACTTGACACCAAAACAATGACAACCTCACCGATTCAATAATTTAAATTTCGCGCCAAATTATCCTCGTCGCTGACGTCATCCGCAGAAGAGAACGAAATTCGGTCGCCAAATTAGCATACCAGTGTATTTGTATCATAATTAGATAGCAATTTTATTTTTTTAAATCTTACGCCAGTTAGGTGATCCCATTCTTGATCCATATATTTTCAAAATTCTCGAAAACTCTTGTTAAGATCTCCGCAATTTCATTACGAATTGTACGTTTTAATCTTCGAGAGTACGAGGACGATTGACTCTTTGTTTTAGGTAACTCCATAAATCGGAAACTATAAGGTCTGGGATATCACCAAAGCGCAAAATAACTCCACGAAATTGACGACGCAAGAGCTCTATTCTTCGTTACGCTGGCGCTGTATGACATGTTACACCATCGTGTTGGAAATACAGATCTTTGCGATTTACTCACAGTGTTTCTAATTCTGGTAACCTGATAAATGGAAGTGAGGTTTCATCACTGCTAAATTGCAATCGTGCCCGTTTTTCTTCTGAAAAAAATTTCTGGACTATTTCAATTTTATATGGATGTTATTTTAGCTTGTGGGCCATCCATTGTACGCCTCTTCTGGAAATATCCAAGACCTAAGGCTGCAGTGAACGATGGACTTGTGGAACGCTCTAATGCTTGTCGTCCACTTATGTGACTTACGAAGAAACATGCTGCATGGGATTATTTCATGTATTCAAATATAGATCTATACACTTATGCGAAGCAACACGCTGCGCGTAGAAGCGGTTGGGGATGTGTCTTGTATATTTGAATACATGAAGTAAATTCTATGCAATAGTTTTCTCCGCGCTTCGCCGCGCCACGTCTAGTATAAGTGGGAGACAAGTTTAAAGCTTCTTTTAAGCTTGTTGCTCACTTATGCGCGACGCGGCGAAGCGCGGAGAAAAATATTGCATAGAATTTATTTCACTTATTCAAATATACAAATCTCAACCCAACTGCTTCTACGCGTCGTGCCGCGGTTTCTTTGCATAAGTGTGCGAATCTATATTTGAATCTATGAAATAAATCCCATGCAACATTTCTCTCCGCGTTTCGCCTCGCCGCGCCGTGCATAAGTGAGCAACAACCATTAGTCTTTCAACATTTGCTGGTGCATTCACTGTTTTTAATGGCCCGTGTTTATTATCAAGCACGTTGCCACAATCTTTAAACTTATTTACCACTTCAAAATCGTGTTGTGACTAGGAATACGACCACGCCTGGCAACACGAGAGTGATTTTGAAAACAACGACGCATTTCACTCATTGAATTTGTTTCGTGGAAAAAACGAATTATTTTAGTACGGTGAGATAACACAGGTCCACACAAAAAATTGTTTGTGTTGGTGCCGGAAAACTAAGCACTGATTTGAGATATTTGTGATGTGCTGATTCGAAAAGTATATAGCGGTTTTTTTTCGTAGGAGCTCTAGTGTTTGAGATACAATATAACAAATTTTGGTCTAGTAAAATGCAAAATTAATGAAATAATGGTGTATTCAGAGACCAAAATAGTATTTTTTCAGTTTGATATTCAGTTTGGTACAGTTTTCGTGGGAAAATGCGTTGTATAAAAACTATAGCTTCCATAAGCAGACGTAGCAGTGTGAAACATTCAGACATTTTTTTGTTAATATGTGTAAGTACACTTTGAAAGAAAGCAGAAAACCCGTTTCTTAATTTGCGAAAAGGGCATATCTAGCTTATTTTGGCATCCACATTTCGTGTGTAAAATATGCGTTGAACATTTGCGACAGTGGACAAATGGACAGAGGAAGTGCCTAATTGGAATACCAATGGTTTGGAGGGAGCCAAAAAACCATTTTAATGACGTGATGATTAATACAATATATATTTTGTGAAATAAATACCTTACCACGTATTTTCTGACTTTTTTTAGCAAGTAGTTGTAGTAAATAGTAATAACTTGAAATGTATATAGGTTAAAAGATGAGATGATTTTATTATCTATTCATCAATTCAAAAAATAGGGAGATATACCGCATCTTAGAATCTAGATCTAATAAAGCAAATCTAACGGTATATTTGGATTCTGCATTCCAAAATTACCCAGAAACACTTAACAAATCACAGGCACCAAAATGTGTGTCGGCCTGTGAATTGTTGAAACGGTCAGAAACTGCATAAAATTAACAAAAAGTCAAATAATTACTGGCTTGCATATTGTCTTTTGTTTTCCTATGCTGTTTTGTTAAAATTCGTCAATCGGTCGTGCACCACCTTCTATTTGTGTTTGGCTGTTGCGGTTATACCTACCGGAAACAAGGCGTTTGTGCAACCGGGAGAAAACACACATTAAAACAGTTTAATGGCAATCAAGCCGTATTTAAAGAAAAGGATGCACAAGCACATGGTTGGATTTTCCCCGGCAGAGTTGTCAAATGTGATGTTTAGATATCAAAACACTATTTTTAACTGACATCAACATTAAAACGTCGATTGTTAATTTACGTGCATATGGCAAGCACATGCGCATGTGTTTGTCCCTAAATTACGAATATCAGATGCGACTTGATTGTTTAGGTTAATTGAAAATTTATTTTCTGCAGTGTATTTATGATTTAGGACACCTGGAATTCTAATTATATTTGATGTTGTTTTTACACTAAAATAACAAATAATGAATATTGGCAATGTCACAAGAGAGTGCAATTTAAAAGCAGTGCGTTTAAACTGCACGTGTCTGTTCCGTTGATTCCTTTAAAAATGCAAAGGGAGCAAAGGTATGAATTGACTTTTAGAATTCTTTTTTAAATGCTTTATAGTACAGTATAAATTTAAAAGACATATTGTGCTACATAAATTTAAAAAAGTTTGTGTATGGTAGAGGAACTTTCAAGACTATAAAGCGTCGTACTTCGTCCCAGTCAATAAAAATATCCAACGATATAAAGTTTTCCTATCGAAAGCTGATTTGACGCAGCCAGGATAACAATCTGTTAATCGGATCAATTATTTGTCTCATGCCACATATAAATTTTAATAATGTTTATCCTATGCCAATGTAACCCTTACAAGGGTAGATTTTATTACGAACTTTAGATAGATTCTCACTCGCAAATTGCCTATTAATGAATTATTTAGTAGCGACTAAATGTGTTTAAACGGTTGCGCAAATTCTTTTCGGAATGTAAAAGACGACATAAATGTTTCAGAAATTGTTCGATGGGATTGTTTCAGGCTACTTGAACGTGTGTCAAAATTACATAGCCTGAATTTTTAAGTCATTGTTGACCGTGTCCGTAATGGGCGTTATTGTATTTATTTATTTAATAAAGCTTGACCCGAAAAATTTAAAGCTTAAAAATGCTACACAGTTTTAATTTGCACCAAGAAGTATGAAAACTTTAAGGTTATGATTTCGCAGAGTAAAAAGTAAGCATTTATTTTTGATTTATTGTAAAAAAGGGTGTTGTTACAATACAAAAAATAAAAAAGACATATTGCCAATAAATTAAAATAATTAGTAAAGGAAGACCAGAATTAACATTTATGTTCCAATTTTTGTAATAAGTTCAAATTAAGCCGGCATATTAATTAATAATGAATGAGGGCAGATTGTTGTAACAAAAAATTATTTTTGAGTGCGCCACTTCAGTATCTTTCCTCCACGAATTGGCCCACTGCCCGGTCTAACTCGAGCTGCGGTGGGTTTCCTTGAGCCTTTGAAATGATGAATTTGGTTAAAGTTTTCACATACACAGCATATGCCGAGGAAGGAAAGAAAATGTTTTATAAACATTATGACAATTTATTCAGGTTAATAAATACTTTCAAAAAATTATTGTTCAAATCAGTGTTCAACTTACAGTATTTTTTCCAAGGATTTCGAAAATTTTAACAAAAAAACCAATTGAAAGTCAAATAAAAGTGGGAAAAAACAAAGCAATTATTTTTAAATATATTTTTACAATTTTGAAAAAAGATTGAAATTCTCGTTGCAACAATGTAACATAACATATACATTTACCTTTATATTTAGTAAAATACTCATGATAATAATTTAAATAATGTATAAGAATGAATTAAATTTTATTTAACAACGGAAAAAACATCAAATCAAGCAAATAACGTCAAATATCTTAACGAACAAATAACATTTATATTTAAAGGAACTGTTCAAAATCTCCTCCATTATTTTCGACACAAAATCGTTTACCGAAATTTTAACCTTCACTTCTTCTATTTTTATAAACTTCAGTGTTCAAATGTCCCCATGAAAATGTATCCAGTAGATTTAAGTCAGGGCTTCTTGGAGGCCACGACATAATTCCATGCTTTCCTATCCATTCTAAGTATATGTTATTTAAAAAATTTCAAAGTATAATATTATGCACAGGTGCGCAATATCAGTGCCAAATAATATCATTTAAGAGAGATAATCTGTCAATACGTTCCTCTATTTCATTTTGAAGTAAATTAAAATATCTGACTCCAGTCAAAGCTCTATTAAAGAAAATGGGGCCTACAACTGTATTGTTTATTATGCCACACCACACTGCTATTGAATTTCTTCCTTGGAAACTGATTACATATAGTTTATGTGAATTTTCTACTGACCAGCAATTTGAACTTTTTCTATTAAATATGTCTGCTGTGTTAAAGTTTGCTTCATCACTCCATAATATATATATATTTAAAAATATAATATATATATTTAAAAATATGATTGTTCAAAGCAAATTTATTTAAAATATTATTGTAGTATTCTACACGTTTGTTTTTATCATCTTCATGTAACATTTGTACTAGCTGTATTTTGTATGGCGTATATTTAAGTTTTTAAGTTTTTTGAATGGACTAAGATATATTTAAATCTCGAGCAGCATCACGAATCGAATGGGATGGATTTTCCTCAAAATAAAGTACAATATTTAACTTATTTTTTCTGATAACACAGTGTTATGTTTATTTCTATTTTCTTTATTGTGCACTGATCCCCTTTCCGTAAATCGTCTATTTAATTTTTCAAAATAAGTGCAATGCTGTATTTGCCTGCCAGGATATTGAGCGGTATACATTCTATGAGCAGCACAAGAGTTTTTATCACCTATTAAATAACATTGTAATATATCTTTTTTTCTTCTGCGGAGTGAGGCATTTTTAACTTTTAATCAACGTAAAGAGTTACAATACAAACTATTTAACTGACAGTTCAAAAAACATTCATAGCCAACTCGGTGTTAAATTATATCAATTATTATCAGTATTTTACTAAATATGAAGGTAAATATATATGTTATGTTATATTTTTAAAAAGAGAATTTAAATCCTTTTTTTGAAAATTATAAAAAAAAACACTTATTTGATTTTCAATTGTTTTTTAGTTGAAATTTTAGAAATCCTTGGCAAAAGTACTATGTTACGTTCAATATTTTTAATTTATTTCCAAAGACAAACCAAGAAATTGGGGTGAGAACGTTATAAGAATCACCCTGAAAATTAAAAAGGTAAACCATGATTTTATAGAAGAATCCTAAAATAAGTTATTATAGATATGTCTTAAATTAAAAAAAAAAAACTGATTATGAATGAAATGGTTAAATAAGTGGGGAAGGCAGTAAAACACTCAATATAAATATTTTTTCTTAAATAGGTATTTAGGGACTTATCTGGATCCAACGGCGGTTGTGTAACTGTAATCGACTGGAGGTGACTACAGAACTCCTGGATAGCGTCGGATATCGCTCAGGGTAGCATGACACCAAGACAGCCCCAGCCAAAAAGAAAAAAAGGAACTTACATAAGCCTGGACTCTCAGGAGGAAAATATGTCCATGCAAAGGACAGAAAACCGGTTCAAGCAGCCTTGATAACAAAAAAAGGAACCTTGTAAGAGTAAAAGAAATATCCCTAAAACTCCAAAAAGAACAAATTTAGACACTTACGTATTAACTGCTGCTCTTGGTCGAAATGTACTGCCACGAGCTATTTCCTAACTCCAGGGAGAGACGACATTATTAGGAAATTTTTTTAAAGAAAACTACGAAAAACTAAAAGATCACATGGACTTACCAACAGACTGAATTCAACCAGACAATCCCGACACACACGACAGGTCACAATTTAAGGTACCCTCGAGATAAATCCCCGAAGAAGAATGACGTTTTATGATTTATAAAATATAACGTTAAATCTCGAAAGCGACGAGGCTTGAACTGAAACCTCAATATGGGCATGGTCCTCCAGTCCTCGCTACGAGCCGACCAGGATTAAAAAACAGAAAAGCAACACAGTTCATGCGTAGGATGATATTTAGATGAAACAAAAAAAAAACAGACAATTTACTTGGAATTTAAAATTTATCCTAATTTCCCTCAACATTAAAATTACTCTACAATTATAAATAACGATCACTATATCACTACGACCTTAAAATGACTCTACCATAAAAAAGTAAATTAGATTAATAAGTATCTTTATTTACGAAACGATATATGCAGACAAATTGTTAAAGTCTGCGGTGGAGTGTGAACGCAACCCACATTACTACAGCTTGAGTATTTAGTTGCCATAACGGATTTATTTGATTGGATTGTTTGGTTTTATTGAAATTTTCTCCATTGAAATTTTTGTCCCTGACAGAGGGAAAAGTGGATCTAATTCTTATAACTCCAATTTTGTCACGTTCAAAACTAGGCCAGACCAAGTTGATGAGGTATAATGGATGAGAATGGAGAGCAATCTCTTTGATAACTTGTTTCATATTGTGTGCTAGATGCGATTTAGGAAAAAAAATTGTGTAAATCTAAATCACAAAACATTTTTTATTCAATTGTACTAATTGGTTCTAATATTTGGACGAAAGAGCACCTTTTTTATAATAGATATTACATTTTGGTGTGGTTGCTAGGCAACCACAGTTTTGGGCCGAAAAATACTTTTCGTCTCAAGACCAAAATTACTTTTCGGACGCTAAACAGTTATTTATGACAAATGAAGGTTTTCGTACGATTGCGGAAAATTGCCGGAGGAGGCGAAGCCGTATGAGTACAAAAAAATTTTCGTCCGTGTGTCATACACTATTTTTTTTTTCGATTGTAAAAAAGAAAATGATAAAAGTTATTTATTATATTCATTTTAACTGAAAAATCTGATCGCAATCGACTCGCGTCACTTTGACACAATCTAATGAATATCATGACAGTTCGTTTCATTTGTTTATATACTGATCATTATTTTGTTTAAAACTGTTTACCAGAATTATGAAAAGGTGATCTTTTCGTCCAAATACTGGAACCAAAAAATATCACTTTTCAAAACAGTCGAATAAAAACAAGAAATGATCAATATACAGAGTGTCCTGGCGGAAGCTTACACGATCCATATATGCTGATTACTTCCACAGTAAAAGATATTTAGATTCTTGTATGGGTTATTCACCGGAAGAATTTCTTTAGGGGTCTGCAGGTGTCAATATTTTGGTAAAAATTTTAATATCTCGAAAACTATAAATTTTAGGTATAAGGTTTATTGTACAAAGTGACCTTAAAATTTTGTAACCTATCAGTACCGATAAAAAAAATATGGGTGTTTCATATAAAATAACAAAGTTGACATTTGCTTCCGATATAACCGGAAATGATAGAACTGTCAAAATATTTTAGTTGGAAAGATCATAAACTCTTTACTATACATGCATAATTTTACAAAAAATTGTTCAGTAGTTTTCGAGATATGGATCGTGTAAGCTCCCGCTTGGACACCCTGTATAAACAAACAAACTGTCATGATATTCTTATTAGATTGTGTCAAAGTGACGTGAATTTGATTACGACCAGATCTTTCAATTAAAATAAATATAATAAATGAAATAAAATTATTGCTTTCTTCTTACATTCGAATAAAAAATAGTGTATGACATACCGATGAAAATGTTTGTCACACTCATACGGTTGAGTCTCGCCTCGTCCGGCAATATTCCGTAATCGTACGAAAAACTGCATTTTTCGTGCTTGTGTCATAAAAAACTATTTGATGACGTAAACTCAAGATGTTACCTAACTTAATTTCAGTTAATGTATTTATTTTCTTATGTCAATATATTAAAACAGTACAAGATTCTCCTTACTGTCTTCCTAATTGCCATTTTGACTTTTACAACCCCCCCCACCTCATCCTCCCTCCAGCTCTTTAAATAATATGTTAGAAAATATTTCCTTTAGATGCAGCAGGTTATTATTATATATAGATTTGTCAGTAAAATTACATATAAATGGGCTTGTTAAACACGGATTATTTGAACCCGTTATTAGATATATGGGCTAAGTAGTCTGGTAGAGTAAATTGAAGTAAAACACCGTTTCTCCCTTTACACAGAGTGAACTAATCGTATTTATCCAGGTTGAATCGATAAAGCAACCAGTTGATATCGCGTAAGCGAAAACTTGAGGGGGTTGTGAGCCGGCGGAACGTAAATTCGAGGTTTTAATTATGCGTGAAAAAAATTATAAATACGTGATGATGTGGTAATTGAATTAATAATGCTGATATTATTACTAAACATACAGAACTTCTGATAGTTTTGTATGTTTTTGGATTTAATCAGAATTAGTGTCTGGTTATGTTGTAAGAATGCGTGTTTTTTGGATACGTTCTAGTGTATAGTTAAATAATTTGAAAAATAAATAGTGGGAAAAAGTTTTGTTGGGTAAGGGTCCTTATTTTGAGAAAATCTACTTCATCAATTTGCCGACGTTTCGGTAAATTTTATTACCATCCTCAGGGTACTACAAGATATAAAATTATGCTGTATGTATAGAAATATAAAAAATGTAATTTAAAAAATTATGTACATAACATGTGGAACAAACAATAAATAAATAATAAATAAATGAATATATGCACCTACATACATACACAATACACATGCACATATAAACAGAAATTAAAAATAACATGTTAACAATAATTAAAAATATTTAAATATGCTTCTTTGGTGCATCTCAAAATCTAATTTTAATAACATAATATCACACCTAGTAAAACTAACTACTCGTATACGTAAAGAGTGTCCAAATTTGAGGTTGCTTTTTGAATTTGGAATCAAACGCATGAATTACTTTTTTCTTTTAAGGTTAAGGTAAAGTACAAGAATGGCTGTTAATAATGGAAAAGAATATCGGACAAGTGACTTCCTCTGGATCTTTGGCAGTATATCATTCTTTTGGTATAATTTTTGCGATAACTTTTTCGCATAATTGCGGTGATATTTCTGCGATAGCAGAACCCCATATCTCTTGCCGACGGTGGCTACCCGTTGTCCAGAGAACCTGGGATTAGGTAGCTTCGCCACCGACTTTATGGCTGTTTTTCATGAGGTCTACACAACACAATTGTAATTGCTTTTTATGTGAACATAACCTCATAATTTATCTATGTTTAGCTACAAAAATGTTTAACACTTTTGGCTCTGATTTTCACAAAAGGATATTGTGCTTTAGTTAGTAAGGACAATGGAAGATTTGCAACTTCCTGCTGCCTGCATAATGCTGGTGGAGGGCAATATAGATTATCGTGGGGTTAACGTTTTATTGTTTCATTCAAATAACCTGAAAATCATTTTCTAGGGTACACAACTGTTAAGCCACTTTCCAAATTCAAAGAAGCCATCGGAAATATAAATTCTCTGCTGTTTACAATCTTCGAATATCGGTGTTTTTTTTCAACTTCCACTTACTACGAAATGTATAACCGATCTCAGAAGTCGGTCCAAATATGTTATTACCATTTATTATTAAAGTATTTTGTTACATGCATGAGAATCGCTGACGGTACTTTTACAGCCACAAAGACTATTCGATTGTATTATCGATTAATTGCTCATACTACCAGATTAAAGTTGGTGATAGGTTATATGTGTCGCGGTCATACTGCATGATCA